>VZSE01012832.1:0-287789 GCA_013398275.1 Promerops cafer
ATCCCCATCCCCATCCCTCTGCACATCCCTGCCAAACCTCCGTCGGTGCCTCTCTGTGAGCTGCCCCGACGGTGACGCCAGGGTGCTCGTAGCACGTGAGCTGTGTCACTGAATTTGGGCCTTTTGTGCTAATTCTGGGCTTCCTCTGACTGTGAAGCAGCAGCTCTTGATTCTGTGTCAGGCTCTGGAACGTGGGGAGTTTATGAACCAAAGCAGCAATGTCAGTCCTACACCAATGGGAATTTGTGTCCATGAATTTGATTTACTCCTCTGACTTTTCCCTTCCTATTTAAAACTGCAGTGATGGTACTGAGCCAGGCAAAAGCTAATCTCATCTCATCTCATCTCCTCTCATCTCCTCTCATCTCATCTCTCTCCACACTCCACAAGAAAGAAATGGATTCAAGAATGGCAGAACAAACACCACTTGGTTTCAGGGGACTTTCTCCTGTGCAACTTCACAGATATGCAGGAACGTCACTCACTTTCCATGAGGGTATTTAAGGTTATCATTCAATGCAGGCACCTGTTTTCACTCAGAGATTGTTATTTTTGGGCCTGTTATCTCTGCTAACACTGAGCAGTGGATAGAGGATTTCAGGGCTTGAAGAGGGAGGACAGGCAGGAAAATTAGAACCTGCACCTGCAGAGAACATTGTGTAAGACTTGCTTAGCTCAGATTTGTAACACCCCATCCAGGTGTCCTTCTCCTTCTCATGTGATACCTTCCAGTTTTCTCTTTTATCTTTGGGGAATAGGCATTTTTTTCTGGTTCTGTGGCTGAGCTGATCTTTAACCTGTTTGTTTGACTGTCAGTGTGGTGGTGGGAGCTATAGAGCAGCCAGTGATTCCGGGCTTACAGACTGAATTTCTGAATTTCTGATCTAATCCAGTGTGTTTTTTAACACGGATCAAAGGAGGTTCGAAAATTAAAGGGTAAAGTTAAGTGGGGAGGTGCATCCCCAGACTGGGAGGAGAGGGAAGGAGTGGAATGGAGCAGTGGAAAGTGGAGAACTTTCCACTCAAATCCTCTCCTGAACTCCATCGAGACTGGCAGTTTGCCTGCATCGGAGTGGACCAGGAGCCCTCACTCCTCGAGCTCAGTGGTTTGTGCAGACACTCAGTGCCACGGGAGTCATAAGATGTGAATCCTTGCTTTGCTTTTGCCAGCTCTGGTGAGATCCTCCCTCCGGCCCAGATTCCCTGCGGGTATCGCAGCAGAAGAGGAGGTCGGAGCTTGGCTGGTGCCAGCAGCAGCGGTGACTGCCCCGGAGCCTTCCGTGTGTCCCACCCCTGGTGTCTCCCAGCTCTGTGCGGCAGATTCCCACTAGATGGAGCGATGGCTGAGCCGCAGCAAACCCGCGGAAAGGCTTGGCGGTGCTTTCACAGGGAAACAGCCACTGAACAGAAACGGTTTTATTTTCCTAAGACTTCTTTAGTAAAGTAAAGTTTCCCAGCTGAGGTATGTGAGGAAGAGCTCTGCTTCAAGGCGTGGAAATACAGCTTTCTTCCTGTGACCTGGAATGAAGTGTCCTGATGCCCTGACACGTCCAGGCTCCCAGGCATCCTGTGGTGCAGGCTTAGGCTCCAGGAGCTGCAGTTCTGGGTGCTCCTGCAGGGAATTGGGCTGTGGCAGAGATGCTGAATCCACACCGCCAGGAGGGTGGGTGTTGTCCCGGGGGCAGCCTGTGGGCGGGGATGCTTCCGTCTGACAGCCAGCCCTCCTTCCTTAGAGACGATGCTCTGTGAGAGGAAACAGGCAGAGGGTGGCACATGGATGATAACAGGTGAGAGGTGCACAAGCTGCAGGGGCATTAGAGAGGCATTTCCAGCTGCAGACCAGCCAGCCCTGGCTGGCCTCTCTGAGGGTTTTACTGGGCAGTGGAACCCCTGTCCTTTTGGGGCACTGCAGCTCCAGGTAACGTTGTGTTTCATAAGGGCAAAGGCTGTTCCTGGCCGATGCTGCAGACAACTCTCCCCTCTTTGCAAACGGCAGCAGCCCAGGATAAATCCATCTGCGCTGCAAAGAGGGTGAGAGCTGCAGGTACCCTTTGCCCACACATGGAATAAGGACTGACCAGAGCCTGGGCAGCCTCAGGCAACATATTTCAGAACTGACAAGCTGGAAGTCTTGGCTCCCTTCAAACATACCCCAGTGAGCAGTGCTAATAGGATCCGAGCAGGGAATCAGACATGCAGACAGGCTGAAGGTTACGACACGCTCTCCATTCCAGCTGGGCTCTGGGGCACAGCTGCTCTCCACGAGAGCCCTGCACAACTTCTGTCAAGCACGTTCTGAAATCTTCAACTGCCCTTGAAGTTTGGGGTTGGAGGAACACTGGTCTGTGGGAAATGGCAACTGATTCTCTCGCTCTGAAAGGCTTCAGCTGATCATCACAGAGCTTCGACTCAAGGGCCTTCCTCTTTGATGGCCTTTCTTGTCCCAAAATGGATGTTAGGGAGGGGAATTGCTTTACCCACCAAGAAACCACAGTAGATTTGGGGTAATTATTCAGCAAAGATTGTGTAACACACGAGATATCATTCTGGCAAGAAAGACTCATCCAGGCAGTGCAGACAGGCAGATGGAAGAACACGCCTGGCTTACTGGGATGACCCTTCCTGTGATTCATGGTGGGATCTTTTCTGCCATCTCTTCTGGAGATACACCCCCTGAACCCCGTGGATTGATCCCTTCCTGTCACTGGGTTGCAGACCCAGCTGAACTTTGCTGAGTGTTTTACCTTTAATCCTGATGCAGGGGGGTGAAAATGCAGGATGGAGAGTTTTTCAGCCAAGTTTTCTGGTCATTTGGCTGCAAAGGATGGAAAAAAAGGAAAAAAATTGTAATAAATTTACATGCTTTGAAGATTTAAATATTGATTAAGAATTACATGGTTTAATAAGGGAATGTGCATATTATCTGACTAAAATTCAGAAAAAAAATAATCCTATCTCTCTGCTATGTTTAGAATGAAGTTCACTTTTCAGTGAAATGTTTGCTGTGATTCAGCACTTATCTAAGCCTGAACTCCAGCATCATGAGTATCCTGCTCCCAAAGGCTCCCTGAAGCTGAGCTGAAGCAAACCAAGTGGGAGAGTTTTCCATAAGAGCAGCTGCCAGCTCCCATGTGGGCATTTTTCTGCCCACTAATCCCTTTCTAAGCAGTAACTGCCAGCTGGGGAGCTGCTCTCTGGAGGCCTTAGGAGTGCCCTTCTGCCCATCTGATGGTGTCAGGCTGTGCTTGGTGCTGTTTTGCTGTGCCCATGGAGATGCTGAGTGGCAGGGGCTGGGAAATGCCCTGAAAGGTGAAAACACAGATGTGTCTCCACCCAGCACTTTTGCTTTTAGACCTGCCATAGTGGTATGGGAGATCAGGGCAGGCTGTGAACATGGCAGGGTGACAGGACAGTTTTCCCATCTAATCTTTGGGCTACCCAGCGTGGCTGGCTGCTTTCCTGCTCCTGGCTCAGACTCTTAGGGGGTTTTTGGTGGGCTCTGCTGGTGATGCCACTGTGTTTCCAGAAAGCTGTAGCTGCTTAAAGTACTTGAACTTTCTACCTGGAGCCCATCAGACTTTAAGGGTGTGGGATTGTGTGGGTGTATTGATCTGTTGTCCCAGAGCTGTGTCATCAGCACACAGTCACTGTGTCCTCAGTAAAATTGCTAAATAATGAATCTCCAGCCACAAAACAGACCCGTGTACCAGAAATAATCTGATTTGGCCCCTGTGGCCCAGCACTCACGAGCAGGGTTGTTGGATCAGAACACACTCCTGGGTCACAGTCAGAGCACACCTGAACCACAGCCACTGAAAAGCCATCAGTGTGACCACCCTGCCCTGTCACGGGCAGAGTGTGGCCTTTACCTGAGGCTGCACATGCTGCAGCTGAGTGCCAGGGCTGGGATCCTGCACAGGGGATGACCTCACGTGCAGCTGACCCCGTGTCTCGGCCGTCCTCTGACCCTGGCTGCACTTTGGGCTGGGTGCAGTGTAAAATAAAGCTGCCTTGCTCTGCTCCTGTGCCATTTCTCTCACTGCTGAGGGACAGAGATTTGGCTAATGCCAGTGCAGTGAGGTGCCAGTTGCAGCTCAGTTAATGTATGCTAAGTGAGAAATTTAATTAGCCAGTAGTCAGTCTGCAGGATAATATCCTTGGTTTGATGTGCATCTTTCCTTTGTACAGGAATTATAAATTCTGCTTGGATGTGGTTTTTCTCTTCTATTTACAATTTCTTCTCCCTCCTTCCTGTCACTGTCATCTCTCCCCTACTTGCTAATGATAGCTTAAAGTGAGCTTTGAAGTGTACTAAACCATATGATAGGGTAGGGTAGGGTAGGGGAGGGGAGGGGAGGGTAAGGTAGGGTGGGATAGAAGAAGAGAAGAGAAGAGAAGAGAAGAGAAGAGAAGAGAAGAGAAGAGAAGAGAAGAGAAGAGAAGAGAAGAGGAGAAGAGAGAAGGACCTATTAAGGGAGTAAAGCATGTTATTAAGGGCATTATCCCTCTAAAGCACTGACTGTCTTTGGGCATGGACCACTTCATATTCTTCCCTTTTGTACCTTGTTTTGATAAAACTTGTCCTCTCCATGTGCCTCATACCTTGCATTTTTCAGGGAAGGGTACAGCAGAAGTCTGTGCTCCCTGACAGGGCCTAAAGAGGTTCTGCCTTCCTCACCCTCCTCTTCTTCCCATTGCTGCTGGATGAAAGTTCCCTGAGCAGAGGATGCCTGCTCTCTCCATATGCTGCTCTCTCCATATGATGGTATTTCTTACTGATCATGTTCACAGACCACATCCATCCATCCATCCATCCATCCATCCATCCATCCATCCATCCATCCATCCATCCATCCATCTCCCTNCCATCCATCCATCCATCCATCCATCCATCCATCCATCCATCCATCTCCCTTTCCATTTCTTCCTCCCTCCTCTTCCCTGCTCCCTGCCACCATGCCACTGCTTACTCATCCCTGCTACTTTGAAACCTTTTTTATTTTCCTGCTTGGCAACCAGGGACTGCTGATGGGGGCTCATTTGTGGGCTATGTGCTGCCTCACCTGAAGTGGAATGAGAGGCCTCTTATTCAGAGAGCATAGACAAGTTGATGGGTGGTGTTTTACCTCTCTCTGAAACTCAGGGTCTGCTTTTTGGGGGCTTTTTCAGAAGCTGTTCATGCATTGTTGGTTTGAAATTGTACTTGCAATAACTTATTTCTGGAGCTTTTCTATTGTGCTGTCTGTGTTGGCAATCAATTATTAAGGCAGCTTATTTACAGGCAGTGCTTGCTTTTGTCTAGCACCTCCAGTGAGATGTGAATAGCAACATTTTTCGTTGCTGGCACAGAGAGGCAGATTCATCCTCTTTCAGAGCAAGACTGTAATCCAAACAATAACTCTAAGAGAGTCAACCTTGGTTTTAAGAAAAGAAATTCAGCCTTTGAAATCACATGTATAGGCCAGTAACCTTGGACTTGTTTGCTGTTACTTTTTCAAGTTTTTGTTTGTTTGTTTACACTTTACAGCAAAGGCTGTTCTCAGTTATTCCCATGCATTCCAAGGTTGTAGTCTCTGTAGCTCTTGCATTGGAGCAATTTATAGCAGATGATTAAAAATCTGGGAAATGTGAGTCCCTCTTCCTCTCCTCCCTATCCCTGGGAAGGACATCCCTATCCCTGGGAAGGAGGTGTGCAGTGCCATCACTTGGTTCTGACAGTTCAGCTCCCCTCCAACAAGCTCATTTTGTGTGCAGCTGCAGGCTGGGGGCAGTGCTGGCTCCTCTGTCACCCCCCAGCACACAACAGAGGCTGGGCATAAAGTCCTTGTGGATGTTTTAGCATCAGCCTTCTCTGTCCCGGGACTTTGGATGATCTCCTGTCCCAGGCTGGGGAAAAAGACAGGAGCTGCAGCCTCTGCTGCCTGAGGGCCAGTAGCAGAAGCCATCTGCCAGTCCTTGTGGGCTTGTAAAAGCCAACATGATGAAGGTGTGGCTCCTGGTTGCACTAAGACCTGGTTAAAAGCCAAAACCACAATGGGGTTTGTGAAAGTTTTTTTTACCCTTTTCCTTCATGGTAACTAGAAGCCATCCCATCAAAGGCAGGTCTGGACCAACCAAAACCCAACCTGCACGAGCACTGGCATTTTTCCTTACCCTTGTGTCTCTCTGCTTGACTTCTGCTTAGAAAGCTTAACCAAGAAGTCAAAACTCCACCCCCTTTGGGACACAACTCTGCTGTTTATCTGCATTTTTCCAGTCCCAGCAACAGTCACGATGCTGACGAGGTCATGGTTGTAACCACATGCTGGAGGGGCCTCTTTCTGTTCAGGGAGATTTAGGGGATGTCTCTGTCCATCACCTTCACCTCACTCCAGTGGGACAGGAATCCTGTGGTGGGCTCAGTACCAGGGTCTTGCTTCCAAGCCTTGCTCCTGAAATTGCCATAGTTCCTCCACAGACTCCCAGCTGGACACTGTGTCTGCAGGAACAGGCTCATGGACTGCCCTGCAAACTGCCCAGGCATTTATGCTTAACTCATGATCAAGACCTTATCTTGCACAGGGAGACAACACAGAGATGCTCGTGGTGCTCACCTGGAGCCAGGGCTGCCCTACCTGTGCTTCCCAATGGTCCTTTCTCTTCCTTAGACAGTGCTTTTGGCAATGTGGAGCACACTAAGGCAAGACCCCCATGGCTTTTCCTGCTCTGCTGTTCAAAATAACAGCTGTGTCTTTGGAAGGCTCTTTTTCACTCAAAGAAATGCCATTTTATCCTCTTTTGCTCCCCCACAGCTGTGTCTCTGAGCTCTGGCAGCTGCAGGACCGAGCAGGACCACAGGGCAGGAGTGTTTGCACCCACTGGCACCAAGCTGATGCTCTGCCTCTGGCACGCAGCTTGACCCTCTGCTGAGGCACATCCAGGGGCTGTTCTCTCTCCCTGCCCTTTAAAGATGTGCTTGAAAATAAAATGAGCCCTGCCCGTGATGTTCCAGGGAGACAGATGCTGGAGAAAGTCCCCTGCTGATTTTGGGCAATCAGGAGGACATAAAAAATTTTTTCCAGAAGCAAAAGACTCAAAAGAAGCATTTTCTGAGGAGGGAAGCACAGCTTCCTCTCACAGTCTGCACATCTTCACAGCTTCCCTTGGGTCAAAACCCCTCAAACCTGGCAAGGACAGTGGATAAACAGAGGAGCAATACTGGGTGTCTGGTTTCAGGCTCCTGTGTTTTTGCTGTTCTCTCCCCTCTCTCACCACTTGCTCTCCAGCACAGTGGAGATCGTTCCTGTCAGCCACATTTACGTGCCTTCCACACTTCTTTTTTCACCCAGTCTCAAAAGCTGCCAAGCAGATGGAAAGCTCTGAAGGATTCAATGACCTTGAACAGGTTTTGGGTTGAGCCCTGGTGCCCATCATGGGCTGTAGCACTGGAGAGTGTTTTGACATGGTCCTGCTGTTGTGTGGTGAGTAACCCGCTCATCCCAAACTTCCCAGGTTGGCTCAACTTAGTGCAGCTGGTATTCCTGGCTTTGAACATAGTGCAGGGGGCTTTAACCTTGCCATGCTGCTTCCCTGCCCATAACAGCCTCCCAGGGATGAGAGCTCCCAGTGCTGTGGGATGTGTGTGCAAAGAGACCTTCAAAGCACCACGGGACTCATGATGTCCTCCTGCAGCCTCCCAAACCAGGCTGCTCATTGAGGTTGATGAGGAACATCTAGGAAAGAAACACTCACATAAATTCCTTCAAGTCCACCTCTGCCACAGAGATGTGTCCATCTTGTGCCACTGGCTCTGGAACCCATTCCAGTGATTTGTGTCCATGGGCAGGAGCAGCCTGACCTGGGGAAAGGGGTTTTTCATTCACGTAGGCACAGGGATCTCAGGGTCCAGTGTCTGTGAAGCTGCAGGTGTTCCAAAACAATGCTGGAAATGTTGAAACAAATGAGCAGCAGGGTTGGTGTTTTCCTTGTCCTAATAGATCCAGCCTCTGCGTGCTTCCCCAGCTCTGTGGGCTGTGGTCCAGCCAGGAAGGGAGCTGCTGGGGTTATCCAGCAGCTCCAGGAGCTCTGCAGAGGACAGGAGAGACACTGACACGTTATCGTGGCTGATTAATGCCATCCATCAATGCCTGATTAAAACTAGCAGAAATGTTTTTTCTGTCTCTGCAGCAGAAGAGCTCTCTTATACAGAAAGTGCTTCTCTTAATTACCACTCTGTAAACCCTCAGTGAGACAGAGCACCAGCATTGTAGCTTAATTCCTCTCTGAGGTAATAACCTTCTCATTTCATAAGTGCATAAGGCAGGATAATACCTATGGGTTTTGGTGCTTTTCTTTATTTTTATTTTCTTTTTTTTTTTTTCTTTCCCCCATTTGTATCAAAGGTGTCCTTCTTTCAGTGATGGAATAGCAGAAAATGCAATAGGATGGCAATTCCTACAGCAATTGGAGGCAGAGCCATGCTGTAACCCTTGTTTGGGGCAGGGGAGTTCAGGCTGAGATTGCAGATCCTCACAGCTCACAGCTCACAGCTGGCTCATTTCTATTATCTGCTCATCTGTGCTCTCTCAGATTCTGGTGAAACCCCAGCTTGGCTGACGTCAGGGACAAAACTCCCATTTGCTTTAATAAATTCGATATTTAATGCACTTTTTTTTTTTTTTAATGCCATTACATGCTTCCTTTAAATAGATAAATTTGCATTTGAAAGTGTTTAAAGCACAGGTAACTCAGCCACTTAAAGAAGAGTGTCAGTGGGCTTGTGAGAAAGTGTAACTTCATTGTGAAGCCTGATTGTGGCAACAAACCCCCAAAAAACTTGGACACAGCTGGCACTCATGCCAGCAACAAGAGCAAAAGGGCATATGTTGAACAGGAGCGTGTGCCTAATCCTGTGTGGTGAGATTTGGACAGGATCATGTGAGGCTGAGAAAGGGATGAACAGATGTGCCTGGGAAGATGCTATAGCCCTGAAATGCTGGCAAGCAAGCACTGACAAAAAGGCATTGAGGAATTTTTGGAAATCAGAGCAAAAAGTGATTTTTAGCTGGGATAAATGCAAGAGAGTGAAGGTGAAATATAAAACAAATGCAAGAGAGGGTGGGTAAAATATAAAACAATGCGAGTCACAGGAGGGGCTGTGAGGCAAGCACAGGGGGAGAGAGGAGCAAGAGTCACCCTGTGTGTACCCTTTGCACTGCTGGCATGTGTAGAAAGTGAGAAGAAAATCCTTATAATGGTTTTCCAGCTGCCTGCTGGGTTAAGAAGGGATTGTTTCAGCTGAGCACATAGGCTGGTGTGATGGCAGGACAGAAAAATGCCATGGCACCTTGCACCTCGGCAGGGATATGCTGTACCCAGCCCCTTCCCAAACATCAGGGCAAAACACAGCCAGTGAAATCCAGAAAATGCCTTTTGCACTTAAAAGTTGTGCTTTTTTTGCTTTCCACTGCAAGCAGTATGAAGAGCTGGAGAAGGACTGGTTCAACAAGTGAAGGGGGGAGGGCAGAGGTGAGCTGAGGCTGGGGAGGCAGGGGTGGGGGGATGGCAGCCTCAGCAGGAGCAGTGGAGATGTGGTGCAGGGTGAGTAGGCTGGGGGGTGCCCGGATTCTGTGCTGGGTGATGGGAGGCTGGAGAGCCCCGTGTGAGGCAGGAATAAATGTTGAAAAAACCCTTGTGTGTCCCAATCAGAAATTTGAGCTTTCCTGTGCTGTTGCTACAAGAGGAGAGGAACGTCTACCTGTGCCAAAGTGGTTTTACGAGGTGGGCTTTGGCAAGGACAGTCAGTACTGCTCTCCATATCTGTGGGCAGCAGTACCTCGACAAGCCAGAAAGTGGTCATGGAACCCCAAAAATTTGGGAGCAAACCTATAAGCTTCACCCAGTTACCCAAATTACAGTCCAAAAAAACCAAACCCAACTTTTTGCTTCATGTTTTTGGAGCTTTTCAGACAGCAAGTCAGACAAACCCTGCTCCCAAGCAGAGAAATGGGGCAATCTTTGAGCACCTGTCAAAGTCCCAGTCCCAGTCTGGAGAGCCACAGTCCCTTCTCCACGCTGATTCCAGACCTGCTCCTTGCAATGAGAAGCAGACAGCTCCTGGCAGCAGAGGGGAAAAGCTGTGTGGGGTTTGCTGTGTTAATCTTCATGAATTCTTTAGCCCTGCAAATGCCCTTTCTCTTGCCTGGTATGCCCAAGATGTTGACTTCTCCCTTAGGAAGAAGGGATTTTTTCTTGTTTCCAAAGGGGCCTCTCAGAAGTCTCCACCAGCACACCCAGCCACAGCCACATGAACAGTGTCCAGAGGTGGGGACAGCTGGGGCTCTGAGCTTTGTTCCAGGCCAAGGTTCCCCTTGAGAATCCTGAACAAATGTCCAAACTGGCAGCCTGGCAAAAGCAAAGACCTGAAATTACTCTGCAATCAGTGTTACCCAGTTCTGGCAAGACAACATTCTGGTCAGCCCTGTATGAGACACAGAGACTCAAAAGGCCCAGGGAGACAAAGCAAATGGTAATCCCCAGAAGAACAGGCTGTTTCAGCCTGATAAGAAATGTGACTCCAGGGAGATGCCTGGAGGCAGGGCTGTTCTCCAAGAGGTGTGTCTGGCTTCCCACAGCATCAAAATGTAAAGGCTGCAAAAAGTTTTAAGGACTCCACACCCCAAATAATGTGTAATTGGTGTCCTCTGTAGGTTTTTGATTTTTGATTCTGATAAGCAAATACAACCACCTCAGAAATCCCATTAATTCACAGGGGCAAATACTAACTTTTGTATGCCTTGCCCAAGACAGCTTACCTTGCCCTCTGCCTTCTTCCCTTCTCTTCTCTCCAGCATCTCTGCATCATCGCCATTTGAAAAACTTCCAGCAAGAATTTTCCTGTCTTTCCTTGTTCTTCACCCTCATTTCTAGACATAGTGTCTTTTTGACACCTAATTGGTCTAATTGCCTAATTATCTGTCTCACACAATTGTGATCCACAGCTGTAAAATGTTCTTTAGCTTCTGGATGAACATCTCATTCAATTCCTCTCATGGAAACCAAGGTGAAGTTGTTTTGCTTGGAGGAAAGGATGGCCAGAAGCCAGAACACCACCTCCCACTGCAAATTGAGTTGGATTTGGTTTCTGTCCCCATGCAGGTCCTCATGGGCCACATCTCTGTGTGCCCCCTCTGCAGGCTGATGGAAGTGTACAGCAGAGACAGTGCACAATGCAGGAGACAACTTCAGAATTCCTTTTTTTCCCTGGCAGAGCCAGATCTCCCTAAGCAATGTTTTGGGGTTCTACTGTTTGTGGCTTCTCAGGGCTTAAGGTCCTGGAGGAAGTAATTCCATGAAAGCAGGCAGAGCTGACATCTGTCCTTCCCCTGTCTTTTAAATAAACTCAGTGTCCATCTAAATATCCAGTGTTCCTCTTCAGCAGCTCCTGAGGGCTCCATTAGCTATTTGAGAGACTGTACTCAACAACTCAACCTTTTCCAGTGTCTGAGTCATGAGCTCTGCAGCACGGCACGATGAGATAAATTAGTGTGGAGCTTTTGTAAAAGCAGTAGCAGTGCCTGAATCTGTAATATTTTGGGGATTTTTTTGCTAACTCCAAATGTTCCTCTCTTGAAGAAAGCATTGTTGGGAGATGTTGGAAAGCAGGGTGTTAGCAGTACAAACTGCAGCAGCGCCGTGGGACTGGGAATGCTGAACAAGGCTTGTCCCAGCACAGGGACACATCCCCAGATATCCACGGGAGCTGATCTGTGAAATAAGTACAATCCAGCAGTCAGAGATCAGCCTCTTTCCCTCTACGCCCTGTTGAAGTTAAAGCTGTCAGAGGTGTGCACAGAAAAGTGTCTGTTTTTACCACTCTGAAGAGTGAGAAAGTTGAGAAGTTTAAAAAGCAGACAACAGCCATATGTTCATATACTGACTGAAAGCCTGGGAACTGCCAGTCTGTATTTCTTGTAGGTTTTCCACAGTTATATTTTCCTCAACAGCAGCTAGACACCGTGGATATGCATTGGATTTACCAAGCTTGTGCAGTAAAGAAGGTGCTGAGAACCTCTGGCTCAAATTTTTGGGGTTTAAAGTGTGTGGCAGAGACAGCGTGGCAGGTGCCAGTGAATGTCCTTCTGCAAGTGTGAGCAAGGGTGGAGGCACAGGCAAAGCCACCCTAGGCTTGTTTTTCTGTGTTTCCCAATAACATTATTACTGGTAAGTTAAATAACCTAGAGCACAAATGCAACAAGACTCTGCCTCGTGGCTTCTGTGGACACCAAGCTGTGAGGCCTTTTAGCCTGGGAGTGCTCAGTGTACAAAATATGAGAAAACTTAATCCTCTGAGTGGCAGTGAGCTTCTTTTGGAGGATTTGAAATTCCAGCAAGGATTTCCCTGGCAATACCCATGCCTTAAAGCAGGCTTGTGTCCTGGGCAAATGAAACGCTGGAGCGCTGACCTGCCTTTCCCTGGGGCGTGTGGAGAGGGGAAGGCTACACAAGAAGACTTTTGCCTCAACACTGCTGCTTCCTTGTTGCCTGGGAATATGTTGGATGGTTTCTTGGACTCTTCATACGTCCTCCCAGTCTTTGGGAGGGCCAGGCACATTCATATCCAGGAATGCTCTGCTCTTGAACCAGCACTGCTGATGCTGCTCTTCCCTCTGCCCAGACCCATGCGAGGACTGAGCTCCCCTGACGTGTGTGGAGCCGAGGCTGGACTGGGAGCTGGAACTCTTGCTGCCACATCCAAATTGCCTGATTAGGAGAATAAGGTGAGCTTCAGAACGCTCTGTAATGTGGGTGAGCTCCAGAAAGTTTAGTTTTTATTTTATTAAAGAGGGAGGAGGTAGAAGGCAGAGCTGGAGGGAGAGCTGGACGTAATTGGGTACCCTGTCAGGTACCACTGATGGGCATCAGAGGGGATGACAGAATTTCACTTTCAGTGATGCACTCTTGCTCTGTGCAGCATCACTGGAGCTTCCTGAAGCGTGGTCCCAGCTCAGACTGGGCTGTGTGGCATTCTTGGGACATGTTTTATGGGAAATGCTTGAGCTACTGACCTTGCACAACTCCCAGGACACACCTGTGCACAGGACACTGACCAAAACACCTCTCTTCCAGCACATTTGCCCCAGCAGCTGATATATGTATATAAAATATATATATTTCTATTTCTATAAAGGGACCCTTTTCAGAGCTCCTTTGTTTCTGCTGCTATGCAAAACCCCCCTCCAGACATACATTAAAGAGCTTCACTGCTTTCGAAATGGCTTGTTTGCCTACTAAGGGAGGAAAAACATCTCTGAAGTTGGTGCCTGAGCAGCACTTGTATCTCAATTATCTGCACATTGCTTCTCTGTGTGTGAGATTATGAGCTAACACGGTTTTCATGGCTTCATCAGCACCAGTTTGAGAGCAATATTTATCCCTGGTCATGTCAATCCTTTGGTCAACTCAGCAACAAAGGTGATGCTTGCTGCCCTCTTGCCAGAGACTCCACTAATGAGCTGAGTGATTTATTCATTAAGGGCAGGGAAATCTGGAGCTTTATTCTAGAGACCCTGGTGGGAAATTTGCATGAAAATTTCATGCTGTTCACTTGCAGGGGCCCTTCCCTGCTGCGCTGCCCTTCCCCTCACTGCAGGAGAAGGTCCTGCTGAGCTCCAGCAAACCCTTTAATAGAAATACTGTATTCAAAGGGCGTTATTCTGTAGTTGTTTTTGTTTTGAAATAGTCATGGGACCAGGAAGTTGTCTGTTAAAAAAAAAAAATTGGACTTTGGAGTTCTGGGTGGCTTTTTGACAGCACTAGGTATTTTGAAACAACAGAAGTTTTCTCTGGTCCCATTAAAGATCAGAAAAACAACCCCTTTAAAAAACTTTGGACATGCAGGAAAGCAGCTTCCCAGTTCTGGAGCAAAGGGGTGGACCAAACTGTGTCAGCAGATCTCTAGTACCTGGACATGAAATTAAATTTGAGTTTATTTTAGAAGTCAGGCTTCACATTCTCAAGTGGGATTTGCTGTAAGTCTGGTCACACTTGCATTTTGACTTTGTTTTACTTGCTTAACTAAAGGTATTGCAGGCATTGGCCAGGCTATCTAATATCAAATCCAGATAATACTCTTCGTGCTGTTTCATGAAGGATGTGGGGATCCCAAACCCATGTCTGCATCCAGGATGTGTGCTGCTCTGCTCTGTGCTGAGGTCCTGAAGGTTGCTGGCCCCTGGGACTTCCCTTTCCTTTGCAGGAGGAAGGAACAGAAAAGAAATAAAAATAAACCCATATTTTATTATTTCTTTTCAGTGGAGAAATGTATTGGCCCACAAAACAAAACCAGCAACTTCCACATGGTCCAGCCTGGAAACCTGTCTTTCAACAGAAGGGTTTTTGATGTATGAACCCCAGTGGAGGGGGGAGCACAGACAGAGATGATGCGTGTGGGAGCTGATGCCACTGTCCCATCTGGTCACTGTAACCCTGACCTCAAACCAGCCAGCAACTGGACACAGTCTCTGGTCTTGTCTCTGGCACTCAAACACCACTGGGAGAGGGAGATATCTTCAGGGTGGCTTCAGGTGGGGGTTCCTTGGTGGAGACATGACTTGATCTGCTGGACTTGATCATTCAGGCAAGTCTGGGTCTGTCTGCATGGAGGGCTCTGCCCTGCATGAATGGTAAATTTAGGAGTGCAAGGTTTGGGATTGTTGATTTAATGACCATTTGGGCAGCCCCTCAGAGGGAGGTGCTGAAGCAGATGTGTCTCTGAAGGCTCTCAGGGACCACACACAACCCCTCTGAGCTGCCACCAAGTGCCTGCATCCCTTCTTGTGTGGGGCTCAAGGCTTTAGGCTATTTTTGAGGGAAAGGCAATTTTGTCCTCTTATTGTTGGTGCTCCCAGTACTCCCTGTACCAACTGCCTCAGGGGCCTGGGTGGCAACTGGTCTGCTGAAACTCCCAAGCAATAGAGACCTTCTGTAATTGCACCTTCGAAGCAGTCGACGGGCTCCTGCGATGAGCTCTTGAATAATTGAAGCAATATTTGCAGGGTTTGCACTGAAGTACTAACAGCTGTGGTATGTTTTGATATTTATGAAGCCAAATAAATTATGGATTAGTCAGTGCAGTGAGCCCAGCATGATGCTTATTACTTCTGGAGTGCCGGAGCTGATGGAGTGCTATTCATCCCCTTTTACTTCCATTGTGTGCCTGAGTATGACTGGTGTCTATTACTGGACTTAATAGAGCTTGCTCGCAGGTTTAAGTTCCAGTCCCTGAGAGATGATGGGGTGTTTTAATTTGTTCTTCACTCTACAGGCTTTAGAAAGACATGCTGGGACCATATCTCAGGGTCACTGGCCATCGCATCAGCTCACAGATGTGGAGGTGATTGTTTCTGTGGTAATGGGGATGGGTGCTGGCAGAATTAGCAGCAGTTCTTGGCATTAAACTGGAAATTATACAAAATCCAATCTTCTTGGCAAGCTGGTCTGTGGGTAAATATTATGTGTCTTCTCTAGGATGCCTTGTTCGTTGCGCAAACTTTTCTTCATAACTGAGCCAGCGCTTGTGAGATTAAACACTTCATTCCATTTTCTATTATCTCAGAATGTATTATTTTATGGATGAAAAAATTTTCACTTCACAAATGTTCCGAATATATTTCAAAATTCTCCCCATCAGTGGGAGCTGCCTGCTGGGAAGGGATAAGGAGGGAGCAAGTAACCCTTTGGAGCAGCAGATGGCATCCTACCACTCTAAAGCTTCCCAGCACTGGAAAGTGTAATAAATATATAATAGCAAGTGCCTGTGCTCTGCTCATAACTGCACTCAGCAACTTGGGAGAAAACTGAAGGGTTAGGAATCAGTCCTTTACAAATCAAATACTTCCTGTGTTTGTTGTCTCTGTTTTCTGGGATGAAAAGAGATATCTGCAGCTGGTCTGCTCACACCTGGTCCATGCAGCTCACAGAGTGTGCCCTCACTAAGTGGGCACAGGCAGCTGGCTGGATAAATTTGGGTTGGAATGGGTGTTAGAACTAGGTGATCTTTAAGGTCGCTTACAACCTGTCCTGGTTTAGGGCAAATTTGGGTGGAAACTTCCAAAGGGGTCCCTCTGGAAAGCAGATTCAAGCAGTCTCCCCCAGCTGGTTTGGGAAAAGATTTCCTTGGAGGAAAGTGGAAAAAACCTGTTTATTTAGCAAGCAAAGTATTCCCAAGCATAAAAAATGAATAATACTAAACAATAAAACCTCTCGCTGCTCTGAAGAGACGGCAGATTCAGGAAGTCCTTACCGTGTGCTGTAGCTCGGCTCGGTCTCTCTCAGGCCCTGCAGCACTGGGAGTGCCGCGGCCCAGGCCCCTGCGGGCCGCAGGCCCGAGCTGCCGCTGCTCCTCCGGGTGTTCGGTCCAGAGCAGGGCCGAACGGGGCCAAGAAAAGAAAAGCCACAGTCTGGGGAACATCTCTGCCCCAGCTAGCTAAAAATAAACTAGCTAAAAGCAAAGGAGAGCTCTGTCCTGCCATCCGTGCTGCAGGCAGCACAGTCCCTGAGAAGGAATCCAGCGGAGCGGGTGCAGTTTCTGCAAACTCTGCGCTGCTTCTGCCCCGCTTGGCTCTCAGAACCAGTCTCAAAGGTGCAGAAGTTACTATCCAGCATAAACAGAGCAGACAGCTGGGGCTACAAGCGTCATAAAGTCACCCTAGAACACATTCCAAACCATGATTCTATTAAATTTTGCCATAAAGTGCCTATAGTCTGAATAAAAACTTATAAAGTCTAGAATGGCTGTCTCAGCTGCAGAGATGTTCCATGTAGACATCTGCATTTTACTACACCCCTCCACGAAACTGGCTGACACCTGTCCGGAAAAAACTGTGGCACTGTAACTTTTTCCTTAAAACACCTTTCTACAGGAATTCCCAGAAGAGGTAACCCAGGGCTACTGCAGATAGGGGAAGTCTTTGCATCCAATGAAGTGGGGATTAATTCCTCTTCTTTACTTTCTTTCCTGAAGGTGCTGAGTGAGGGGATGAAGGATATTTTCTCTTTAAAATCCTGATGCAGGTAAAGACTGTACTTTTTCAACTGTTATTGGTTGAGGCAGAGTTGCAGATACCTTAAAGGGAGTTTGGGGTGAGTTTGTAGCTGCTGTTGCAGTGTTGCAGATAAATTGTTTACAGCCTGTCTCTAGAGTAAAGTGAAAAAAGTTTCTTCTATCCCAATTTCCTATATATTTCTGATATAATTATCAGAATCATCACAGCAAAAACAAAAGTCTACTGGGTCACAGAGACATGAGGTTTGAATTTAATGTTTCTGGGGCTTCAACTTTCAAAAAATGCCTCTTCAAGAAGGGCTGCAGTCCACTGTGCAGAGATGATAAGGATTAAAAATGATTCCATAGCTCTGGCTTTTGTTTCCACTGAGAGCTGGGACATTGCTTGCTCCTGTCCCTTACAACACCTTCATCATCATAATCTGACAAAAACCTTATCACCATCTCTGGTGCTGATAGTCCTGCAGCAGTGATTTCTGCTCCTGTCATGGCACCAGCCCCTCTCTGTCTCTCAGCACACCCACTGACGTGTGCTTACTGCTCACATTCCAGTGCTAATTTCCTCAGTGACCATTAACTTCCACAACCACCAGATGCAGGATAAAATTGCAGGCATGGCTGGTGGCTTTTGGGTGAGAATGTTCTGTTTCCCCCCAGCACTCTCAACATCATCATGGGTGCATCATGTGCTTCCTGCTCCTGGCAGGTCCGAGGGTGCTGGTTGTGATAAGCAGCTCCAAGGAAGAGCTGGGAGCCAGATCTCAGCTGTCTTCAGCTCACACTGGTTTCTAGACTCCTACAGATTTCCCACAGAGGCTTGAGAGCTAGGAAATTTAAGCTTACTGTGTTAGTCTTTCTTTTCTCATCTGTCTTTTGGCACCTGCCTTAGTGCACAGACTGAAGACATCTGGAGAGGGTCTCTGTTTCTCATGGGCATGGCCCTAACCATGTCAGAGGAGGGACTGTGTCTCAGGATGGGCTATCCCACCTCTGGGCTTATTTCCCCCTTGATCTGCAACACTTTTTAATAGATGACAAACTTTTGGCATCACATGCCAGACTCTTGTGATGGCCACATTTCCCCATGTGTGCCACGGCTCATGTGATGGCAGCATTGCTCTGATGACCAAGGAGCTGAGTACAGGCAAAACAACCTCCTCAGGTCCCTGCTTTCCACACATTCAAATGGGAATTTACAGGGAACAAAAGTCAACCAGGAGCTGGCACAGCCAGAATCTGGGCTCCTGACTCTCTGCACTCTTTTCCTGTGGTGTTTCAGAGCAGAACATGGAGCAGAGGATTTACCTTGTCTATGCTTTGCTCTGTGTTTGGTTTTTTGGGTAAAGGACTAAGCACACTTTGCACACTGAGCACACTTTGAGTGCTCCCAGACAAGGTGGTGGGGAGCAGGTGCTGAGGATCTTCTGCAGGCAGGTTCCAAATACTCCCTGGAAATTACATGTCAGTTCGAGTTACTGGAGCTGCTCAGCACAAACTGCAGTTCAGGACATTGACAACAGCTCTTGCAAAGACACTGTAAGGATTCCTTTCCCAGCAAGGATGAGAGCATTCACATCAGCCAGAGAGTTGTTTCTTGCTTTAAAATGACCCAAGAGTTAGATTTAAAGTGAAGGAAGGGAAAAAACCCACCAGTCTGGAGGGATCCTTGCTATTCCACAGGAATACTGGAGCACAGTTTACTTTTGTGCTTTCCTGGGGCTTTGTTCCATCTGTATTTGCTTTTTACTCTTCTTTGCTCTCAGTCATGGAAATGGACATCTTGATTAAAGCTGTTCTTCCAGTAAGGAGGCAGAATGTAGCATCATTTAATCTGAGACTTTTCATGAATGTCTCAAAGCAAAAAGAAAAAAAAAATAATTCATCATGAATTAGCTATTAGAATAAAGAATTTATTTTGGTTATGGCTTGTTGAGGGGGCTCACCATGCTGGTTTTATATTTGTCTCTTCCTAGTTTCCAAAGGGGTGCTGGCTTTGCTTTCAGACTGTAACCATGCTGAATGGGGAGAGGATGGAAAGATGGAGTGGGAAGAGGAGGCAGATCTTAGCAAGTGCCCTAAGCTCCACTCTGAGCCTCCAGCTGGGAGCTTTACTTTAGAGAGCAGAACAAAAATAAGCAAACATTGGGCTCAGTAAGGCAACATGATTAAGGAATTGGCAACTGAGATCTTGAGCTTTTTCTGTTATCTTCTCCAATTCTGCCATCTACTCTTCTTGCCAGTGGAAAGCAGGTAAGAAGTCCAGAGAGGATTGGGCACCACAGGGAGCCAGCATTTACTCAGGTCAAGGAAGAAAGTTTTCCTCAGCCCAGCCAGGCAGGTCTGGCAGCTCTGTGCCAGCCCTAGGAAGGACTGCAGGGCAGATGTTCCCTGAGACCCAACATGCAAAGTTAAAACATCCAGAGCCTGACCTCTGCCAACCCGAGTGAGGTTGGGACAACATGGGCATGAGAGCAAATTCAGGAGCACATCTCAGGTACCAACACTGGCCTTGTACCTTTGGCCTCCCCCACTAAATGTCATTTTCCCCATTGCAAACAGCAGACTCCACTGCTCTTCCCATGGGAACATCCCACAGGAACATCCCACATACCCTTTCTCGTTCACTCAATTTTTTCCCTTACCACCCTTCAAAGAAGCAGTGTTTATTTGGCTTGAGCTCAGACGCAGAGCTTGGATGGGTTTATGAGCTCCATGCCTGAACCCATAGACAATTACAAACATGGCTGGCTGCCTGGCTTTGTTAATTAGCTACCAGCAATGCTTCATTTTTCCCTCTGCGGTTTCCTTCTGAATTAGCAGGGCACTGCTCATTAGTTCTCCTCCTCTTTGGGATGCCACAGTTGAACATTATGGCACCCAGATACGCCAGCGAGCTGAGAGTATAAGCTTGATTTGTTTGGACAATAAAAAAAATAATAGTTGCATTTAGATAATTAAACAAAACAACAGCAAAGCTGTGTTGTACTCTTGCAATCTGCCCTTCTCTGTTCCGGTGCTCCATTTTCTTGTTTCCTGATCTGCTGGAAACAAAGATTGGAGTAAGTGTCCTCAGTCATTTCTTGGCTTTGCTTTGAAATATTAAATTTCTCTTCCTTTAAATCTGGTTTGGTCTAGAGGGTGTCAGCTGATGGGATAACACCCTGGCACTGATGACATGCAGTGAGTCAGCACATGCCAGTTTGGGCTCAATTCAACCACTAATAGCACTTCCAGCAACTTGATACTTATTTAAAAACTTAACACAAAATAACAGCAGTAGCAACCAGGGTGGTAAAATAATGTTTTATTCCATGAATGAACAAACACTACCATGCCACATCCTAAAGTTCTTTCTACAAAAGATTGTGGACAGAGCAGATTTTTACGTTTCTCAGTTCAAGTTCATTTCAGGCTCTTGAGCCTATTTAGCGTAGCAAAATCTGGACACGCAGCATTCTCATGGTCTATTTGGCATTTTGCCAGATAAAGCAGATTTACACCGTAGTTCTTGTTCACACAATGTCGATGCACTGTAAATTAAAGGAGATAATCCCAACCAAACTAGGTAATTTCTGTGGTTTATCAATATATTTTTTCATGATGGTCAAAGTACAACCAACATTCAAAGCTTAAAATAAAGGTAAGAAAAAAGACACACTAAAGAACACAATGGAAACATCATCATTGCTGTCAGGAAGTGAGTTTACCCACAGTACTATGTAAAAAGTAGGAACCGGCATTGACATCCAAGCTGTTAGAACAAGAAAAGAAATTACATTAATTGTTATATTTCCAAGCTAGTGCTTCTAGGGAGTCCTGATCAGCAAAGAAGTGTTACCGCATGCATGTCGAACACAAGACTAATATTGGATTGGGGATCTGACGAAGAGCTGACTTACATTCCTTTATATACAACAAAATGAAATATACAGTATTAATACTGGCTGTACATTTGGTCAGAATATTTTACAAGGAACGACACTGTCAAAATTCTTATGACGCAGTACATGGAAGTGGATGGAGGTTGGATTCCTTTCTGAGAGCTGAATGTGTTCACAATAAATTTTAAAAGTTGCTTTCCACTGCTCAAATGAACGGTTAGACCTTTTAAAGCAAAAAATCCTCTTTTTTTTTTTTTCTTTTACGGTTGTCAAAACTAGTGTGAACAGAAGAGATAATTAAAAGTGTTTGGAATATGCTAATCATTGACCTGGAATAAAATTAAGCCACAGACAGCATGTGCAATAAATCTCTGCACATTGTCTCTGTTTAAATGGCTTTATAAGATGATCTGTGAGGTGTCTGGTACAAATTCCTGTACCACAGCCTCACCTAGCTGTTCCCTAGCAGGTTACCAACCATTTGCTCCAACACTAAAGAAAGAGAAAGAATCATCATGACTGTCACATATTTTTCTACATTGCAATAAAAAATATCTCAATGTAAGCTGATTTAGCTTATTTATGTGCATATTTTTCAAGGCTGCCAAAGAAAATACTCAATCTTGCTGGCAAGAGTTATTTTGGGAACTCAAGAGTGAGTTTTTCTTTGCTTTATTCCAATAGATTTTTTAATATCTGGGTAGCTCAAGTCCCATTGCCCCATTAGACCCCTAAGGTCTAAAGTGAGTTGGTTAATTCATTTTATGTTTTTTCCCCATCCGGAACAAGCTGAGAAGGTAATAAGGTAAGCATGAGACCCAATGAACAACAGAAGTAAAAGCCATACAGAATTAACAAAAAATTACAGGAAGGTGAAGATCGGTGTAACTATAGTGATATTTTGCACAATTGGATTTGTGTATCCTGTAGCAATGACAAACCTCCTGAAGATGGAAAAGAGCAGGCAAGTGTATCAATCTGTATCCTTTAAAATAATTGTGCTATAATCTTCTCCGTGGATTAAATTAGATTTTATTTTCTGACAAAGTGTGATGCTGACTATAGTAACCTTAATGTGGATGATGGATTTCACTGCTACTGCTTGACTGCTTGACTGCGAAGAGACATTAAATCTTCCAGTCCTCAAAGTGGTTTCTTGGGGTGTTCCTTCAAGTTCAACGTCTTACCATTTTCACTCTAGAAGTTATTTTGTGGCAAACCAAAAAAAAAAAAAAAAAGGAAAAGGAAGAAAGAAAAAAAGAAGAAAAAACCCAACCAAAGAAAAAGAAGATGTTGGTTGTGATGGATTTGTTTCAGACAGCAGTTTCTGCTGAGTTCACCATGCTTAATGTTCTTCCATTTAGGAAGGAGTTGCTGTCAAGTAAAGCAGAGGAGCTGCTTTCAGTTTTTGTTGTTTTCTTTTTTTTTCTGTGTTTTTTTGTTTGTTTGTTTTTTTTTTTTTTTTAAATACATGCTAACAACATCTCTTTCTTCAGGAAAATGATCCAGTTGCATATTGTCAGAGAGATCTGCCTTGTGCTTAGCACGGACAAGTAGGGTTAATCATCCTCCTCCTCCTCTTTCAGCGGGGCTAGTGGGAGTTTGTCTGGAACCTGGAAACACTCCACAAAGAAGTTGACAATGGACTGGTACAAGTGCTGCTCAAATGCTGCATTGCTGAAGTAATGGCTTTGATCAGGGTAAATCTGAAAACAAAAACAGGTAAATACACACCTTTTAGAGCTTAAAATCTCAGGACTGACCACCCACACCTGCAGCTTGAGCTGCAAACCCACTGCATCTCCTCAGCATCACAGGGCTTCCCATGGATGCTCCTGAGGCCCAGGGTAATTTGGGCACCACAGTGCTCTGAGTGCAGGCTTGCATCTTCCTTCACAGGGAACTTTTTTAGGGTGGAGGATTTTCCATTTAATTCCATTCAGAAGAGGTTCAGTCTAAGGAGAACGAGCCCCCATTTTCCTTGTGAAAACCAAAAACAATGCAGTTTTGGAGAGAAATAGTTTTACTGACTAAAATGAGGGCTTTAAAGCAAAAATGTCATCAAGCTAAAAAAATTAATAAATATTGCTGGAGAAGTAATTAAATTGAAAAAAAAATCGTGAAGCCATAAATTAAATAGTTTAAACCCAACTTTTCACTTAAATAGAGCAGGTAACTTGAAGAAATGCAAGAGGATTATAATGGGTTGTCTAGGCAAGGATGCTAGAGTGGGTTCATTTTGAAAGATTTAATGGCTTGGACATGGACCATTCAGCAAAACAGAGATATAATTTGGTGGAAAGTGGAGCTGTGCCATTCACATTGGGATTTAAGTGACATATATCTTCATAATTTTTCTGGTTGATTTAATTTAGAACCCTGTTTCCCCAAAATTCATCCTGAATTTGTTCTGTTGATCCCAAGGAAAGTCAACAGGTGTAAATTCTTTAGGGATAAGTCTCTCACAACCTAATTTACTCTAATTCAAAAATTGTTCTACAACTGTCCAGACCAAAACACTGATGTCACATAAGCATGGGACTAATAGAAACATGTTATATGCTGGTGCTACTTCTACTGCCAGGCTGAGTTTGCAAGTGGCTTTCCAAACCTTCCTTTATAACAGCAGCTTGAGTTCAAATAGGGAAATAACTGTTCAAATAGAAAATAAAAGAAACATATACTGTACCTGCAAGCTGTAATTAGCCTTTGCCCTAATTAAGTGTGTGATAAGGTCCGTGGTATGCTGAAAATGGATTTTTTCTGTAAAAATAGATTGCAATCATTAAAGAGACAAATTTAATTAACAAAAATCCAAGCTATCACAAACATATAATGAGCTCAAATGATGGGCTAACTTACCATCAGCAGTAGCATGAATGATCAAAAATGTCTGTTCCTTTAGTAATGAGACTCTGTGTGATAATTTGCTGATCTGTGAAGGTAAAGGTTGCAATAAGATTAAAAAACATGCTAGAAATTAGTAATTTATATGGAGGCAATAGAAGTGCTTATTTCCATTTAATACCTTATCACCAGGATAACAAGCAGACACCAGCACAGCATATTCTCCTGGCTACTTATATAAATCTAGACCCCCACCCTGTGCTGGCAGGACAGTGTCAGCAGCAGGAACATGTCAGAGAGAGACCCTCCTCTGTTCTGATAAGTTTCAATAAAAGCCTGAACTGTAGAACACATGGAAAATATCAAAGTGAATAAAAAACACTGATGAAAAGTGTGCCCAGGTGCCTATGCCTAAGAACACTTCATGGATCTGGAGGGACTTTGGTGTGGTTTGAAAGCCAACCTCAATGAGTTTTGGCAGCTTTGGGGGATGATCTGATATGAAATTCAAGTGTCCACTGCTGAGAACACCTTTGCCTCCAGCTGTCTTTCAGATGCCCAAGGGAATATAAATACAAACAATTTCTAAAAGAACAAAAAGCATTTGCACTAATGTAGAGATTATGAATACAAAATCTGAGAGACGATGAACTCAGAGTTTAGGTAACCAGGATAAACCTTCCCTTGTGAGGGCACAGGCTGGTATCTGCTTTCTCTGTGAGAACAGTGCCAGACCTTTGCTGCCTTCCTGTCTTCTGGCTGGAGACAAGGCTTAGAAGCTGAACTAGATTTTCTCTATAACAAATTTTGTTTGTGTGACTATTCTTTGTCAGGTTTTGCCTTCAAGTAATTTCAGCACAGGATCCAACTGATCCCATCACCTGTATGAAACAATGTCTTTATTAACTGCTGCTGTGTTTCCTTTTCCATGTCCTGCTCAGTTCTGGCACAGAGTTCTGCCTATCTGAAATATCACAAAGTTTCAGAAAGTCAAGCTGAGTTTCACTTGAATTTGTTTATCTCAGAGAGAATCAAAGTGGCAATACCATTGGCAAGAACTTTCAAGGAGGTTATGACACTGTGTCCTCTTGGGCACATTTGAGTCACTCAGCTCTTTCATTCTTTAAACCTGTATTTACCCAATTTAGAGAGGCAGACACGAGGGCTAATCAATAAAAACTTTATCTGTGATTACTATTAAGACAAGAAAAGCAGTAAGCAGGCTGAAGGACACCTTCAGAGCTTCACTAGTGAGTCCCTCTTGCATAACCTTGCTTGCTCCCCAAAGGAGAACACATGGAGGGAGAGTTAAGACCCCGTTCACATTTTATCAGGGAAGTGCAGTGTCCATGCAGTTACCTCGTATGCTCTGTTATCAACCCCGTGCAAGCCCAAGTATCTTTCAGAAAAGGCTGAAGCTTGAAGAGAAAAAAATGAAAATATCACTTTCAGTCATGAATACACTGGTGCTTCTGAGTCAAATATTGCAAATGCTAAAAAACACCTTATTTTCTAACATGGCCTTAATTATATTTCTAAAATAGAAAATATTTCTTAATTATATTTCAAAAAGTTTTTGAAAATGCACTAAGGATATGTGTGATACCACAGTCTGTCATCGTCACCATGTACTTCTGGTCTCTAAATAAGTCACAGAAAAACCTTTTTTTTTTTCCTTTGTTAATGCAGCTGAGATAGAGGAGCTCTATCATGTTGTGTCCCCTTCTCCTTTCACAGGGGGCCTTCTCCATCAGCAGCAAGTTCCCTTTGGTCTCAGGGATAACTGTACAGCTCCTGAAGTGTGGCTGAACATCACTGACTTGCCTGGTATTCCCCCTGATTTTCACTGGCACTAAGTGCAAAGGGAGCTGCTATCCCTGAGAGGAAGGGATCTGTGCAGGGTAGTGCTGTGCTCAAAGGCAGGATGGGCCAGGCAGACTGGGCCACAACTTGCAGGGGTGGGTGCTTCAGGCAGGAAGGAAGCACGTTCAAGGCAGTGGGGGTGGTTGGTGGCAAAGGCTGGAGAGGTTTAAAGACAACTCTTCTTTATTTAACAGGAGTAATAAAGTGATTTGATTACCATGGCTGATCCCATTGCTGCCAGCTAAATTGCTGTAGTGGGGAAAAAGAGTTTATGGCTACTCCTAAAAAGACATAGAATATAAATCAATCAGGATCTTGGGAAAGAAAGATGGCAAGTGGGAAAGGATAGGGAAGAAACATCTTCTGTGGTCAGCAGGAGGGTCTGTGGGCTGTAGAATGGGATTTACCATATAGTCTGAAGTCTGTCACTGGGGAAAGAGCAGCTCCACAGGCAAACACCTGGTTGTCTTCACCGGCTGGAAGCATGTACGTGCTCAGGTAACCACCATAATCCTGGAACAGAAACGGGACAGGGGAGTCAGTGTTCCTGCTGGGAGGCACTGCTACTTCTGGGTACAGAAACAGGGAGCTGAGACCTGGCAGCAAATGCTTGGCCATTACAGAGCCTTTAACACCTTGCCCTGGAAAAACACAAAACAAGGGACATCCCCCTGCTCACGTGGCTGGCACCCTCCTGAAGGCAGCAGGGTTGTGTGCCCAAGAGCTGGCCTTTTTCATCTCATTTTATGGCTATAGCTCCAACTAGATATGTTACCGCTCCAAAATGTTTACCCCAGACTTTCTCTGCTTAAAATGAGCATCACAATTTCAGCGTCTGCTGCCAGCCTGCTAACAATTCCCTGCAGAGATGCTGCTCTACGTGCAGCTCTCTTCGCCCACTCCAAGCCTGTGTCTCCCACAGTAAACAATTTCTATTTGCAGTCCCACTCTCATCTCAAACTGTGTGTACTTTACAGTGGCTGTTTCCCAGCCAGGCACACATGGCAAATCAGCCTCAGAAATCCACGGGGTTGTTGTACACATGAGTTAGATGTACCCACGTTCCCATAGGCTTTAGCAGACAAGGTGAAAATGAAATGAAAGTTTGCAATGGGAAAAAATAATGAACTATCTGATGACGTTTTCCGAGCAACCGTCACTTTTTACACTTGGAAATTAATTTAAGAAAAGTCATTGATGAATACGTTCGTGAAATGAAAGCCTCCACCTTTACCATCACTGAGCAAGGTGCAGTCTATCCCAAAAATAAATAATAATAAAAAAGTCACCACTGACATATTCAATAAGTCAGGCTTTAACTCAGCTGTTTAGCCATATCAGCCAACCAGGAGAGCACAGAGGAGCAATGGCAAAACGTTACCTTCCCAAACACACCAACTCTCGTTTTATCAATGAAATGCTCCTGCAGCATTGTCCTAAAACACGAGAGAGGAAAAGCGATGGGTTAAAAATATGTTTCCCTTCAACAAAGCCAGTGTGATTTTAATCAGCTTTAAATTTAACTGGCCCCAGAAAAAAATTCATAGAATGGTTTGAGTTGAAAGGGACCTTAAAGATCATCCAGTTCTAACTTCTCTGCCATGGGCAGGGACACCTTCCACTATCCCAGGGTGCTCCAAGCCCCATCCAACCTGGCCTTGGACACTTCCAGGGATGGGGCAGCCACAGCTTCTCTGGGCACCCTGTGCCAGTTCTCACACCCTCACAGTTAAGAATTTCTTCCCAATATGTAATCCAAACCTGCCCCTTTTCAGTTGAAAGCCCTTTTCCCCTTGATGCAGACAATCTAAATCATGCCGGTCCAAGCTGCTTTCACATGGATCTGTCTGATTTAATCTTGTAACCTCCTGTGTTGGATTTGACCAAGCAATGGCAACAAATAACCTGCACTACCCCTGGAAGCCATAATAAGCTATTGCACAGCTATTGCAATACTCTGATAGTGGTTTTAACGTGATTATGTGCAGAATAAATCTAACAATATGACAGGACTTGACATTTAGGGTTTTGCCCTGGTTATTCTGTTTAAAAAGTTTAAGGATTTAAAGATGGGTTTTTTTTCCAACTACCAGGCAAGCCAAAGATTAATGTAGGAACAGATATTCAAGCTTACTTGTTTGTAGCTGTATGACTGTACAGAGCTAAAAATAAATAGGCTTTGAGCATGTGATACAGATAAGTGTGCTCTAATTTAGCTCTGTTTAAGGCTTGTTTTTCTCCCTGTGCTCTGGTTGACATGAGCTCCCTCTCATGCAGTTGCAATTGTACAGCTACATCGTTCCTCCCCTCCCATCTCCTTGCTCTACCCCACACACCGTTAAAGCAACCAGGACTAATGAGTCTTGGGTTAATTATCCTAACGAATTAATTTCGTCAATAACAGTGCCATTCACCGGACAGCTTCCAGCTGATCCTTCTCTTCCAAAAGGCCCAGCCTCCTCTTGACCTCGTGCAGTAACTTGGCGCCCTGGAAGCCGCTGCCGCGGCCGTCGAACTTGAGCACGATGGCGTTGTGGGAGCTGACCATGACGCTCTCCCACGTCACCTCGAACCGTTCCGTGACGATCTGGCTGCCAGGTGTCCCATCTCTGGAACAGAAACAGGCATCGAGGAGGGGCAATGGCACCAAACGCCCTCCCCAGGGCTGAGGGACTGCCGTGGGATGGGGACCCACAGCTCCATCGTGCAGGGTAAGGTTTCTGGAAGGGGACACCAGTCTCTGCAAGGATGGCCTGCAGGAGGCTGATTGTGTGGGATGGGATTTGGGGCTGGGTGGAAGCTGCAGGTTGGTTTCTGCCTCCCTCTGTGCACAGCAGCCTCTAAGCTGAGGTTGGAACCACACCAGCAAGCACGTCTCTGGTCAGGATTCCTCCCGTGAGTAACCAGGGCAGTGATACAGCTATCAGCTGAGTTTTTCCTTTTCTATGCCTGCTCTAATGTATATCTATTTTCTACCTTCCCCAAAGCTCTTTTTAATTTTCTGCTGAAGTGGTTCTGTCGTCACTGCTTCACACAAGTACAGAGGGAAAGGACTCTTCTAAAGTTATAAAAAACAGCTTAATAATGCCCGGTTTGGCCCAAAATTGGCGAGAAGGGGAAAGGAGTGGGCAAGACCTCCTCTTCACCCTTCTGCTTAGGGTCTGATCCTGTTCAGGGGAACTATCTTGAGAAATACAAACCCTACTTCAGACAGGCAGCTCAGAGAAAACAAGGGATGATGATGATGATGATGACTTTAAGCAATAATTTTAGGCTGGAATTTCTGTTGAGCTAGTGGCATTTTTATCCACTTTTTTATCGCTTTTGGGGTTCTCAGAGACATCAGGCACCTCACTGCAGGACTTCAATGCACATGTGACTCCAGTAATTTGCATTTATCCAAGCGAGACCCTGGCCCACCTAGCTACAGAGGCAGCCTAATCAAGTGCCATGTGCTTGATGAGAACCAATCTTCCTCGAGCACTTTGATAATGAAGCACATTTTCTCTGCAGTAATTCTGTGGTGTAACGACACTCCCTGCAGTGGCTTTGCCCTTCACAGAGAGTTGTGCAGGGTGGCACAAGCATTCACCAGGCATTCATCCCTCCTGCATGAGGCTTTTCTCTCATGGGGTGCTCCCTGGCGGGCAGCAAGTGATGCACTGGGATGCAGCCAGGGCCAAACAGGTTCTTCCAAGGTCAGTGAATTCCCTTCCACAGTTTCTTTCCAAATTGCCAAAAAAACCCCTCAGTAATGTGTATTACTATTACTGAATGTTGCATAAAGAAACACCCATCTGCTCTGCCTGCCAGGAGGAAAACCTACCTATCTAATATAAATGCTAACTTTGTGCAGATATTCAAAGGTTTCCAGCACTCTCTTTACTGTCCCTTCAGCAAACACAAGCACTTACAAGGGAATGATTTCTGCATGAGGGCACCTAAAATTTAAGCTCTAGTTAGGCTGACTGAATTCCACTCTAAAATTACCCGTTAATCACCAGGTGGGTGCCCTAAGCACTGGGACAGGAAGCCAAAATACATCTTGTGTTCCTCCTCCTCCCGTTTCTGCCCCACAACTGATTGACGTATACATGAAACACCTTCACAAAATCCACAATTTACTCTGCAGGATTTCAACAGGGTGCCCTCCTGGGAGCTGAAAACCTTGGCTCCAACATGGGAAAGAAGAGATGTACATCTGGCCTCTCCCAGCTGTGAAGTGAGACGGGGTAAGAACCAATGGCTGGACCCTGGCATTCCTTGTACAAAACAAATTTAAAAGTTTCTGATCATGGCCAAGGTTTCCCAGCTGCCCTGACAATGTGAACAGAAAGAAAAGACAAGCGAGAACTTACACAACCAAAAGCAAGGGGTAGTGCGCCGTGTCCGAAAAGGTTGCTGGCTTTAAGATCTGCATTGGCAATCCTGAGCAAAAAAAGAACAAATAGAACATGTCTTCGACGTGGGAATGCTGACATGACTCCAATAGATTTTTGTGGTGTTTTGGCCACAGATGAGTAGGAGCAAAATGGCATTTCTTCAGGGGCTGTGGCAAATATCACCTTAGAAACACAGATGTTGCCAAAGAAAAGACCCATACTGTGATAGCTGAGGTGACACGAAATGTAAATGGGGAGTACAGTGTGAGCTGCTCAGTCATGCATCACTTTTACAGCATTCAATTAACATCTGTCAATAGCTATAATTTTCCTTTTTTGGCAGCTGGATGAGAGATGCAGACAGAAATCAATATTTCAGGGCAGCAGAGAAGGAGGAAAATTGGCAATGAAAATGGTAATTTAAAACCCAATTAAGTATGGTGGCTGGGGGAGAGAAATAGAATTATTTTGCTATCATGATGTGAAGACAGAGAGAGAAGCAAGTATTTTAATCCTAACTTCCAAAGGGTTAAATTTTGGTGTAAGCAGGAAGCAAAGGTGCTGAAGCCCAAGTTGTTATACTGGTACAGAGCCAATGTAAAGGAGGGATGTGATCACTAAAGCTTCTTTTAACTGTCTGTCATTTCTGTGGCTTTGTATCAGTAGCCAAAACTGCCTCCATACAAACACTGTCTGCCTCAACGACAGCACGTTTATTTTGGAAATGTTAACTGCAATCTAGATTAGCAAAGGCTCAGCAATTAAATCGGTATTAGGAGCCTTTTCAGTAGATTAATACACAGATTAGCAGCACGGTTTAAGTGGTTTGCTTTGCAATCGTTGCCTGACACTCTGCCTAATTAGTTATTCCATCTGAATGCTAATAGCTGCAAATTGGATCAATGGCCCAGGGACAGCCAAAAAGGCCATCACTTGACTTTAAATATTATTAAGTGCTATGTGCATTGTTCCCAAGGCTGCTCAGCCCCCAGCTTTGGAAACACAGGGCACAGCAGAATGGCCACGTGGCTGTGGCCAGCTCGTATTTATTACACACAAGTATATTTTTTATTAAATGAGCAGAATTGAAATGAGACCTGCATTTAAAAAATTTAGTATCAAGCTGAGTTATCCCTAATAAACTGCCAGTCTCACATGAGCTGGCTCATGGGGGTAAATATGGGCTCTTTATCCATCCTTTCCTGTCCATAAAACCTGAAAGTGCACGTCTGTTCCTGTTATTTTATGCACTGCTTTATGTCCCTTATGCCCATGTGCCAAACAGAACATTTTAGGGCCATTGTTATCCTTTCCAAATGGCAACCATCTCTCAGCCTTTGCTTCACATTTTATAACATCTGGAGATAGCTGAAATCAGTAACCTGCCCCCAGCACAGCTCACTGCTTCCACTTCACTGCCTATGGCCTAACAAAAACACTCCCTCCTGGCATGGGAAACATTATGGGCCACACTTTGAACCCAGTCTTTGGGGTTTTTTCCTAGAGTTGCCACCATACATGTAGGCTGGGATTTTGGTGAGCCTCTGTGCATCTCTGAACACGTGGATTTTCCCCATATGGGGAAGGTATCTGCTTACAACCAGAGGAGATCTTTTTTAGGTTGTTTCAGGTACAGCTACAGAGACAGGCTTACACTTTGGCTGTTTGCCACCAGGCTTTTCTCTCTCTCTTTGGCATATATATATGTATATGTGGGGATTGATTATAGAAGTGCTAGAAATAACACACCATCTGCAGGTGCAAACTGTTCTGTCTGCTTTCTTTACTCCAGGTGAAATCTCCTTTGTCTTTCCTCATAGAGTTGTTTTTTTTTTAAACCCTCCCAAATCATATGGCTTCTTCGAAGAATCCTGAGTGACTCCAAAGGACAGTCATGGGAGAGCCATCTTCATTCACTGCAGCTCAGATTGTGCACTGAGAGGCAGCCACAGCTGTGGCCAGCAAGCACACACATTATCCCACTCCAAACCCATTTCAAATGACACACACACACCCAGGGCAAATGCTTCCAACAATGGGGCACCCCACCGTGTCTTTTCCTAGAGTGGCTTTTTCTTCACAAAGAAAGTTTTAAGAGGAAAAAAATAATCCAACCCTATCATTTTGCCTTTCTTCAGCTGAATTCTCATCAAATTCTGCCTCTGTAATAACCTCCTTATGTAGCACATTCCAGAAGAGTGCTTTGCAAACTGTGTGAGTTTATTGAGAGTCAAAGTCATTTTTCCTCCTGCCAGTCTACCCAGGATGGCTGTATCATTTCAGAGCTATAGCAGTGAAAGAGAAAAATAAGTGAGAAGAAAGGTGCTACTTACTGTAATCATCTATCTTGATTTCCATGTATTCTACCTTAGGCATTTGCCTGTCATTTACAGCCAGCTGCACATTTTCATTTACTTCCAGCTCAAAAATTTCTGAAAAAAGAAGGACAAGATCACAGAAACTTTTGCACAGTTTGTGAAAATGAATTTTAACATTTTATAGTCACCTTGATATATATAAAACAAGTTTCCTTACAAATGTATTTCCTTCTAATCCTCACAGATGTCTAATTTAGTTAAATCTTTGAAACCCCTTTCAGGCTCTGCACTGGCAAAAGGCTATAGGCCTGAAATCAGTGACATTCAGCTGATTTGCAGGAGGTGGGAAGGTGACTTGCTGTGTTGGGACACTGCCATGGGTCCCAGTCAGACAAAGATAGATCTCAAATGAAGAGGTCCTCAAGTCTGTGTCCAAGTTATACATAATAAATAGGAAGGGGAGGAGACTATGGAGGGCTTCAGCCAAAGTTGTACTGCTGTGCAAGATAAAATCCATGTGAAGGAAAGCCATGGGCACAGGAGAGTGGAAAAAGCTCATACAAACCTGCAGCATCAGGTTTTGGAGCAGTCTTGACTTTTGGAGTGTTTTAAAATTTTTTCATTTTGCTTGTGTGTCTTACCCAGGGACTCTCTGGGTCAGAAACAGAGGATTCCTTCCTCCTTCCTGGGATTTAACCTTTATCCCCTCACCCTGGCCATGTGCTCTACCTGCTGAGCTTCTTCTAGAAAAAGCAGCCACCTCCAGCACCAGAAAGAATAAGTCCTTCCCAGCTGGTAGGGAAAGGGCCCCTCTTTAGGACACACCTCAGGCTGTGTGTCTTACATGGTGGGAAATGTCTCCACGTGTGGGCAAAGGTCCTGAGCCCCATGGAGGGGGTATTCAAGGGCTGGGGTGAGTGAATCCTGGTCTAGGGGGTCTGTTGCAGTGCTCACCCCCCTGGCATCAGTCTGGGTGTGAACCAGGGGGATCCAGGGCATTTTCTCTGCCACACGAACCCAAGGAGGGTGTAACAGTTCACACCACATTGAGTGTGTCACAGACTGTAACTTCCCTTTTGAGACACATGATAAATAGATATATAACCCCAGCTCCTCAAGTAACACTTCTGGTACCTGATTATCCTGCTCTCAGTGGCCATCTCTGCTGGGCAGGCAGACAAAAACTTGCCCTCCCCAGTTAATATATTCCAGAGATCTTTCAGCAGTAGTATATTAGTTCAGTGACTATTCACCCTGCTTCTGCAAAGCCCGGCTCTTCATCAAAGCCACAACCCCCACAGAAGTGGCAAAGCAACAGCCTATTACATTTAGTTAAATATTAAGATTCTCATTTAATTATGGCACACACAAGTAGCTTTATCAGCAGAAAGGGGCTTGCCACGTCGGGGAATTTAGTCAAGCTGTTTTATTTGTTCATATAATTGCATTCACAGAAAGCCAGGAAGACTGTGAAGGAAATAAAAAAGATTGGCATATCTCCTAAAGGACTTTCCTTTTTGCTTTAGGACCACAGGGAGCTTGAGTCTGTGGAGTACAAATGGTCATTGCTTAATTAATTGTAAGCATTCTCTAATATTCAGTGCTACTTGCTATTATCAGATTATTGCAGAATACAGAGGCAAACTCCCTTTTATAGAGTAATAGGCTCATATTAAATAAGTAAATTCAGTAACATGCAACTGTCAGTTGCCCTTTATTCAAAAGCAAGAGAATGAGGGGGGAAAAAAGAAAAGAACCAGGGGAAATGGTAATCGTATGCAGAAGATCATGAATTTCAGTAGAGGATGTGTTCTGCACATGAGTAGATTGAGTTTTCTGTGTAATAGATGCTACCCATATGCATCTGTCAGAGTAAAACTAGTCCTGGTGTGCTTTGTTTTAGTTTTTAAAGCCCTTCATTTACTGTTTCTGTTTTATATTGTCTGTCATTTTATTCACCTTAAAGTATTTTATAAAACTCTACAGGAGGGTATAACACCACTCATGAGAACACTATCTCATGCTGATATAGCCTGTCAGACACCTCCATGTCTACAGTAAAATTAAGGTGTTTTATTTAAAGTGGGGGAGAAAAAAAGTGACTTTAGAGTTTCAGGTCAGGGTGAAGAAACTCTCCTGGCTGAGGGGCCTCGTGGGCATCAGCTGGGCTGCTCTGGGGTTGTCCTTGGGGAGGGCACTGCCAACCTCAGGCTCTGCCGGGAAGAAGAAGGACCTGACACTCCCTTGTGCAAAGAGCCTTTCCTGTGACACTCACTACCTTCAGTGGGAAATGAAACAGGTCAGCATTTCACAGTAAATCTTTAGTATGAATGCCAAAGTTCTTGGTTTGCTCACTCTCTTTTTTTTTTTTTTTTTTGTTTTCTCTCTGTTGAGACAAGAGTGTTGAGTTGCTGTAAACCCAGATAAATAAAACTGATAGTTGAGAAACTGGTATCGACAGATACCAGTCGAAGCAGATAGAAACAGAATAATGGTCTTGCTTAATACTTGGGTCTCATCAGTGCCTGAAGTCCCTAACTGCAGTTAAGGCTGGGATAAATTTTTTGTTTAAATGAAAGATAATGTTTCCCCACCAAAACGATGGGAGCAGATAAATCTTGGTTTCACGTGAGACACAGTGCCACACTCTGCCAGAGTGGAACCCCAGAAACTCTGTGGCTTTTTGGACTCTACATTGCCAGTCTGCTAATGGCTATAGAGAGTGACAAATAATTTGAGGGAAGAAACCTGGTTTTGGAATCAGCTTTGTACTGATGTAGGTGCAAATCATCAGCATGACAAAGCTTTAAGTGCTACAATCTCCATGGACAGATCAGGGAACCAGGCAGAGGCACCACTTGTGGGGCTCACTCCTCTGCATTATCTCTGATAATTCATATCAGAGTGATTTTATCAAAAACCACAGATTAGGCTAAATATTTCTTATATTTATCTTACCTTATTATCTTATTTCTTATATATGGGATGCAAAAGAAAATCAGTGGAAGACTAACAAAAAGAGAGAGATTTGAACTGTGCATTTTTTTTTGAGAAAGAGGATAACAAACACCATGCCCCAACCGGTGTGTTTGCAGCCCAAACAGCAGCTGTTGTGATGGCAGTACAACAGCTCTGCAAGTCCCTCTGCCTTGCAGAAAACTTGCATTTAGGCAGAGTCTGGGGTCCCCAGGAGTGCAAGTTGAGCAAAGAGCAGCTACATCTCATTGTGCTGCCTGGCTGCTTTTGTCTGAAGAGTTGCAAAGCTCAAGCCCGTTCTTACTCTGTGCATCTGTTGTGTTGTGAACAGTCACCATCGGGACACGGGGACCTGGAAAAGGAGAAGAAAAGAACTTGGTTAAATTTCTGTCAAAGCACACACAGAGACATCTGAACCTGGTTTTGAATTCCATGGAGCTGAAGGCTCTTGAGACTCACTTTTCATGCAAGAGTAATCTAAAAAGCAAATCACCCTGGTGTTAGAAAGAGTTTATGACTAAATGACAGTACTGTAGACTCAAAGACATGTGAGGTTTCAAAGCTCTTTCCCAACAGACCACTAAATGCATCTTTCCCTAATTTGTAAACATTGTAATTAGCACAAACACAATTAAATCACTTGCCTTTAAAATTATTCTAATGACACCCAAACATCACAGCACAAAGCATTTACATTTTGTATGCTATGGATAAATATTGCTGTTTTGCATATTATTTTTTCATAATGAGTTAAACACCAGCTTGGCTCTCACACTAAAAAGGGCCACATATTCTGTCTTAAAATGCAACATTTGGGTATTGAAATCAGTCAGTGTTATACAAAGAGGATTATCATTACTATGCAGCGTACAGGAGTGAACCACACAACTCACACAGGATGCTGCAGCATTCAGGATGCCACAATATTAACCACAGGATGCTGTAGGGTGCACAGTGATCTGGGTTCATCTTCTCATTCAGAAAGCCATCAAGTGGCTGATTGATAGAAAAATGGGATGGTACATGAGATCAAGTTCATATTATGGTTGTCAGCTTCCTTCTCCCTGTTTTTCAGTTGTCATCTGATGGTTGCTCTTGGAGACAGGACACTGGGCCAAGCTGGGCTGACCCAGGACAGCCACTCATGTTGCTCCCATACCTGTTTGTAGATTTTTCCTTGAGCCTGACAGTACTGCTCAGGATGGAGAAAGTAGCCCTGCAGTGATGAAATGGTGAATTCTTCACCTCACAGACAGAGGTTATCTTACTTTCCTTCCCCTTCCCCACAATGTAACGTGGTACAGGTGTGAGCAGCTGGGCGAATCCGTGTGCCCAGCAAAGATCCCAGCAGCAGGGCCAGGAGGCTCCCACGCCGTGCGTGTGGGAAGATCCCAGAATCAGAAACCTATGGAATCATCTAGGTTGGGAAACACCTCTAAGATGATCGAGTCCAACCATTAACCCAGCACTGCCAAGCCCACCACTAAACCATGTCCCCCAGTGCCACATTTATTCGGCTTTTAAATACCTCCAGGAGTGGTGGCTCCACCACTTACCTGGAGAGCCTGTTCCCATGCTTGGGAAACCTTTTGGAGAAGAAATTTTTCCTAATATCCAATCTAAACCTCCCCTGGAGAAACTTGAGGCCGTTTCCTCTTACCCTATCACTCATTCCTTGGGAGGGGAGATCAACCCCCCCTGGCAGCACGTTCCTATCAGGAGGCTGTAAAGAGTAATAAGATCTCCTGGATTTTCTTCTTCTCTGGGCTAAATACCCCCAGCTCCCTCAGCTGCTCCTCACAGAACTTGTGCCCCAGGCCCTCCCCCAGCTCTGCTGCCCTTCCCCGGACAGGTTCCAGAACCTCAATGTCTTTCTTCTTGTGAGTGACCCAAAACTGAACACTGAATATAAAAAAAACCCAACATTCTTTAAGCTTCAAAAGTAAGACAGCTTTAGGAGACTGATATTCACTGAGATTTCAACCTTTTTCAGTCGCCTTCTTAAGCCCCTCAACCTGCAAGCAAATCCTGTGGCATCATCACTTGGGCAATGGCAATGTGTGTAGGGCTGGCTGAGAAAATTCCCCTGAAATGCTGTAACTGGGAGTGTGCACACAAATAACAACAAAAGCAGGTTCCTGCCAGCCATTCATACTGGTTTGGTACACGAAATAAGTTCTTGAGGGCAAGAAATACTTTAAGGTGCTATAATTGTGTCAGTGGTTTGCCTGTGCTGCCAAGAACCCACGTCCCATTGTGGGCAGTCAAAAGTGTTTCATACAGACCTTACCTATACAGAGAAAAGGAAGAAAATGATTTTATTTATAATTAAGCTGACTAATATGGCAGCCTGATTTTATTTCCATGTAATTGAGAATCTCCTCCCCTGACAACCCAGTTCTTTTGTTAGCACCATTTTTTAGAATGCAGGAAGGTGGATTATAATGCACTAAGGAAAACAGGTTTACGCACCAGGATTTAGCTGAATTTACCTTTCTCCTACTGACCATATTTATTTATAAATCTGCCCTGCTTTTTCCCTGCAGTCCCAGAAGCCAGACTGCTGGAAAAGCAACAAACCTAATAAACATGGGCATGATAAAATCATCACTGAAAATAAAAGGAATCCTCCCAAATGGCTTCACTTGGAACTAGAGCAATCCTTTAATTAACACTGAAATGCCAACAAAAAGAAAGGGATAAAGAGAGAAATACAATGCATATAATCCTTTTATTTTCTAATTTATTTTTCTGTTTTTTTTCTGTTGGTATTGAAAAAGATGTGAGAAACTAATAAATAAAGAGAAATACTAGTGTGTAGTTTAGAAAACTACATGTATTATATATTGTTAGTCTCTCACTACTACTACTGCTACTGTTACTATGTCATCTCCCCAAATAAATGTTTTTAAGCAAAGTCCTATATAAAGATATTCAGTTTGAGGTAATATGAAATTTAAAAAAAATTAAAAATTAATAAGTATCCTTGAAAAAGTAGATTTTTTACTTGCCTAATTTTTATTTTTAACGAGCAAGGAAAATAGTAAAGACAGAAAACTACAGAGTAGAATCATCCCTGTGAGAAGGATTACTCTTAATATTAAATATTCTCAGTGATAACACTCCAGGTAAAGAATGCATTTCTCTTGTGAGCAGGCTGAAAGTCATCAAGAAGAAAAAGTCACTTTTTTAGGAATGAGATAAATTGCGTTTTTTCAATGCCAGTTTTTAAAGTAAAACAACCCAGGTACATGCTAGACTGTGTCTTTTCATGCACACACATCAGAAGTCTTTCAACACTCACAAGCTGAGTGCCTAATGCCTGACAGGGACAGAAAGAATTCCTTGAAAGGAGAATTGTATATTCATTAACTGCCTCCCCAGCTTTATTTTTAAACCTGTGTTGGTGTGACAGTCCCATTACACATGCCATCTGCTAAATGCCATCCACTGTCATGTGTGGATCTGCAAGGGAAACCTGATTTGTTCAATGAGCTGCTGGGAGCTGACAGAAGCAGGGTGAGGACATCCCCAGCTCCGTGTCTCCTTCCTCCAGAGCCCGTCCAAAGGGGCTTTAGTGGGGACTCCTGAGCCCCGGCATATTCTGCTGCTTCTGTTCTTTAATCTGCACTGATGATGCCCCTGTGTCTACCTGCCCTCCTCAGAAACCTTGTGAGTGCCCTGCCTCTGGCTCACAGGGGTGCTGAGAGCATGGGGGCACTGGGATCCTTGAAGGATGCAACTCACTTGTGCTCCTTGAAGGACAAAACACAAAGTGCTCCACTTCAGGGAGGTACAGCAGATACTGAGCTGCTTTGCCCTGATTTGCAAAGGTAAGGGAGACCCAGCTCACACCTTATAACCTCATGACTGTTCCCAAAATCACAGGCAAGCCACTTTCTGCATGACATGGCAAACATGATGCTGTTGGATTTTTTGCCCCAGAGGGGCAGGTACAAGCAGGGCTGTGACAATCCCCAAGGTGTGGGACCTGGCACTGATGTTCCTTGCCACCTCCACCAAAATTTTGAGAGGTGGCACCACAGAGGCCCCTGTTACCCCTCTCTACATCCCTGTGTCAGGAGTGGGATGGGGTGTGCTTGAATGCCATTACAGGCTCCAGTCCCCTCTCCTGCCTCCAGCACAGCACCAGCCAACTCCAGCATCCTGACAGAAGGTTGAATGTTGTTTCTTTATTTATAGCTTAAGAGAAAGGAGCAAAACTATTGACCCAACTTCTGTGTATAGACACACTCTGTACATCAGAGAGAGCTGCATGGTTAATAATGCTGCACAAGACGCTAGTTACATGAATTAGATTTTCAATTAATACAGCTGAAAGTCTGGGTTTATCATAAGGCCTTTGACTTTAAAACCATTACTGCATTATCCGTGCAAGAAGTAAATTGAGCTATATCGCTATAATGACAACAGGCAAATTTATCACCCAGGAAGTGCTACCCATCATGATCTGAATGGGCACAGAAACTCAATGCCTCAGAAATTTGATAAGAAAAAGCACTGGCCATGGTTTTTCATAAATTTTTTATCAGCTTTTATTATTATTTCCAAGAGGGTTTTGCTTAAGCATCAATGGAAAGAAGCAACTCTAGATATTTAGGTGATAAAGTATAGATTTCTAAAATAAAAATGGAAAATAATTTTACAACCTTGAAGAAAATATTTGCCAGACATTTATTTTGTAATATTTTTTATATTCCAGAGTATTACTGATGTCTTCATGATCTAAACAGCATAGGGAATTATATCAGTTAATATAACTTTAAAATGAAAGTAGTGATTATAAAAAGAATATGAAGTAAAATTGAAGAAAAGTTAATCAAAATTATAGAAGTGCTTAAAAAGGCTAAAAAGAGGAATTGTCTTATTCTTCTCATCTATATTCTCAAAGGCTTCAATGTTGCAGATAATTTCAGACCAGAAGCTAAATTCACAGTGTGTAAACAATGAAAATTCAAATAGTCTCTGCCAGTGCCACCAGCATATCTCTTAAGCACTGATGAATGATTTAAAAGAGCAGCTGCAAGCGATGGGAGCTGAAAGGGTCTGGCTCTGCACAAGTGAGATAATTGGCAACAGCCATCTCTGTGTACAGATTCCAGATCTCTTTATTTGCTAATCCATGAATTATTTATATGTGCTGCATAAAGTTCATATGTTGGGGTGATATTATCAGCCTAATAAATAAAGACATGGGGAGTTCCATGAACCACTGCTCACAATTAAAATACTTCCCCATTTGCAGTATTTTCCAGACGATGCTGTGGACAGATGTTTGTGCTGTTTGCTTTGGCAACCTTGTTGACATAAACATCAAACAGATTTATGTTGCTATTCACCCTCCCCAAGGCATTTAATTTTTTAATCAAATCTTTACTTCCTCAAATGTAACTTGTCTTGTAAAATAATCAGTCCTGGCTTGTTCATGGGCAACCACTCTGATGGTACTGCTCGTCTCTGCCCTGTGTGATACTGGTAATAAATTTCATGCTTACTTTATGTGGAGCAGAAATAAATCTGGTTGCTCTGAGGCAGCATCAGTTAGCAGTGACTAGAGGGAAAATGAACAAGAGATTTGGTCTTAATCGCACTACACAGAACAGGCCTGATGGGTTCTTCAGAAGGCTGCTGGAATGAATAAGTGTGGTCAGGTCCTCAGTCCATTCCATGGGATTCTGAGAGGTGCCTGCAGTGTGGGAACAGCAGGGCTGGCACTGCCCAGCTCATCCCACTCTCTGCCCTCTGGCCACTGAAGGACACAGGGCCCTTGGATCCGAGAAGATCCTCCCTTGCTGCTTCAGGAAATTTTGTGTAACAAAAGTATTGAAAAACACCCTCTGAATATAATTGGGTTAGCTGATGTAATTCCTTCTGGTGTCTTGCTCATCTGGCAGAAGCTGCTTCCAACTTGAAGCTGTACTGGCTGTCACTCCTATTTACACCTTTTTGGGGTTGTTCCAACAATCTGTTTACTACTAATCATGAGTATTTCCATTTTAGTCAGAGTAGTCATGTCTCCCCAAAGGCTCTCATCCAGTCAGATAAACTAGATTATTTTAACTCCCTTTTGCAGGACAAAGTTTCTTTTCATCTTATTCTTTGATGCAAGGGTGTTTTACATGCAGTTCCTCCTTCCTGACCAGAAGTGACCAGAACTCTACCCCTGCTGCTGAGGATGTACTAATTGGTTTTTATAGTGAAACTGCTACTTGCCCATTCTATGGCAAATTCCTTGCCTGATCCATCCTAAAAGAGCATTCACCTTTTCCATGACCCCACAGCAGGTAGGCAGTTTGCAAACATCCAGTGGTCAGCGTTGCATGCCCAGGCTCCCATCTGCTCTGCTGAGGCATTTGTAACTTCTGAACTTCAAACATACAAGAAAAATTCTTGCCCTGAGTCACCATCTGCTGAATTTTGCTCTTTGTGCTATTAATTTCTCCCAGTCCAGCCCTGCAAGACATCCGACTTCTCTGGTATTTATCTCTGCCTTCTGATGATGCTTATCAGCTTTGTGTCTTAACAAATTCCACCAGCTTCATTCAGCTTTGGGTTCCCAGGCCACCAGGGAACAATCTGGGTAAGGTCATTCCCCACACCAGCTCCTGATGAACCCTGCTGCTGATCTCCAATTAGCCTCTTATTCCTCTTCATCATAATCCACTTCCTGTTCGTTTTGCTGGTACTTAACCTTCGCTCACAATTCTTTCACTAATCTCCTTCTTCTCCTTCTTAATTAATATCAGCCAATGAGGTGTCACATTGAGTGGGCTGAGCATTTCCTCCCTTCCATGAGGCTTTGGCTAAGGTTTTAAAGAGCATAATGCAATAATGCATGGGATGGATCCAAAGAGGAACGTGGAAAACATACAAACTCCAGGGCATGGAGCAGGTATGTAACCACTGTAGTGATAAGATCAGCTGTGAAAAGGAGGATTAGGAGAATTTGTTTGCAGAGTTCATGAACCTAACAGTGCACCCCTGGAGTTGCAAGTGCCAGAGGTAGGAGGGAAAAACTCCAGTTCACATGGGGGTAACTGACTTCCCAAAAGCCCAGGCTATTTTGTTCTAGTGTGCTGGTCCAAGCTATGGAATCTGAACAGAAAAACACTCAACTCCTTCTTTTTTCCAGGTTCTGTTCTAGTTGAATACCTCAATTTAATCTCTTTCAATTCAGTTTTAATCCAGACTTTCTGCAAACTCTGGAAAGAGATGAAACCAAAAGTTTATATTTGTCCCTATTTTTAAAGTATAGATTTCTTATTGGATTAGTACATGCTGGTCCCTTCCAATCCAAATCATTCCATGATTCTATGATATTCAAGGAAAAAAGGATAATTCCTTATAATTGCAGCATGAAAGAAAATACTCTATCTCAGTGCCATTTACACCTCATTAACAGACTGAATAAAACCCCATTTAATATTTTCTGTTTATTTCATTAAAAACCTAGTACAAATTGGTTTAGATAATCTTAATTTATTCTTTTCCATAAGTAAAACTCTCTTGCAACAAAATAATGATTTCCTAGCTAATTAAGTAATAACTGGTGCTGGATATTAACTTAAAAAACACCACCAACAACCCATAAATACCATTGCTTCACATTGTCTGGTTATTAAGCTGTTTTCCTCTCATGAGCTCCCAGGTTTTAATATACCCTTAATGTACTGAGTGCATTAATAAAGGGCTTAGCAAGTACCATGCAAACAGAAAACAAAAGCCAGCAATAAACCTTACAGCTGGTCCAGCTGGCAAACAAGGTGAAAGAAGCAGTTTTCCTTTCCTCAGAGGAAGCTTTAAAACTTGTGGGATGGTAACATCTGTACTACCCACTGCAGAGTAATGAGTTCATCCAAGGTTGCTCATATAGCTGGAAATAAAGCACATGTACCCTGGTCTCGACATGCAGGAGGCTTCTGCCTGATTTGTGAAGCTTCATTATTTGAAGCATCAGAGGAAGCCTGTTGTCATGGTCATTTATCTCCTGCGAGTGGAGCTCAGATAAAATTTTATATGTACGGAATGACCAAGTGACAAGAACCCTGGCTGGAAGCAGATGATGGATCACCTTCCTCTGGGCAATGTCAGGCAGCTCATATTTGCAAGCAAGAATCAAAATGAAAACAGGATCAAAACACGTAAAGGCAAAGAACATGCAGTGCTTTGCAGAATGTGGCCATTTCAAAGGGGAGAGGAGTTCTGCTTTAATTCCACAATATTTTTTTCAGGCACTGAAAATTACAGACATTTTGTATTAATTTTATTGTTAAATATTCATGCATATTAGTTTTGGGGTTTTTTTTTTACCTGTTTTTATGTCACTGACTGTTTATGGGGAGTTTACAGCACATTAAATATATATAAGAATAGAGTGAAATAGTTTATAACATAAATGAGAGATCTGCTTAAAGAAAAAATGTTCTGGAATATCCACAAAAGTCATCACCTTAATTAATCTCAGACTATAGAATTAACCAAAGCCATCATTTTAATTAGTCTTGAACTACAGTCATAACTGTGCTGTTAACAGGAGATAGAAAAGAAGTTCTCACCCAACTTCCAAACCAAGAATACCACCCTCTCTTTTCCTGCAGAAAAAGCTCTGGTGGTACCTTCTGTTTGTGCAAAAGGGGGTTTTCACGCCAGCCTGCTGTTTTGCAGTTGCACAGCACGTGAGGGAGCGAGAATGTGCATCCCCACCCTGCCTCCACCCACGGGATTTGTGACCCATGAACTGCACACAAAGGACTGGAGGAGCCAGAGCCAACCTCGGCTGTTGAGCAAGGAGAGGAGTCAAGTGAATGCAAATGTGAATTATATAGCAATTATAATATAAATAGGGCCCAGAGATTAAGTCTGTGCATGCTTTCAAACAGCAGAAACTAATTTAGGCTCCATAAGCCTCAGGAAAAGTTCCAAAAGGTCGCGGTTTGCCTGGGAGCGCTAATTACGGCCTCCCGCTATCGCCTATACAGGAACCCGAGCTTGGGGTAATCATCCTTGTGTGGGAAGCCACTCTGGTCACAAGAGATAACACTCACCCCATGACCTGAGATGTGGGCAGGCCCCGGGAACACCTCCCAGGCCCCAGCGTGCTGCTGCGCCCGCTTAGCATCCCGCGGGGTGGGAGCCCGCAGGCACATGGCTGGGCACGCCCGGCTCCTGCAGGCCCTGAGCACACTGCAGGACATTCAGCTGTGCTTGAGCATTGTCTCTGTGTTTCTGATGCACCCTGGGTTTTGTTAGACAGGCGTTTTGGGTATTTTGGCCAGGATACCTGGCTTGTGTGGTCACACAAGGATAGAACCACTTGGGAGCCGCTTACCCTGCTCTACCTAGACAGACACCACCATGTTCAGGCCCCCAGAGCACACACTGCCAAATATTGGCTTTCTGCCCCTTGCTGTAGACCCAGAACCCAGCCAAGAACAGCTCAGACTGTTCAGAATACCTGAACCCCCAAGACCTGCACATCAAGAACCAAGTAGCAAAAATTTATATTGAAGTATATTATAGCACTGGATGGGATTTAAAAAAAAAAATACATCTGGGTGAACTGATGAAAGCCATCTTTTATTTTTGAATGATATAAAATATAGCTACTGTTCTACTCTGGAGTGCAGCAGTAACAGGCTGCAGTCATTAGGTGGCCCATAAAAAGTTTCCAAATGATGCTTGGGGTGGTGGTCCTGTGCAGGGACAGGGGTTGACTTTAATGGTCCTTGTGGGTCCCTTCCAACTCAGGGTATTCTATGTTTCTATGATGACGAAATCCTCAAATCCTCACTGAGGTTCCTTAGACATTGAATTTAGAATTGTCCATTCCCCTCCCCACCTCAGCCACTTGGTCCCATGCCAGCATGTCCCACTCCCTTGCAAGATCAGAAATGTTTGTAAAATCTTCCAGTAAAGCAGCAGAACAGCTTCTAGAAATTCTGATCCCAGCAGGAAAAAAAAAAAAAAATCAATTTAATTTTCATTTAGTTCAGTTCCTAGGCCCAGCTGAGAGTGAGCCTGTTTGTGGCACAGGAAGCAGATTGGTGAAAAAGCACCCGAGGGGGACAGAGAATGGATCTGCACTTTGTCTTCCAGTCCTTGTGGGCAGGCAGTGTGGTGTTCTCTGAGATGTACTGAGGAAAAATCCAAGAAGGAGCTTACCAGGGGGTGATTGCATTTCACACTAAGGTGAGGTGGGACCCAGGGAGGCCCAGTCTGTTGGGACAGCAGGTAGAAACAATCTTCCCCTGAGTTTCCTCCTCCCAGTCACCACGTGGCAGTCATTGCTTATGGTGTCAGCAGTAAAGAAAGTATTTAAAGCAAGCTCTCAGCCTCGCCTGAGGTCTTCAGAGCTACTGGTGTGGCTACATGGAGCTGTAGGCTCCAGCTGGTGCATATCCCAGTAATAAAATCCAGATATCAGCATTTCACATTTGTTTAAACCGAGGTGTGCCTTCTGCACTTTTATATCCATGGGCTCTTGGCTTGGTTAATAAAACCCATTTGCAGTGCTAATAGTTATTTCAGCATCCAATTAAGTCTCTTTAGATCTCAACAACTTAATTTATCATGATATTTACCAAAGGTCACCTGCCAAGCTCTGCCCCTCTTAGAAGGACCAGATGCACTTAGAAAGCATTTACTTGAATTCCAGTAGGAAGTGAGCCTTTCTAAGATGCTTTGCCTTTACCATGATGGGCAGTTTTATGACATTTTTAGTTGACACTAAATCCATATACTTCAGAAATCTTGCCAGGCAGCAGGCTTTCTACCTAACTAAATTTAAGTAGGGATTAAATGAAGGTATTTCCTCCCTGTGAATTTAATATTGTTTTCAGGCCTTGGAGTGAGATATTTGTGCCTACAACCACAAGCTTTCCCTGGTTATCTGCCAGAGATGCTCCAAGTCACCATGGACTTGTTACTTGGGGAGGTTAAATAGGACCTTCAGCTTCTTCATCTCTCAAAAACAAGAAAAAGAGTTTCTATTATTTTAATTTGGGCATTATGGACAGAAAACTCTCCTAATGAAATATTACCCCAGTAGCATTTGAGAAGCAATTGTTTCTCTGCTCAAATCCTTCTAAGGAGCTCAGTAGCTCCATATCACCCACAAGAAGCAACTAACACACACATACATGTCTGAGGACCCTCCAAGTGAAAAAAAGCCACAGGAAGGTATTTCCCCTTGCAGCTGCACTGGATCTCCCAGATCCTGATACGCTCACAGTGCTGTGAAAACAATAACACATAATCACGTGCTTTAAGCCAAAATGGGGTGTTACATTTTTCATAACTGCTTTGGTGCTGCTGTAACTCAAACCCCAGTCCCTGGCTCGAGGTCCCTGCCTGTCTCTAAAGGCACCGAGCGATGCTGCAGGGGCACGGCAGGCTGGGCTTGCTGCAGCCCCGTCCTGCAACACACCGAGGGCTCCTCTGCTGCTCTGGGTGCCCCCAGCTGTGGCTGGAGGGAGTTAGGAGCACCCAGCACCTGGGAGGACTGGCCCTGCACTTACTAAGGCCCGTGGTGTAATTACAGGCTCATTACTGGATTGCTGTTGAGACGAGGCAGCGCGCGGAGCTGCAGAGGTCTGTGGCCATGCCTTGTTGACTGCTCACTCCAGTACCATTTAATCACTTCACATGCTGGCTCTGCCACAGGAGTGCTCTCCTGCGTACCAGTGGCTGGGTTTCTGGGTTAGGAAGGTTTCTCTGCAGTGAATAGACTGAAGATTCACTGAAGCTTTCAAAACCATTCTGGAAATTTATCCATCTAGGAGCCTCTACGCCCCTTATTGTCACTGCACATCTGAGCATTGCAGTCAGTAATGGACTTTATTTCCACAAGACCTCTAGGAAGCTGGAATTACAAGACCTGCTTGAGTTCTCTAAAGGAGCTCGTGACAGCAGAAAAAAACTAAATCCATGTGTCCTAACCAGCATTTGGCAGCTGGTTAGGACTTCTCAGAGCACTGTTATCAAATGTGTCTTTGAATTCTCCATGTCTGGATGTGGGTCAACAAATTAAAGCAACTATTGTAAAAACCACCTGTTTGTAAGTGTATGTATCACAGTTATCCACACCCAACTCAAGATTTAGAGAATCCAACAGTACTGTACAAAACCCATGATTATTTTGTAGGGGAAAGGGGAACAAAGAAGCAATCCACCTGTTTTTTGCAGGTCTATTTGCCTAAATATGGAGCTGTTTACAGTTCGTAAACAACCCAATATATTCAGGGAAGAGCTAATGTATACTTCCATTATGGCTTGCACTAATGTTTACCTGAGCATAACAACTGCTAATTACAGTCTGGTTCCAGGAATATTATTGATGAGACTGTGACATGCAACATTTCTACATGATATTTAAGGCAATACATGGGCAATGTAGGGAGGTTTAAAGCACTGCTTCATAAACTTGTGCTTTGTGAATCATTGATTTACATTCTGCTTGTGCATGGTTAGTAAAAATATCCTCATCTCCAGATTTTCCATTGCTTTCCTGGGATGGTAGGTCTGGCCCAAATAGCACAGGTTAAAAGGTCTGATTAAATGAAGGAACTGAGGAAGATGTAGAAAGAGGTTCATTATTCTTCTGCCTGAAGGCATGAACCAACCTCTTATTGCAGGAGCTGGGCAGACACATCCCTGATGGGTACATTATTGCAAAAATCCTGAAGAGGGTTAATTATCCACCATCCACAGTGGAGACAGGCTGCAGAAGGAGTCATATTTCTGGTCTGCTCTGGGAGTCAGCTCTGCTTTTCCTTGGAGTACTGTCTTGCAATATAAGGAAGGAAAAGGGGGTCATGATACTTGACTCCAGATGTGTCCATGGGCAAGCCACTCATTCTCACTGTACCTCTGCTCCCCACTTGGTAAGAGCATGAAAATGGTCATCTGGAGAAAGGTTGCAAAAGGATTTTCATACCTTCCCATAATTCAAATTAAAAACTTAGTGCAGTATTTATTTTGCCAACAACAAAACTTCTACTCCCTCTTCCTGTATCCTGATAAACATCAGTATAGGATTTTCCCGAGATGTTAAATAATATTCAGCTCTTTCTGTTGAAGGAGCCATAAATGCAAAAATTGCTGCCAAAAATATCTCTGTGACATGGCCCCCTGATTTTGATGGATTAACTGAAGAAAAATGTGATTTGATTAATTCACAGTGAAAGACAAATGTCATGATCTTCTGTCCTGAGGCAGAAAGGATTCAGACACTTTTACTCACAAATTAAGTCTTTATGAGTAGAACCCCTGTTTTTTTGATGAATGTTACATTCAAAACTTTCACAAGAGTGATATTTTAAGCGATTTGCATGTAAAAAAATTCGCCAAAGCCACTTACAAGAAGTGCAGATGAAACAGACTGAATCCATAAGTAGATGGGCAAAACAAAGGAAAATGTTACTTTGTTAGTGAAATTCATCAACAAATCCATGTGATTTATTGATTTTAATTTAGCTTTTCTATGGCACACATTCATGTCTGTCTAAATCAGCTGGTAATCCCATGAGAGAATAAAGTACTAGGAGATTTTCCAAAATATTTATCTCCTCAAAAAATGTCTTTATGCAGTAATGATGTGAAGTGTAGCCACAGTACTAGAAACATTGCTCAGAATTTTATGTTTGCTGACATTAAGGAAAAAAAATAAATCCTGGGGTTTAAATCTTGAGCTGAGCTATGGCAGTGATGCTGGATGCTGGAAGCTGGTGCTTCAAAGGTTTTTCCCTCCCACCCAGCTGCTGGCTGAGCTTATCTCATGCTGTTCATGGGATATGCAGCTCATGAGGCAGCATTAATGACCTGGTTTTCCCCCTTTTCTGACCACCTCCAGTGGTCATTAAAAGTTCCCTTTCCCAGGAGTGCTGGTTTGTGATTTTTAGGAAAACGCCCTTCCCATGTTGTTAAAAGAAAGAGGGAGAAACGCTGGTGAGCAATGGCTGAGGGGGTTTAGAGGGATGGCACTGCTCAAGGACACGAGCCTGCCTTTGGATCCTGGTCCCAACAAGCACAAGTGCTTCTCCTAAAGCAGCCCTCATCATAAAACACTGATTTTACCCAATGGATTTCATGATTTAGACTCACCCACACTAAAGAACTATGGTAAACTCCAGAAGCACCAAAAATTTCAGACTTCTGTCATCTGTGTGGGCAGGAGCTTGTTTTGTGTCCACATCAGTGGGCAGAACAACCTGGATACCTAAAAGGATCCCAAACCAGGGGTTTAGACCTCCCCATAGTGGAAGGCTGAACCTTGTTAAATCATGCTCTGGGCTCTGTGGTGTTAAAATGTGTTTAAAAGCAAAGTCAGAAAGTAGATCATTTGGTGAAACTTGGTAGTGAAAATCTTTTACTGACCCCAGCAAAATTCTGGAAAATAAAATGAATGTGCAATAACAAAAGGACTTTTCAAGGCTCAGCATAAACCTATTAAGCGAAAGCATCAAGTGATGCTCCTAAGTGTTCCCATCTCCAGATGGTGTTTCCAAGTTTCACCAAGAGGGAGGAAAGAAGATAATTAAATTCTCAAGAAACAATTTAAGGAGCTGAGAAGTTTATAGCTACCTGCTGCCTCCATAAAGAAAAAACTTGCAGTCTTGAAAAGTCATAAAACCACAGACAGAATGAATGAATGTCCAATGGCGTGGGAAACTTGACTCAGATCATCGCTAATTTGGTTGTGCTGCTCCTTCATTTAGTATGAATCACTCTCAGAGGAGATTCTTAAATTGCAAAGTTTATCCTAATCAATGCTTTTGTACCACTTGTTATCTGTGAATGGGATTGAAACACGATTTTGTCTGGCAAGATGTAAGAGCAATAAATCCTATTTTTAAAGATTTCCCAGGCCCATAGACACCCCTCAGTGCCTCAGGGCCAGCAGTGCAGTTATAGAGTTGTTGTCATCACTGGCTCAGAGGACACACATGGGGAAAAGCAGATTTACCCAGATAAATTCCTTTTGTACTTGTTCTTTGGGTATTTTATCAAGCACAGCTCAGTTACAACATAACATTTTGCTCCACAGCTGCAGAGTTGCCTGCTAGGAAAGGCAGAAATGACTTCATTTCTGTTACCTGCCATTACTGGTCTACAGCATCTAGGCTAAGCTAATGAGAGCCACAGTGCCAGAGAGGAGCCAAATCAGGTGACAATATTTTAACATTTTTCTTACAAGAATCTGTTTTATTTTCTCCAAGGAGAGAGACAGCTTTAAAGTCATTGGGCCTGCACAAGATTGACAATAAAGGCTACCAGTCAGCCACAGACACAGCTTCCAGCAGAGATAATCTTCAAAGAGACAGGATAAACAACAGTGGTTTTATGGTATTTTGGAACAAAATAATCTTACTGTATCTGGAAGAGGAGGAAGGGCTATAGAAGGAGATAGTTCCCTGTTCAGTTACACTGCTGGCCCTTCTCAAAGTGAAAGCTGTTTCTTCCCTAATTGGTCACTGAATGAAGAATAACACCCAGTGTAGTGGCCAAGGCACTTCTCTATCACCAGCAGCCATGCCAAGCCTGAGACAAATCTTCCCTTAGCCCTGGCTACAGTCCTCTCCCCTCCAATTTTCTCTGTGACATCCCTAAAAATGATAATCCCTTCTTGATAACGCATGATTATGGAGAACTTTAATTAGCAGGCTGCTAGGGATCCCTTGAACAGCACTGCCCTTCCCCCATCATTTTCATTGTGTATTAAATGTCATTAATTGCAGAGATGTATGCACAGGCCTGGGTCTTCACCTCTAGTCCTCTTGCCTCAGAGCCAGAAGGCATTAACCCTTTGTGGGGAAAATCACACCTCCCTAGGGCCAGGATGAGCTTATGGATGGGGTCAGTTGATGGAGAAGGACAAACTTAGGTAAAGGAAGCTACGATGCCAGTCTGCAACATCAGAGCCTTGAACTCCAGGTTCCAGGAAACATCTGCCAGCTCTGTGAGTCCAACTGAAACTCCCTGTGACTGCACAGATTTTTTATGAGAGTGAAGACACTGCAGCCAAAGCACCTGAGTGTCAGAGTCCCAATTATCCTGCAACACAAAGGGCTGCTTCCCTTGCTTTCGCCGTGAACAAGCTCATTAGGAGTTGAGTTTTAATGGTGCTGGCAGGTTACACTGGGGAGAGACAGAGGAGTCACTGAAGACAAAGTGTACCTACGTACAGTGGGAATACTAAAACACTGCACACTTGACTACAGTGGTAGTAACTGATGGGGCTTCATTCTTCAGGGAAGGTGCTGTCACCTAAAAATGGGCTTTAGTGCTTTATTGGCTTGTGTCATTCAGACTTGCACCCTACATGTCTGAGTCCCACTCAAGAAACAGGAATAAATTGCTTCCTGTAGCCAAAATTTGCAATTTCCTATGCTTTTCTCAATGAAATTGGAATTTGCATCCCATTTCAGATGAGAAAAATACATCCTCAATTAAATTTATGTATAAAGTAGCAAACCACTTCCATCCAGATTTTATTTCTGTTTATCTTGAAGGGAATCAGTGGAGGTGCCTGTGCTGGTTTATGAGAAAAGGCAGAAGTGTAAACCCATATTTTATGGTGAAAATGACAGTAGGAGTGACCTTGGTCAAGCAGATATTGCTTTTTCAACCACTCTAGAGGAGATAATCTAACAGCAGTCACAAAGCATCATGTTTCCTTAGATCCTGCTACAGTAATTCAATCATGAGCATATAAAATTAGATGAAAAATAAGGTAACTAGCCTTCTGGGACTGACTGATTGCAATAAATGTTGCCTCCTGACAGTAAGCATTACACTGTCCTCTTTCAAGAGAGGTTACCTTCTATTGCAGCACGCTGCTCTCACTGCAGCCTGTGCCAGGCAGCAATGCTGTTAAAAGTATTCTGCAGGACAGCAAAAAATACTTCAAGGAAATTACATGTTGCCTTTAAAGTACCACAAGAGTGAGTAGAAAACTTCCAGCTCTTGACCTTTGGGATCAAATGAGCGATGCCAGACCTTTCTTGGTTTTTGGGGGCTCTTTTAGGATAGATATTTTCCCTTTCCCTTGCCTTTCATTTAACTACCATGGAGTATTTTATAAGCACTGATTGATTGCTCAAATCTTACAAGCTTTGCCATCCCTTGCAGAGAAGTTCAGCTAAGCCACAGTCATGTTTGTGGCTCTAAACTCAATGAAATTTGCACCAGAAGGTCACAAAGGAAGGGACAGAGTGAAACTGAGGTATGGTGGAGGTTATTCTCTGTCAGTAGAGAAATTGTTCTCAAGCCATAAATATTTGCCCATGCATTTTTACTGTGGACAGCTGAGAAAATTCAATTTTTTAATCTATTACAGGCTTGATTACAGTAAAATAACTTAATTTAGCTACCTCCAAAGATACATAGAGGGATGATATAGGGTACACCAGTGATCACTATGAACACACATTTTCATGTCACAGTCACAGAGTAGACAGCAAGACCTGAGCTCTGGGTGCTTTTATACATATTTTTGCATTTTATACATATTATGGAGATTTATGCATTTTATACATATTTAGATACAAATTTATGCATGTTAAATGTATTATGGAGAAGAAAGCACTAAACAGCCACAGGTACTGTCTGCCACTGCCTGGTCTTGAACATCAGCTCCAACTGTGGGGATTTTCTGGGGGGAAGCAGAGATGGGAACTCCTGGCAGAAGCCCTTGGGGAGCAGACATTGTAAGACAAACTCCTGTTCACCCTGGTGGGCTTGCTCTGTCTGCTTGATCATCTACAGGATCTGTAGGGTCCCTTGATACATCCTCATTCAAGGAGCTTTTCCTTTTATGTGTTATACGTGCATATGAAAAAATAAGGTTTTCTGTTAATCCAAACTAGATTATACCATGAATGCATGAGTGCTTGTGAGCAGCAATCCAACACCCTGAGGAGCTGAGGCACGGCCAAGCTGTGGCTAAGCAGTCTGAGGGGCTGTGGAAAAGGAGTTGTCCTGTTAGTGGATCCAGGTGATTCTCCATGGAACCACAGCACGTTTATATGACCAAAGTCTGACAGGATGACACTTTTATCCAGAAATCTGCACTTCATCCAGAACAGAGGTTTCCACTGACCTGGCTCACACCAGCTGCAACAGGAACCAAAGGGAGCTGTCCCTGCTGCAAGTGCACCCATAGCACACATCTGAGTTAGATGGATCCTACTTGAAAAATGCCAAAAAGAAATGTGGTTCCTGCAAACTGCTTGGAAGCAAATCGGTTGAGAGACCTCTCACTTTCAGTCATGTAAATAAGAATTAACTCCACCAAATGCAATGGAGTGATATTTTTATAAAATCAGTGAAAATGGAAATTCTACCAAGATTTCTGTATTTTCTCATGTATGCATATTTTTTTTAAAGGTATCTGAATGCAGACACTGAGACAAGCTCCACAGATGATGCTGTGCTGTATTTGTGCTACAGTGAGATCTGAGGATTTAGTCCTGAATAATGAAAATTCAGACAAAGATATATTCATCAGATGTAAATATATCTAACCCTAACGACCTTATTATTGAGTTATTGTTTACAGCAGCTGAGAATTTGGCCCATAGTTTATTATGCAAAATCATTATCTTGTGTACTGGATTAATGTACACGCTAATAAAACTCATTAATCTCTTCAGGTATCACTGCAGGTTTTTATGGATGAGATACACTGTAATCAAAACCAAATCACCTCATAAGTGTTGATAAGGCCCTTTAGAAACCTTATCATGTTATTCACAAATGCTTCTAACTACAGTAAAACAATTATCTTGGTGCAAAGGAAATGGACACTATCTCTGGTAGCTCCTGACAGCTGTTCTTGAAATGAAAACAAGAAGAAAATAAACAAGGTTTTTCTTTTAAAGGGAGGAACTTAGTAAATATAATATTTACTACAGAATGTTTATTGACAAATGACACTTCTCTGCACGTCTGCCATAACTGTAAATTCAAATTTACAGGTAAGTCCATTAAGTTAATTAGTCCATTAAATTAATTAGTGTATTGCCCTGTTAATGCTATTTTTCTGTACTGCGTTGCCAGATATTAGGCACCTCTAAGTGCCTCTGACATGCAGCTTATCATTCCCTTCCAGGGCAAAAACACGTTTTTACAATTGTCTTAGTCCAGGTATTTTACTTTATACTATGGTAACCGTTCTACTTCTCCACTTTATCTTGATTATTTCCCATTTTACCATTTCAAATATTCCTTCTTCACCCTTGGTGCTCACCACAAACAGTTCGTGGCAGCAGTGGATACTTGGCAGTCAGAGAAGGGGCAGCTCCTGCATCACCACAGAGACCCCAGATGTCCCCCTGCCATGGGCACCTGAGGTTGCTCAGAGCCCCATCCAGCCTGGCCTTGAACACTTCCAGGGATGGGGCATCCATAACTTTTCTGGGCAACCTGTGCCAGGGCATCATCACACTCACAGTAAAGAATTTCTTCATAATATCCCTTCAAAACCTACTCACTTCTCTCCTGAGCTGTTGAAAATAAGGGATTTCATGTTTGCTTGATGCTTTTCAAGCCTTTTTTTCAGAGGACATGCAGCCATTTGAGCAGCTTCCATTCCAGGAGCAGATGACTGGTGTGCATGCATTTTGTGTGCAATTTTGGATAATTAAGCAGAATTAAATTATATAGGATTAAGTTTTGTGGAGTTTTGCATTTAATCTTAACAGAGCTGGAGAAAACTTCAATGACTCTTCTCCTGAAATGCATCCTTAGCCTCTTGGATACTCCCAGGCATTTTCAAAGCAGGAAATCCCTGTTGGACCTGCAGATTATGCCAAGTTAAAGTAGGTCTATGATGAATGAGCAGGGAAGCACCAGATACTCTGTACTCACATCAGGCACATTTCTGTAAGCTGCCTTTTCTTAGCAAATGGTCTCCTCATTGTAACTTACTTTAAATCCCTCTGTTGACAGTATTGGTTGATGTATCTGGAACTTAGTCCCAGTGACCCACAGTCAACCCCACCTTGCTGGCTTCTCTCTCATAAATTTCCTGATGCTTTATATCCTCCAGGTTTTGCTGCCACTTTCCTTTAAGGACACTTGTGGTGGCTGGGGGAACCTACCTCTACCTTCTGTGCATGTATGCACAGAAAAAGGTTGTAAATATTTGCTTTCTAGCCACAAGTAAAAATAGAAAAGAAAAATGTCAAGAGTAAAACTTTAAAAGCAATGTGACCCAGATATTCATGGCCAGTCTTTCAAGGCTGACCTCAGGCACACAGGATGTCTGAAGCTATCAGTGCTGGCTCTGAATCCTGCCCCTGAGGCACAACAAGCACAGTACCAGAGCCCAAAGCATACCTTCACATGCCAGCAGGAAGTATTCCAGACTGCGGCTGAAGGATGCGCTGAAATAAGTGCAGTTTTCAATCAGGTCACAGGACAGGCACCTCCTGTTGAAGTTCCCATTTGTGCTTGCACTGAAAAAGTTAATACAATTCCATGAAGGTCACTGAGCAAATGTTATTTGAAAGCAACATTACTTGAACCTTTCTTTAGAACAAGAATATAAATCTAATGTGTCCAACATTAGTAAGAGACAAAGTATTTCCATTTGGTTGAGTTTAAATGGCAATAATGGATTTTTTTTTTTTTCCTTCCTGCTTGAATAGAGAATATATAAATGGATACTGATGTCATTTTGCAAGGTCATGTGGTTAGGAAGGAAGGTAGAGTTTTTAAAAGAAAATGATGGTTGCAATTTCACATGAGGAAGTCATAATTTGGTGGATGAAGGCGTGAAACAAAGGAGCAACATTTCAACACTTATTTGTATTATAACAGACAATAAAGAGCTGGAATTGCTTTCTCTAACTTTCTTACTGGTTTCATCACTGGTCTGATTTGCTAGCTGCTGCCTCTGAGGCCAAAGCCCTTTTTACAGGTTTAAATAGCTGCTCTTACATCCCCAAGTAGGAGGGAAAGACTGTGTTTAGGGATCTGCTGTTGAAGAAGGGAATGTGGCCTGTCCATTTGCTCATAAGTTTGCTGCTAAGAGTCCACTGAATGTTGAATTACAGATTATTAGCAAATATTAATAGATGGCATTTTTCTCCACTTTAGCATTTTGAAACTTCAAGAACATTAACCAAGAGATCTTTCCAGTATTACTGTAAAGGAGATGAGGTTTTTTTGTTATCATTTCAAGATATGAGGCTGAGCAACTTTTTAGAATCACAGAGACTGAAATGAGTAATCATGGGCTCTTGCTTAGGCTCAGATTTTATTTCTGACTACAATCCTAATTAAATCTACTAAATCAAACACAAAAAGGAGGAAAAAAACTCCCTAAATTGGTCTTCATCTGCTCCTTCTCTGTTATCTGTGTGGGGAGATGAGGCTGATGAGGCACCAGGGTGAGATGGATGCTGACAAGGAAGAGTGGGAAGTGCTTTCACGCATGCCAGCAGCTCTTGAACTGTGCCTGGACTCTTTAAAGTGAGGCTTTCTTCTCATTTCAATAGAAATGAAGGGTCAATAGAAATGAAGGGTTAATATTATTTTAAAAATTTTCTTCAAGGAAATAAACACTCTCAAAAAACTGTGGAGTGCAGTGAACAGGCATATAGGTCTCAGAAGGAGAAAAATTATTCAATCACAGGTAATTTACTGTGCTCTAGTTTCCTTCCCACTGAGGAAAAAAAAGATATGATGTCATGTGAGAGAAGGAAAATGTACTGACTGTCCCTTAGCCACTGATGCCTTCACCAACTCTGCCCTTCCTTGCAGATGTGATGGCAGCAGGGTGACTGAGAAGAAAAATAGGACAAATGGAATAATGATTCCTAAATGTTTATTTAAAAGTTTGTGTTTCCTCCACTTTGTAATCTGCTTCCACAATATTTCACAATGGCAACACTACAAATAGCTTGCTGTAAAACCAGCTTTTTACTCATCATATTCTTAGGGATGATGATAAAATCTTCTGGAACTGCAGAAAAAGGTTTGTAAACATAAAATATTGTTAATTCTTTTCAGTTTCATGGAGAGGTGAGCTACTATGAAATTTCTCAAAACCTCTATTGGAAAGTATAAAGACAGTTTATACCATTCTTTTATGTATTTCTGAATTCCTTCAAGTGCTGAGGAGTTCTGTTGGAAAGTTTTGTGATAGTCAATCTTGACACCAATTTAAAATTTGCATTAATATGAGAAAATTGCTAAATATAAAACATTTCCAAGTGTCAAGCATTTTGGTTGCTATGGTTACACTCTTCTGTCTCTTCCAGTGGCACACTGAAAGACCTTGCAATACCATCAAAGAAAAAACGTAAGAAACTGCTTCTACTGCAATTGCTTATGATTCGTGTAAAACTGAAGAAATGGCAAATCCTGTATATGAAGTTACTAAAGCACACACCTGTATAAATGTCTCCTTCTTGGTGAGTCTTCTGTGCTGTGGAAATAACTGGAGGGGAAAAGCAAAAGTGAATTGCACCATTAGAAGGGTGTTTAGAAGTGTCTCACGCAACAACATCTTCACTCATATTGTCATTTTCATGATCTTGTAAAAGCAAGGAAAGTTTAAACTGAACTAGAAAAGGATACAGAGGGACACATCACTGAGGGGCTCGAGAGAGTACATTGCAGACTGCACTGAAATTAAAGCAAGCATGGAAAACTTTGGGTCCTACACTGGTCATGTCAGTGGATCAAACAGGATCAAGTGATTAAGTGGAAGATATCCACATTTTTACCTCAAGATTCATGGCTCAGAATTTCTTTTAAAGACTCTTCTTCTTTCTCTAGAGGAAGATTTTAATTCCCAGGACACATGTTTTTCTTTGCCCAGTTAGACAGCTAATCAGGGTTTGGTGGGAAGGCAGAACATGAAGCTGAAGAACACTTTGTTGTCCTTGAGACTGTGGTGAGCTCCTTTCTGGATAAACAACACAAGCTCTGTTGTACAGTGGCAGCTTCTGGGGGTAAAAGTGTGATGCTGCAGGAGGTGGCCAACCTCAGTCCCACCTGTGAAGTCTGAATTAATCCCCCAGATGCATTTTGTGTGGATAATGCTAGGGCACAGGAGCAAATGTAGCACCCATGGGGAGAGCAATGCCAGGAAGGATTTTCATCCCTGCTGATCTGCTTCCAACAAGCTGCACTTGCCTCAGCACACATCTTGATTGTACAAATCGTGTGTGGCATTTTCTGCTTGGCTGGCCAGATGAAATGCCAATAAGGCTTTGGTGCTAGCTTGCTACTTAGACCACCCCTGGAAGTGCTCAAGGCCAGGCTTGATGGGCAACCTGGTCCAGTGGAAGGTGTCCCTGCCCAGGGCAGGGAGCTGGAAATGGATGCTCTTTCTCTTCCAAGCCATTCTGTGATTCTACATTTCTATGATTTTATATTGTTCTGAAGTTATTGGTAATTGAGAGCATTCAAAATCTTGAAGAAGCACTGTGTTCTTACTGATCACTAAAAGTTTATTATATTCCAGAGACTATTTACTCAACTGTTCCGTGACCTTAAGTAAGTGAGGGGTGAGAACCTTGTATACACCTGAAAAATTTCTGGAAAGGAATCTGTTATTTGATTCCAGAAAGCTGTCTAAATACTTTCTTATGTAATTTCTTGAACTGTGTTTGAAAAACTGAATGCTTACAGAAGTTATTTTACAAAAATAAAGAGCAAGTGTGAAGAAGGGTGGGTTTATTTTTCTTTTTTTTTTTTTTTTTTTTTTTTTTTTTCCCCCTAAAAAAATTTTTTTTTTTTTTTTTTTTTTTTTTTTCTCACTGCATTGCTATTGTTGCAGGTCAACAAAGGATTCTTTCCAAAACTGACTAGGTGGTTGATGAAAACAGGCTGCATTCCTACAGAGGCTAATATCAGAAGTTGCAGCAGGAGAAATTACTCCTCTGCACAAATATATTTAACAGTCATAGAAAGAGAGGTTTGAACTGCACAGATTAATCCAAATAACACAAGATATGTGTAATGGTGTGAGAGGTTAAGCCAAAATGGAGACAGCTTCTCCTTCTTTCTTATCCCCACCTGCTCATGCTCATGGGTTGCAGTGCATACACAACACCTTTGTAACTGACCCAGAGCCCAGGGCTAAACAAAGGAAGTCAGATTTGTCAGGCCAAAGTTTACTCACATTTTCTGCCTCTTTTCATCATATGCCAGTATCTTTGTCACATCCCAGTCTCCAGATGTAATAGCCTGTAAGTCATCATTGCTACTGTTGGGCTGCCAGAAAGAAAAGAGAAGTAGATTTCTTTATTGGTAACACTTCTGAAAAAGGGAGCTCTTCTGGCTCCATTGTCCATGAAAAATAAACCAAACATCTGCAATTTCCACCAGTACTCCTGCCATTTCTGTGAATCTGCAGGCACAGAAATAACAGAGGGTCAGAATCACCTTAACCATGACTCCACTGAAGATAATGAGGTGAATTCAGCACAGAGCAACTTCAAACCCCTTCCTCTGATCCAGTGTGCCCACATGCTTCTATTTAATCCTTTATGGCAGGATGGAGATTTGCTTATCTACAACTAAGGTGGCATCAAAAAAGCAAACCAAAACAGTGATAATGTTTGGAAAGAGACAGTCGGCTGACTTTTTTCTTCTAAGTATTTCATTTGGAAATTCACATTATCTTACGCCCAAAGAAAGCATCATTGGCGGTTTTCTTTGATGCACAAGGCTTTTTTACATCTGCAGCTCCCCATCTCACTGCTACAAGCACAGACAGCACTTTTTATTGCTGTCTGCCTCAGGTGAGAGCTGCAGCAGCAGAGTGAGGGAGTCACCTGTGACGATGACATGGCGATGTGGTAGAAATGCCCTCGTCCTCCCTGGGGAATGGCCCGCACGAAGAAAAACTTCCGACCGTCCCTGGAAAACACGGGCTCTTCATTCTGTGTAAGCAGCAAAATTGAGGGGTGCATCAGTGTTAGTTGGCTGTATTTAGAATTGCTCAACACTCCAACACCCTGTAAAACTAATTCACAGCAAAGCAGAAAGTGCTCTTTGACAGCAACCTGAGGCAAACAAAGAGCCCACTGAAAACTGGAGAAGGTTTTGAGCATTTTTGCTTCTTGCTCTTGGGAAAGCAGACACCTTTCAGCTCTGGGAGGACCGGCAGCAAGGGGAGTTCCTTGGATATAAAGTCAATTCCCATTTGCAAAGCCTAAGTGCACATATACAGCTGGCTGCTCAGGGCACTTGGAGCCTTTAGAACCTGTGTGACAAACCCTGTTTACCCTGCTGGAAGAACCTCTCTGTTCCTGTCCTGGAGGAAACACAACTGAGCAGCATCTAACTGCTGTCTTTTTCTACTGTCTTACAGATGCTTATCTCTCTGAATTATTTATGAAAGAGAGGATGTCCTGCAGAACTCTTTGACACAGAACTCCTGGGTGAACGTGGTGATTGACTTGGGCGACTGGAACTTCAACCCAGAGATAGAAGAGACTCAGCAAAAGGAAAATCAAACACCACATGTGGCAAGCAAGCTTCTCCTGGAAGGGAGTATTCTTTTTGTGAACAAGAGCCCTGAGGCACATGAGAAGTGTCCACTACATGAAATGGTTGAACAGCAGATTACCAGGGAAGGCAGAAAAATGGTCCATGCGGTGGGACACAGGAGCACTGTACCAGCAGGACTGGCTACATGAAGCTAACTCTAAGTCTCAACGAGCTGGGAGTGAATAAGAAGCTGAACCTCTGCTGAAGCTGCCCTGTGATATCAGGATTTTCTGAGCCTGGATGAGCCTTTCCTCGGCCAGGCTTTGTGAACCCTTCTTTTTCCAGGGCAATCAACAAGAAGATTGTTGCCAGCCTCTTCTAGGTCCTCTGCAGTTCAGTGCTAATCTTGACTTTCTGCTTGGCACATGCCAAGACACCACAATGAACCAGCAGGAACACGACTGTACAGGGAGACTTATGGCACAGCAAAAGAATAAACATTTTTATTTCCCGTAAGCTAACGCATTATTCTTACTCTATGTTCCTTTGCTCCTTTGTTCTGTACTGATTAATTCTTTTCCACTATTTATCAGATTTGTCAGTGCTCTATTAGGTGTTCAAACTGTTCTTTTTGCCTTTTATTTTCCCCTGCTTAGGTTTGAAGTGTATTTTAAAATGTGCCCATTTGCAGCTTGTTGCAGCTCTATGAAATAATGGTTTCATTTGTTTCTGACATTGTTCTGGAACCTGAAACATGAAACTCTATATTATTTCCAAATGTCTTTCATGACAGGAGAAACCTCATTGAATAATGACTGTGATAGCTCAGGCAAACCTTGTGCTCGACAGGTTTTCCTTTCCTGAGGTAGGTAGCAATGAGTTCACCCTCCATTTCTGTATCTGTGCCTCCTGCATTATATATTCCAGCAATATGTCTCTGCCAGCGAGAGCAGGCATCGTGCTGGTGAGTTTGAGGCTCATTCAGAGCTACAGGGGAAGGAGGTTCATGGCACAGGTGACAGATATGAGGTTTAGCACTGGGCTGATGGTACAAGACAGACTGTTTGCATGTTTCATTGCTGGAAAGGCAGCACATGAATGCAGGCAGAACTTTGTGAGAGAGGTGATCACTTACCCAGCTGGTAAATGGGGAGACAGACTGACATTCTCTTGGATCAGGATTTTATAATTTAGGGAGTTACACTGGGCACATAATTAAAATATTCTGCATGTGATATAAACTGACTGAACCTTTTGTCAACTATTGTTCACTGAATCCCACAATAATAGAACAGAAGAGCCCTCCTTGAAAATAGATCAGTTTAGTGCTAGTAAAAGACAATTTTACTTTTACTATGCAGCAGGTATGGAATGTTTAGAAGGTTTTGCTACAGGAGGTTTATGGACACAGCTGGTATCAGTAGGTGCAAAAAGGGATTGAACAAACTCATATTTCATTAATACATCTTAAAGGATATGGGTATAGTCTAAAATGTCTGTAATCTTTCTGTTGTAGATGATAGTGAAATATGAGAAAATTATGCCACCAAATACTTCAGCTTTATTGGAAAAGAGAAGGTAATGGGAGGCTGCTGGAGGGCTCTGATCCTCCTGGAGGGTTCAGTGCTGGAGCTCAGAGCTGCACAACTCAACTCAGTGTATCTGCAAATGGTCAGGAGAAGAAAACAAGGGGTGCCTCAGGGGCTTATCCCAAGTTTGGCAGAATCAGGATGGGTGAGGGGACAATGCTAAATACAGTCTGAGCTCCTGTAGATCCTAGAGAGGAGCACAAAGTCCTGGTGTAAAGAATAACAAATAAAAAGAAAAAGGTATTCAATTGTGTTGGAGAGAATCACTGGACCTGCAGCCACCTGAGGAAGAGTCCTCTGGTAAAACAAGGGGAGATAAGGTGTGTACAGGATGGTGGGGAGTGCACAAGTGTCTCTGGCCTTGAGGATTTGCAGGATCAAACACATACTGGGACAAGTGTTTGAAAGAGAAATTATCCAATTTATGGTGAATTGAAATTTATGAAAGATTAGTGGACACAGAAGTGTCTTACCCACACATTAACATGGGTCAAACAATCATCATATTTCAGCACCACACATTGCAGCTCCAAACTGGTTTGTCTGTGCTCAGCACAATCCCAGCCTCCTGTTCTACAGTGCCTCACATGCCCTTGGCTGGACTCCACACTTTCCTCACAGAAATCAGTGGTAAAGCAGATTCTTTGCATATTGGTTCTATTACTGACTGAGAGTTGTACTTCCATAAGAATTATGATTTTCTGATTCATCCTCAGGTTTTAAAGAGAAAACAAATTAATCTGAATAACTGAATCCTTTCCAATTGATTCTCTGATGCATTTTCCCTTCCTCTGCAGTCTCCTGCCCTCTCTGTCTGATCCACCTTTGCCCAGATCCCATAATTAATGATTTTGCTGTGTTGGCAATTATTCTTTCAGTGAAATGCACCAAGGCCCACAGCTCTGATAAACAGATAGGTGTGACATGAATTCTTTAAATCCCTTGCATATCAGTAAACACTTTATTTAAATCCAACATAGAAAACACCCAATGTGCATTGACTCTGATGGGACAACGCAGTCACCTCCTCTTCAGGGCACAGGAGGAAGATCTCTTTCCATCTCCTGAAACAGCCCCTGGGGCAAAGCTGTCCATCCTCATCCCTGTCCTCATCCTTTTCTGTGGTGGGTGCACCTCAACTTTGGCCATCTCTGAAGCCAGGGTGGCTGCACCAAAATCGGGGTCAACAACTGGAGAGGATCCCACGTCTCTGGGGACAGATCCCCTCCACTGGGTGACTTGGGAAATCTTCATTCAAGAGATTCAAAAAGATTGTTTGTAGCCAGGAGCTGCTTTTTCATCTCTGGTAGATGAATGTGAGTATTTGAGTCATGGAACTCTGGGTACTATTTCTGCTGCATCCTTTGTCTTTAGGCCAAAATTAGGTCAGTTATGGGATAATTGCATGGCAAAAGGGCTTTACAGAGTGAATAAGTGAGTCCTGTTTGTAAGTTCCTCTGAACTCTGGTTTTATTTTAAAAATCTCTTTTCATACATCCTATTAACTACATGTAAGAATCTTTACTGGGTTATTATGCAGGATTAAAGCAAGGGAGTAGTAAAAGAAAAATGGTGTCAGGTTTTCAACATCTCTGCCTTTTAAGAGAGTGAGTTTTTAGCTTCAGACTGAGGTAATCTGAAACACCAGGGAAAGAGGAGGACTGGATAGAAAAATGCAACCCAAAGAAACTCTTATCGGGGAGGGCAGCCAGCCCACGCAGGCAGTTTTGGAGGTTATAGGTCTCTAAACAATTTCATGGTAATCTGGTCCTGCCAACATCAATGTCAAAGACTGCAGCCTTTGGTGCAGTTGCAATTGCACTCTGGTTTCTAATTAAATTTTTTTTCAGGCCACATTCACAACTAAATAAATAAAACAATTAAAATGCCAGTTAAGTTTATCTTCAGCAGGTGCTCAGAAATCGCCTGATTTCTCCCTTGCTGAATCACTGCCTGTATATGACCATCCTCAGTACTACTGGAAAATGGCTTTTTCACAGAAATTGAAAAAAAATTTCTTACAGCTATAATTAGTGTTTCAAACAGTTTGTGCATTTAAGCAAAAGTATGAGTGAAGTTCAGTCTGGCTCTTGTGCTCAGAAGTGCACAAGCAAGTATATAAATAAAAGAAGTGTAAACTTCCAGAGTCCCTGCACAGTTTCAGTGAACATGTGCCACCTCATCTGGCAAAGAGTGACAGGTACTTTCTAGCAAATCCTGTGTAAATGCTGTCTATTCCTCATTATACTTTAAGTAGTTTACCCTATTTTTTAGCTCCACAGCTGCATTATTTCTCTTCGCCTGTGTTGGAGGGAGGCTCTCCAAAGATTTTGGACTTGCATAAAATGTATTCATGAACTTAAGCCCAGAAGGAAACATGAGATTGTTTACTATGACCTTCCATACACAGACTTTTAAATGACACTGAGTCACCAAACTACTAAACAACAAAATTAAAATTCATGGCTTGTATGCCTTATCTCAGAATTCCAGGATTTCAGACAGCTGAAAAGAGTCAACCCTGTCATCCTTGGAGATCCCCTCATTTCCCTGGTGAGGATCTTCTTGTCTCCTTCTCCCTGCTGACTGTTTGTCCCTATTTGAGGATGCACTTAAATTCCCAGGGAAAAGGTAAAACCCGTGCGTGCTTTTCAAACCCTGCATATGGAGAATTTTGAATGAGTATTTTAAAGAACAAGGCAAGCAGTTGGATTCCTTGGTCCGACTGATTTAAAATTGGGACACTTCTCAAAAGGAGGTCTTTGGGGTGGGAAGAACCCTGCCAGGGTCCCTGTGACCCCACTGCCACCACCCTGGCTGTCTCCAGAGGGGACAGGGCACCTGGCTCATTTGCAAATACTTATATTAAGATGTCTCAGCCAAGGAGTCCTCATCCTGAGCCAAGCCACACTCTTGAGCTCCTTCAGTAGCTGCCTGATGTGCAATTCATCTCCTTCTTGAAGAAGTTAGTGGACCCAAAATAGCATTTAACATTTTCACATCATCCTCATAGTCAGGCACACATGCCATGAAAATACCTTTCCAGTTATCTAGATTAATGTGTCTTAGAATAAAAGGCAAATATAGAAAACACAATTATCCCAGTAATCATATTCAGTCAAAACTAGAATTTTAAGTAATTTTGTTGTCAGAAATACAGGCAAAAGAGCTACATAATTCTTCAGACTCCTACAAAAGCTTTTGAAGGATGCCATCAAATGTCTCCAAAGTCCATAGAAAATGTTATTTTAGTTTAGCACTGAGATGTCTGACTCATTTGGCTGTAATGAACATCCTTCTCTAACATCAAAATAAGTGTGTGCTCTCAAACTAAGTATATGCTTTTTGGAGATGTAGTAAAACAAAATGTATTTCCCTGCAGCAGGCCCATTAGAGACTGACAGATCATTTACTTCAGATATTGAGGATAAAGCACCATTTTTAATGCCTGTCCACGTGGTAGGTGACTAAACCACAGCAGTGTAAAAACACAAGTTCCACTATACTGTATTAATAATATAAAACACAACTTCTACTGTGCTGCAGTAAACAGCAATGAAAGGATTATTTTACTGCTATTGCCTTTAAACTTACAAAATAATGCCAGTTAAGGGGTTTTTTTTGTTGTTGTTGTTGGTTTTTAAATTATTTTTAGTATACAATATCTGGACAATTTAATTTTCCCTTGATTTGGCTTGTCTTTTAAGCTTTTGTTTGCTACTCAATGCAGTCCTTATGAATGGCAAGAATATTTCAGCATCATTTTTACTCTATATCAGCAAAAGATTATTTGAAATGCTTGAAGCACAAAATCTATTTCCCTATACAATCAATTTTCATCTGGATCACACACAGCCCATTGCTGCAGGACAGCCACTGGAACAGAGGAGAGCATTGTTCTTGCTGTGAACTGATGAGGTGCCATTTCTACAGGGTCTTGGCTCCTCTGAACAGGCTGTGACAAAAATTTGAAATGCTTTAAACTTGGAAAAATATATCAAACAAGATATTTTATGTCGTGCTGCTCCCTGTCTGGTGTTCACACAAGACTTGAAGAAAACCAGTTCAGTGTTGTGGCTGAATCGAGATCACAGCTTCTCTCTCAAGAACAGCCTCATCTAACCTGAGGTCCCTTCACAAACTGGCTCCTGGGCAAGTGTTATATATGATATTTAAGTGACTCAACAGTCTATCTGCATGATTTTATCTCTGAACAGACAGAGATCCTCTCAATAAAATGACCAGAAAACAGCCACCACAGTATTTAAACCATCCTCACCAGTCAGGGCAGGGTATGAAGGATTGCCTCTGAGGCTGATGAGTCCTATACAGATACTGCCAGCGAGTGATTTTCCACCCACATCAGCTTTTCATCTCCTTTAAATACAAGTAAATTGCAGGCTAAGGACTATGGCACCTACCAGAGTGGATGGCATCTTTACTAAGAACTTGTTTGTCACTGAGAAGCTCTTTTCTGCTATACAGATGATGCCATCTTCCAAGTATCTCTCTCAAATCTGGAAATCAGTTTTTCTCTTTGAGGAAAAACTCAGTGAAGCAATTATCCTAGCAAAAACTTGACCACAAGGAGAAGATCACTCTTACCTGTCTGTGCAGCCAGGCATCACTCTCATCTTCATGTTTCTAAAACAAAAAAAGATCATTAATACCATACTTGTCATATATTATATTTTGCCTATCAATGCAGGAAGCTGTTGGATTGGAGCTAAAAGGTTGCTCAGAAATACAGAGAAACAGTTTAAATATATGCTTCTGGAGTGGAATCCAGTGGCTGCTTTTCTTGACTTTCCTCCCTGATGGATAAGCATTCACTAGATCAAGAAAGCATTTTACACATACAGACAAAACACATAAATCCACAAGATGTATTATTCCCCAAAGAAATAAATCTTCTTAAGAAATAAATAAAGGCTGAAATGAAAATTATTAAGAAAAAAAACCTCTCACCACGCTCTATGCACAGAATTGCATCATCTTTTTCAAGGGATGGGTGTATTAGAACAATTTCATACAGTGGAGACATGCCAGTTTAAATGATGGAATCTGCTAATAGGATCTGCTGATCTTATATCAATACACCATTTGTATTAGTGCCTTTATAGAAGGAATTAATTAACTACAATTAAGCTATGTGTAGATAAGCATGAGCTGGTTTTAATGCCATTAATTACATGTAACGCAGCTAGAATGTTGCAAAGATATTTAGGTTGCAAATTGTTGAGGTATGTGAGCTTGTGTGTGGATAAAGGTAATTAAGACAGGTAATCACTCTCCCTCAAACACACACAGAGTGTTCTTGGATTACTACCTGTTAAAAAAGAATTAAAAATTGTGAACATTGTTTATATTCTGTCTGCCTAAATGAATGTGTTCCAGCTGACTTTTCATCAGGTAAAATAAGTTAAATGGTTTCTCCTTGCAGGGGCTATGAACGCTGATGGCAAGTGACTGCTGTGCCAATCTCTCCTACCTTGGTGCAGACGCCCGTGGTGGCGTCGCAGAGCGTCAGGATGGACACGTTCTGGGCCCTGTTCAGCCAGTTCACTGCCACCTTGGTGCTGGTGGCCCATTTCACCATGGTGATGTAGTAATCCCTGCAAGCACAGACACACAGACCAGATCACAACCCTGCCATCCTCATGAATTGCCACATGGCAGAGCAGTCGGGGGAAGCTGCAGGCAAACACTCCAGGAGAGAGCTGTGGTTTTAAAGAACATCGTGTCCTGATGTCTCTAGGCTGCTTTATGTATGGATTTCAACCCCTAAAAATGACATTTTTAGGGCTGTGAAGGTGTTTTATCTGCCACTTCTGGAAGTTATTTTCAAAGAAGAGACGAATACAGAGATAAAGAATCTTTCAAGCCATTCTGTCTTCCAAGAAGGATGGAACTGCCTGGAGCTACACATTTATGCACAGGTGGAAAAGAAATTGCAAACCATTTCCATTCTGAGCACACTAACCTGAGCTGACTCAGACCCATTGCTATCAATGGCTGGGTTCTTGATGCTTATGAAAAGTTGATGGCCTCTGAGTATGCCAGCTGCACACCAAAGTATCCAGGAGGGCTGCATCAAAAGACTAATAGTAAGAAGGACAGAGTTTGGAGCGACACAGGCTTTCTGTAAAGCAGATGCAGCTGATTGCCATAAAGACATCAGCAGAGATAGTTTGCATGAGCAAAAGCACCCTCCTACACTCCCTGCACCATCTTATTGCTGGACACATTCAGGTTGTGATGATACTTGGAGTAACTCATGGCTGTGGGCTACACAGTCCTGTAATCGATACCTTCAGGAAAGGTCCCATGCAATAGTGAGGACTGCAACCACTTAGGCTGGGCTGGAAAATACAGGAATAAATTCACTGATGGTTGCCCTCTGAGAGCCAGGGCGTGGTGCTTCCAGACGCCCACCTCTGCAGCAATTCAGGGCTCCACCACTTCATTTGTAGGGGACAACTCTGGCTGAACTGCCAAAGCTGGTGATGCTATAATATACAGCTGGGCCATGTGGGCCAAGACATCCTTAAAGTATAATATGACTTTTTACAGCATACAGTCTATAAAAAATTTATTAGTTCATTTGTTTGCTATAAAATATGTATAAGGAATTGTTGCTCTCATTGGAAATAACGCACTGTGTCACTGGAGAGTCCTTTGTGTTCTGGCAAGAGCTCCTGCATGTACTGAAGAGAAAGGGCAAAAGCACAAAGGTCTGTTTGTCTAGAAAAATAACAAGCTGGAAATTGATTTTGTATTTTTCAGTAATATTTAGTGCCTGAAATTGGCTGCGGGAAAAAGGAACAAAAGGACTCAATGCTCAATCCACTGCACTGGGGGAAGGATATGCCCAGGTGAGACAACAGCAGTCTGAAAATTTAGAGCCTGAAATAAAATTGTAATTTTATTCTTTATCAGAAACAGCGTCGGCCCTAAGAGGAAAAAAACAACACAGCAAAATTAAACTGTATAACTGTCTCTTCTTTCTCTCCAAAATGAACTGAGCAGAACTCCCCAGAAAAGGAATGTGATTTTAGTACTTATTGTGGCTTGGAGCATTTTTTCCATAAATCCAATTTAAAGTTTCAAGGACATATATTCATTTTTTACATCCCTCTCACTGTTTGAACAGAGGAGCCACAGTTCTTTCTCAGGAACTTTTAATTATTATTTCAGATAAATCATAGTCTTCCCTACCACCCCAGAGAAGGGCATGGAGTCTCAATTTCTCTCTGAACCCTCTTCCAGACATCAAGACCATGAATAACCCAACCCACAGACAACTGTAGATACCTGGATAGTCATTATTCTAGTTTTTGACTAGTGTGGAGTCTTTCATTTCATTTACTTCCCTTCACATCTCTTCTACAGGACACACAAGTTTTATGGTTCCCATTTTGCAGAGGAAAATGAGACAAGAAGGTGTGATTCATCTCAGCTAATTTTAAACATCTGCTGCTCCTGCAGCTGCGCTGGTTGAGCAGCCAGTGGAGAGAAATGGGAAATCAGTGCAATTCCCAAGCCCTCTCTGCCTGACCTATCCCACATTTTATGTGTAGCTGATTTAAGGGAGAACCTGTTTCTTCCACAGAACGAAATCTATACCAGCAGGTCCTTGACCACTGCACTTATAGACATCCACATCAGAGCAGAAGGGAAGGGACACCTTGTCTGAGCCCTGTCAGGAAGGGTGAAGCCATCCTGAGTTTTCCAGTGGATTTCCACATCCCAGTAAAGACACTGTTGGTTTGGTTTGAAATCATCTGAGACTGAGGTTATTGGGCAGCAGCCTTGTTCATGCGCCAGCTTTCCATGGCTGCTTCCTGGGGGCAGGAACCCCAAACATGAGGTGTGACTCTACAGTATGAACACCGACAGCATGACCATGGTGGTACAGCCACAAACACCACAAAGGACAGACAGGGACTGATTACAGGCCAAGGGACAGGCAGCAGCCCAGCCCATGGTCCCTGGGGCACAGGCAGCTCCTCAGAGCCAGACTGGAGTTGTCTGAGTTTGTCCATTATTTATTTGTTTCTGGCCCATGCAAGGGCCAGTGATGATTTCTGCACTTGAGGGAGATAATATCACCCCTCAATTTGCCACCTGAGATGCAAATATGAGAAATAAGCTGGGTGATGATCAAATTCTGACCATCTGCAGATGAAACTCTTGAGGTCCAGTGGTTTTCACCAAAATAAAAATTGCCTGTCAGGTATTAAATGTTATAGTACTACCTTTCCCCCTTCAGTGTCAACCCCTTCCCTTCACTTTCTTTTTTCCACAGAAGAGCATGTCATTGGAGAAAACTTGACAAAAATGTTCAGAATGAAAGATATTTAAAAAGGACAAGGGATCAGTATTGTACATTCGACCCCCAAATAGATTTTCCCATCAGCTTTGCTTTGTTTTTTCCTTTTTTTTTTTCCCTTGTTTGTTTGTTTGTTTTGGTTTTTTTTGTTTGGGGGGGGGGGTTGTTTGGTTTTTTTGGTTGTTGTTGTTGTTGTTTTATGTGTTTTGGGTTTTGTTTGGTTTTTTTTTTTTTTGTTTGGTGTGGTATTTTTTTTTTCTGTTTGGTTTGGTTTTATTTTTACTGAAAGACATCCAATTGCTGTGGAAAATTTCCAGCTTCTTTCAATTTCAAAAGAAAAAAGGCCATGGCATATCTCCACTTTATTCTCAGCTTTATTAATTGTACTAAATTACTTTGCTCCAGATAAAAAGAACATGAAATACCACTCTGTCCACATGTCCTCTGCACTGGGCACACTGAAATGCTTCAGATAGGATGTGTCTGCAGGAAGATCCTTATCACCAGCTTCCTCTGCTTTCTTGAACTCCCTTCTGTAACTGGATGTACAGTACATCCCTCTTGCCTATTTTAATAAAATTTTATCACACTAATCTTCTCATTTCAGAAAACATATGCATAATGAAAATACACCCCTATTGCTCTGGCAGCACTGCTTCTATCATCCCTAGAGATGGCAATTGCCATGGTTGTGATGAAATATACAGGCACTAATTCATTATGATGTATTTTGCATCATTTTGCAATATTGATTGCAACCAAAAAATTATGACCACCCATAACCATAGAACAAATATAGAACAAATTTATGAATACCACTTGGATCCTGTAGTCAGAAGTTATTGCTGTAATTAAAACCTTTCTGAGTCTCTCTGTTTACAGAGAATGCTACCAAAAGAGAAATTATATTGCTCAGGAGCCACCATTCTGTTACTGTGATGGGGATACTGTGATCCTGAATTCCCACCTGCTGTACACAGGTGTGTCTGAAGTTGTATTTTTGAAAGGCAAATACCCATTGGGTTTGGTCAGAGGTCATACATCTTCTTTTGCATAAATGTGTTTGGATTATTTTAAAATTATTAAGTGTAAACCTGTTCTAATATAATGTTCTATAAAATACATGTAAAAAGACAAGCAATTTGAAAAAAAATTAAGCAGATTTACACGAAATGAAGCTTTTTGATAGCAGCAGAGAAAGGTCCAGTGTTAAAAACTGTAAAATTATCTTGAAAAAACCCCAAGGGAACTGAGGCCAGCATTCAAGGGTGAGAAAGCACCTACCTCATTCTCTGATCATCTGGGGGAGTCATTTCCAGGTCATGAGTGGGTCCATTCAGGCCAATCACGTGCAAAGAAATAGTTGGATTTTCCATTCCAGCCTGGATTTTAGAAAAGAATAAATTACCATATCATATACCACAGAGAATGGTTTTGATGTATTATATCCCCATGGATTACAAAAAGCATTCCCACTGAACAGGATATGGACTGGACTGCTGTGGTCTTTCACAGGGACACTGCAAATCTAGGGATGTGGCACAGAGGTGTGGAGAGGCTGGGAGGCACAAACAAGGGGCAGTTTTACTCAGGACACTTCAAACCTAGGTAAAAAATCCTACTTTTCACGGCAACTAGAAATTTTGCTATTTCCTATACCTTTTGACAAAAGATTGTCTAATAGGATGATGGCTGATATAGTAAAATACTGATTCATTTTGTACTGTAGGAAAGGGCATCCCCTGCTGAACCATTGAGATTTCCACAAAACCTGCAGATATGTGGGTATCTCTCCTGTTAAATTATGGTTCAATTTGGACCAGCATGTGAGGTCTTAGGCAATCAGTGCTTAAAGCAAGAGACCCAGAAGGAATGACTGCAGCAGACACCCCTGCACTGCTTTAGAGCAGGAAATTACAGCAGTAACAGCAGCAGTGAGTCTGTGCTGGTGGAGAGCTGGGTCAGTGCTGGGCACTCACTGCAGGTCTCTGCAGGCAAGGGGGGATTGGCTCTTGGGTCTTTTCTGTCTTTCAGGCACAGCAAACCTCTAAAACTAATGTCTCCTCTGACATGAGGCCATTCTGGGTATTCTAAGGAAGCCCCAGTACTACATTTTCCTTCTATACACAAGTGAATCTATTTAAATATAGAATATATGTATGCATGTGTGTATCTATCTATCTATCTATCTATCTATCTATCTATCTATCTATCTATCTATCTATCTATCCATCCATCCATCCATCTATCTATCTAAAATCTAAATATAGAAATGTATCTAAATATAGAAACATGTCTAAATACAGGAACATATCCAAATATAGAAATAAAGAAATTCCAAACCCTCAGCCATCAACAACCACATCCTGTAGAGAAAATCACAGATAACATCCAACTTTCATCTGTTCCAGCATGGAAGCACAATTGCTTCTGTGAGCATAAAAAGCGAGGATTTTTAAATTTAATTTCCATTGTATGTAGAGTTACTAATTTTCAGAGAACCAGAAAAGTGCAATTTTACAAATGCAGCTAAAGAAGAGTGGCGACCACATTCACTGGGGAACAGCTGATCTTCCCTTGGATCTGTTTATTTTCATTGCTTATGAGTGTGCATTATTAGTCTCCTGTCTGAGCCTACTGGAAATAAACAATTATTTATTTCTGATAGAGCAGCAGGAATGATTATTTTATTTTGCCTTACCTTGGGATAATGGTATGTTTTAACAGTGGGGTAAAGGATGCCTGTATATATCGGGATCTCCATGGTGGGGACTCTGGAGGCATTAATTGTTGCATATGCCAACCTGGTGCCATCAGGAGACCACCAATGAGCAATGTGAGTCTTCAAGATCTCCTCTAATTAAAAACAAAAACAAAAAAGGCAAGAAGAGAAAAGAAAAGGCTATTAGAGGTAAATTACTAGTTAGCAATAAATGAAAGAGTGCAGATATGAAAATCCCAGTCTAATCACAGCACAGGGAGGATGCCACAGGAATATCAATCAAAAATACTCATCAAATTATGCCACATACACAAATGAACACAATTGATAACAATTACTCTGTATTTATAGGTCATTAGGCTTAATTACCTTTGCTGAAGAAACATCAAATTATTCCTATTAGTACACACACTCATGACAGCATAGAAGGCACTGCTGCTCCTGCCATGTGTCCTGTGCATGTCTGGGGTTCACAACATCAGACTAGACACATATCAATCAATTCAAACAGTGTTCATACAAGTGCTTCAGCAACAATTGAAATATTCCTAAATTCTGTTCCCTAAGCTGGGAATAAATAAATAAAGACATTTTCTGTAACTTATGAAAGGCTGGAAATTCAAAACAAAATACCAGGCAATGGAGTCTGTGCCTTGGATACCATCTTGACTTTTATCCCTATTTCATTTTTTAAATCACTTTTGCAAGGCAATTTGCCATAAATAGCCAGGGTTAGAGCCTGATCCTTTATACCTGAATTTTGGGATTTTTGCAATTTCAGTTATATAATTACCAATGAAAAGGTGCTCAGAAAAATGCCAATGCAAACATGTCAGAGTTCAAGTACATAAGGAGAAAACAATATTGCCACCATGTGAAATTAATTTTAATACTGGCAGAACCTAGTTCTCATTAAATTCAAATTCAAATAACTTCTAATTTCTAATACCTTTCATATCATCTAATGTCCTTTGTTGTAAAGATGAATTCATCTTACAGATCTGCAGAAAAGCTATAAAATTCACTCTTGGTCCAAAGTGTCTCCAGTTAGTGACATTTGCAAGACATTAACTTGGGTTTTTAAACCTCTCATTTTGTGAAAGACAATAATGTAATCCATTTTCATTAAGAGGCTGAATATCATGTGAGTCATTGCTATTTAAACCACCAGAAGGGCTTGCATATGCTGTGCAGATTGATGGGCAGGAAGGTAGGTCCCATTACTTTAATGTGAGAATAAAAATTAAAGAGGCTGCAGTGTTTCTAAGCCTTCATGAAATCCTGCTATAAGGGTCCAAGCAGCTCCAATGTCTGCTGCCATCACTGGCCATTGGAATAATGGATGAGGATTTCCTGAATTCAGACCCACCAGGTTTGTACACCACCCTCTGATGACCCCCCAGTCCAACCAGGACATCTGTCTGGTCTGAAGAATAGAAACTCACCAGACACGGTTTAATTAAAAAAAAAAATAATTGGATGAGCAATCCTTGGAGAACAGACAATTATATTCATCAAAGGGTAAATAAACACTTTGTTAATCAAGACTTGCATATGGCTTGGAATAAAACTCAAGGTAACATCAGAAAGAGTGCAAGGGAAAATTCATCCTTGATACTTATGGTTTTCAGAAATAACAAATTAATTAAATAACAAATTAATCAATGCTTAATGGCAGCATGTAAGTGAGGTCTTTGAAAGATATTTAGCAAGTTACAAACATTTCATGGGAAAGCACATCTGGCAAATTTGCTTTGCTGCATTGTCCCACCTGTTATAAGTGCATTTAAAAGATGCTTCTTTTGACTTTTATATTGGTTGCCCATTAAAGAGGTAATGAAGAGCATAAAGAAAAAGGAGTAAAGATGGATGGCAGATGAATCCTTGACATTTTAACATTAATTAGGAATGACTTTATTCAGCAAACATTTTCTCCAGGATCTCAGACTTAATGAAGCAGTTCTGCTGAAGGTCACATAACCAGAAAGGTTTTAGTGCAGGTTTTGTGGTCCTCTGTTAATGAGATTTAATTGAGTGAACCTTTGCCTTGAAACAAAGCCAGGACCTTGCTGTTATTAGGGAGATCAGTTAGTTTTAGCAAACCAGAGAACATACTTATGGACTGTAGAATGGATTAGTTCTAGACATTTCTTTCAGCTGAAAGGAAAAATCATTTGCAGACAATTTGTTCTTGGAGACAGTTTATTCCTTGCGTTTGCATTTAGCACATGCTCTGAAAATCAGCTGCATTCATACTGCTGAGTCTTTCTAAAGTTAGTTCAGATCCTGCCTTGTGTGTATGGAAAAACAGATTCTGCTTATACACTAAGGCCTCCTACATATTTAGATCATGGCCTCCTGACTAAAAGTGTGAAGTGATAATTGATCAAAACTTTTGCCCTCTTCCCCAGAGCTTGCTGTTGCATCAGCTGAGAGCTATGTGATGTCAGGATGCTGTGAGCGAGCTGCTGAGATTCCTCACAGTCAGATCCTGGTGGCTTTGTGCTCCCTCTTTCTCCACAGTTTTTCTTGCCAGCCCCAACGGGGCATGCAAACTTGAAAAATAGTGAGAATAAAGTGTGTGGCTGCCTTAGCTGAACAAGGGCTGTTCAGACCTGCTGGCTGGGTTCAAGCACAAGGTTTGAGACAAGTCAGTACTTTTTCCATCTCAGCACATTCAGTAATGAATCACTCTGAAACATCTGGATGACCCTGCTCATGAGTAGTGACTCTTCAGTGGGGATATGTATCAGCCAGTGACGTGTTTGTGCTCAGGGAATGCTACAGGATGTGTATCTTAATCCTTTTTTCTAGTCCAGTAAAGCCCAAGTGAAGGATCATTTCAAAGCTGTGTGAAACAAAGAGTCTTCTAAGTTAACAGACACTCAGGAGGAGAATCTGAAGTCCTAGGTCAGAGTATATTCAGTGACAACTGGGTAGAAATCCCTCTTAGAGACTTCAGTGTCAATGGAGGAGAAAAGAAACTGGAGGAAATAACAGATGTGTGATGAGAGGAATGCTCCCTGAGCTGGATGCTGCACTTGTGCATTATGTGGGGGGCTGTCTTTGCAGTCAAGACCTGAGCAATACCCAGAGTGAACCAGGCTGCCCAAAGTGGGAATCCATGTCTCCTGGAGGATGTGTTTCCTGATAGAAGCTCTCCTGCTCAGCATCAGCAATGAGCAGAATGAGAAGTCCCTTGCAGTGGTTCTCAGCTGCCAAGTAACAGGCTGTGGTTAGTATGGGATTGGATGTAGCATTTGGCTAGGATACCATGTGGGTAATCCCTGGAAAGATTGAGCAGTGGGTCAGAAGTTGGGTGGACATTTCTAGTAGGTCTGTCATCAAAAATTAGCCCAGCATGTATAAAGTTAAGCAGATTGTTTCAAACTGCAACTTAGTTCCAGCAGCACTCGCAAGAGCTGTGAAATGGGGGACTTTTATCTCACTTCAAGTAAGAAAATTCTCAAGGAATCATAGCAAATGACTCTGGAAGAGACCCTAAAAATCCTCCAGCTCATTCCTCCATGGATAATGTCCACCCCAATCCTGTAAAGATCTTCACAAATGGATTTTGCTACTCCTTTTGATACTTGTATAGCAACTTTAGCCATAGAACTCAAACATTTATGATTATCACGTCCACCTCTGTCTAAGCACTGAACAGTCCCTGTGAAGTGCATTCAAACCTCTGAATTCCCTGACAGACTCAATGCAGGGAAAAGCACCAGGCCTTTATCTTATACAACCTCTGTGGCAACCAGCAGGTTCTGGAAAACAAAAAACAAACAACAAAACTGTTGTGTGGACCACATTTGGAAGTCCACAGAGATGGTTTTAATGTTTTGAACCATAATCTGCCACTGGGGCATTTCTAAAGACATTTCCATGACAAATCCACTTGGTTTGCACAGAGCTCTAGACTGGCAGTGTTCCTTTTTACTAATAAATACATACATGTAAATGCCATGGCCATGGAGGTTTCTTCATGCTTTTCTAAAATCCAACCAGTTCTGCAGCCTTTGTCCATCCGAGTAATATTTGTGAATTTTGCCTTTCTGCTGAAGGTGGCAAACTTCTGGATTGCCGTTTGGAAAAGATGAAGCCTTCACCAGTGACTGACTGAGAAATCCATTGGTAGCTTTGAGATTACTTCCAATGATATCAGGAGAAAAAAATGAGAAAAAAGATAATTTACAAGTGAAAAAAACCCCACTTTTTCCTGGGCCTTCTTGTTAGAAGACACAGATAACTTGTAATTTCCAAGTGTGAGTTAACAGAAAGAGAGACTTGCAGAAGAAGACAAAGACAGAAAGACCAGTCCTCTGACAGTCTGACCTGTACCACTGCAACTCTTTTCTATCACTAAAAAAAAAAAATAAAATTCGAAGACATCAGCAATTTAAGGTTCAAAAGCTCTCAGGACTAGTGTTACTTTTTGTTGATTTGGTAAAGTACAGCAATTCTGGGGAGCATAACCAATAGCTCTATTTGTGTGATGATCAGATCATTAAGTATTTGGTGTGCTGAAGACATTTTGCTCTTTTATTAAAACTGTTAATAAAAAAGAATTTTAAGCAAAATGAAATTAAAGCCTGACATGAAGGCCATGGCTTACATTGGGAAAGAAAGCTCAAAAGAAATTGTGAGTAGAATGCCATCAAAAGAACATGAGAGGAAGAGAGATCAGAGAACAGCAAGAGGGTCTAGAAAAGGAGAAAACAAAGAATACTGAGATAGTGAAACCCCAAGGGTTCTCATAGAAACATCAAATAAATACAAATGCTTATTTGACAGCTGCCATCTGTTTTAAAATCAATTACTAGATCATCTCAAAGCACCAACCACATGTCCAAATCGATTACTATTGTAGAGTGTGAAAGCAAGTATTTTTAGCCAGTTAGGGAAAACTCATTGTTCATATTTGCCTTTACTGACACGTGTTTCAGGGATAGCTGTGGAAAATGACCTTTTATTCTATGCAACCAAATTTTTCTCTCAGTTGCTGTATTGTAGATCTACACTGACTTCCATTAAATCATTGTAATAGATATAAAATGAGTGTAAAAAAGTAGTTATGTGTATGCAAACAGTATAAAACTATTTTAGATTACCATACCCAATCTACATTTTCCTGTGTTGACATTATTTTGTGCTGATGTCAGCAATAGCTCTGCAGCACTATTGATTTCAGAGCAATTAATCCTCTTTCACAGTTGTCTAATTGAGTCAGGTGGAAAAAAAATGCAATTTTGCGGGGCTGCTGAACAATTCAACAACCATTTGTAGAAAACATAAAAATTTATGTGGCTGAGGTCAAACTATGGGCTCAGCCCAATTCCACAGTTCCTGACACTGAGATTAGCTTAGCTGGTCAGAGCATGGTGCTGATAACACCACGGGTGTGGGCTTGATCCCTGGGCAGGCCTTACTGAAGATTTGAACTCAGTGATCCTTGTGGGTCCCTTCCAACTCAGAACATCCTGTGAATCTGCATGCAAACAACAACCCTTCTCAAGCTGCTTGTTCTCTTGTCCGTGAGATCCTTAAGAAAAATGAGCTGCAGTGCTCCCAGAGATCCTTAGGAAAAACAAGCTGCAATGCTCACCCTTGTGACCCTTTATTCCTGCTTGGAGCACAGAGTCTCCTCTGCCAGTGACAGGCAACAAGCTTAGGAAGAATAAGCTATTACTTGCTTTTATGGAATTCTTGAGGAGGTGCTTTAGAGAGCACTTTATAGACACCAAACCCTTGATCCAAAATCTCATGGTGCAGGGCAAGCAGCTCCCCTGTGTTTGGCAGCCATGAGAAGGTGGCAGCCCCTCATCTCAGGGGAAGAAGCCCAGCCAGGAGTTCTGCATCTCCTCAAGCACAGGGAAGGTGAGGGCTGCCAGTGCCATTAGCTCCTCTCAGCCATCTGCTTTAATTGTTGAACACAGGTTGTTTTCTGCCCACGCCAGCTGGCAGCCCCCTGCTGCAGCAGAAGTCGTGTCCAGACAGCAGGCCAGGGTTTGGCCAGTGCTTTTGCCTCCCTGTTGCCAGATGCTGAGGGCCAGGAGAGAAGCTCATTTCAGCAGGGTGGTTCGTGCTGGCCACTGGGGAAAACCACTCTGCATGTGTTCTGTGTGGTCAGCAAGGTCATGTCTTGCCTCCACGTCTCTAATGTGGGCCCCAGAGCTGCTGCACAGCCTGAGCCAAGCCCAGGCTTGGTAAAGAGGCAAACGCCACTAAATGAGGACACAAATGGGCTCTGGTGCATCTTCACTTCTGTGAGATGGAGCTGGCTCTGGCTGACAACCCCAGAAGCTGCAATGCTCTGGGAGCAGACAAGTCACTGTGGGATGCTCGCTGATACCAGGCCAGGATCCCTGAGGGAACGCATGGGAATGAAGAGCAGTGTCCAGCAAAGCCAGAGTGTGCACATCAGAGGCAAATCTGCCAGCCAGCCTGGCCAAATCCTGACCACTCCAACCTGGCCTCCTCAGCCATACTCCCAAATACCAGCAATACCCACCAGTGTTCCTCTAGGAATCTTTAGGACACCGATCCGCACGAAGCAGGATGAGATCATGTTAGCATGGGACCAAGCTCCTGACAGACAGAAGAGATTTTCTGAGGCTACTAATTTCACCCTATTTCAAAACTGTTAATTTAATGTGGTTTGCTTGGGGTTTTTTGTTTTTTTTTTTTCCCCCTGACCCACTGATTCTACTAATTTGTTGTGTTTCCAACACTGAAGGATTCTGTGTTTGCCATATGAGTCAGGGCATTAGGAATGTTGTTTATAAGGTTATTGGCAAGTAGCTGCCAGACCTTCTTTACTGTTTGAGTGCATGGGGGCTTCAAAAGCTGGATTTATTGAACACCAGCCTGATCCTATCTTCAGGTACACCTCTACAGCCCCTACAGAATACACACAGGAGGCCAAGCTCAGATTGTAATAACTAAGAAATCATGAATGTTTAAAATCTCCCTCAATCATGCAAATGGATTTGTTGGAAAAAAGCCCTGATCAGCCACCTAACAAAACAGATACACACAAGTATGGGATATCATCTGAGACAAACAGATGGATTCTTACAAATAAGGGAAGAATTCAGCTATTTGAAAATAGCCAGAGTGTCTCCTCCAGGCCACCTTCACACTTTGTGACACACTGAGTGCACTCAGCTCTGCAAATCCCACTTGAGGTGCAAAAAGCCATGGAGATGAGCTGTCCCCCAGGTTTCACACGGATCCTGGGTGCCCAGCAGGAGCAATGAGCAACTTCCCAGGAGGTTTGGCACCTCTCCAGAGCAACCAAGCAGGCACGCAGGGTTACCATGTGTCATACATAAAGCCATACTATCCTGTTGGCACATCAGTATTTTGGGGCCTGATTTTTAATAAAAGCTGTCCTCTTTCAAATAAACATAAAAAAATGTTGAAAAAATGTTGAATTGCCTCCACATTTTTCCTCTCCTCTTTTAAGAAGTTTCTTTCTCTGTGCTTCTGGGTTTTTGTCACCTGTACCCCATCCTTAGGAATCCTCAATTTTCAAAAATTAACTAACAATTAGTAAGTGTCCTTTGGTTGTGTGAGTCATTCTCAGCGTCAGTAACAACCTTTGGACCATGATGACAAGACTGACGTGCAGATGCTGGCAGGTCTGTGATCTGTCAGGATCTCCAGATGTAATAATGAAAATGGGTTTTGAATTATGAAAATAGAAATATTAGTGATCCTATCCCCAGCTCTTCCTGTTTCTAGCACTCACTCCAAAGATCAAATGCATCTAGGAAGCCCATCTGCAGTGGCAAACTGCTGTCTGCCACTAATGTATAACAAGAATGTGTTTTTCCATCACCTGGCACAAACTTAAACCCACAGCCTGTGGTCAGCTCTTCATGAAAGCCTGTTACTGAAGGCACTAAATCTGTAGAAACATTTCCTGGCAGAAGTCTTCTGAGCAATTTGCAGTGCAGGTCACTGATGTGAGAGTAAGGGCTCACTGCAAGGTCCTGTTGTACCTTCTCACTTGCTGAGGACCCAGACCAGACAGAATTCACATGGCCCAAATGCAGTAGGGTGCCTTACAGAAAAATCCTTTTCTTCTTTACCCCTCTGGTGCTGCTGAACAGGTTGCTATGGCTGGAAATGCAATTTGCTTATCTGTGCAATGCAGTGAGACAAATCAGGGCTTTCATTATATGCTGAATATTTCTCTATTCAAACATGCTCAAGCAGCTTCAACTTTACCTTTCCTTTAAATTAAAAGTTACAGGTTCTGTCTAACAAATCTGTGGGGTTTATGATGGAGGAAGATGGACAGCCAGCCTTGACACAGGGGATCCATTTCAATAGCTACAGATGTATCAAGAAAGTTAGCAATCACAAAACCCTCTGAATCAAAAATTCATTAGACGATTGCAATAGTTCAAGAACACAAGTGCCCAAAAGCAATCTCTTTTAATGTTTCATAAAGAAATATGAGAGATAAGAAGACTGAACAGCCTGACATTGCTATTAAAGAACTTGATTCTTCAACCCCACGGATTTTTATCAGCACTTGCACAAGATGTCTTTCATGTGAATTGCTTGCATGATTTATTCACCCTGAGCAGCACCTGCTAGTCACCTAGTCTGAGTGCTAATAAATGTCAGTTAATACTGCAAAATACAGCCCTGCTTTATGAAATGGGAACTGGAGCACATTGACTGAATTTAGTCTAGCTCCTAATTCCTTCCCCAGTTTAAACAGCTAAAGTCATTGAACAGCCATTAAAAAACCACTCAGGGTATATATTGCCCTGTTATGACAATATTCCCAGAGGTTTCAACTTGAACAGTGACTCAGGACCTGGCTAACTGAGAGATTTAGCTCAATAATGACTCAGAGGATGAATCTGACTTTACAGGACTGAATAATCAGAGGAACTACTGAGATCAATAGAATCACCAAGGAATAATAAAAAAAGAGAGCTGGATAAAATCAGAATTCAAATTAGCTTACAGCAATATTTCAGAAAAAATGTTCTTATCAAATAACAGGAACATTTATTATTAATGAAGGTAATGGTATGGAATCAGGTTATGCCACTGATGGATCAGTGGGGTTTGACTGTGTTTGTCAGAGTGGTGGCACTTGCATGTTGAGCATAATTCTGCTCTTTCCTAGGTGTTGTCTTGAAGGTCGTCCACTCTGGACCCAGGTAAGCATAAAGAAAAGACAAACATCCCTGCAGGATAATGTCCACACATCAAAATCTCTTTTATCCCTGCTACCAGGAAATACTTTCTTTTATCAATATTTTTGATCCTTAGACTCCAGTGCAGTAGTCCTAAATCTACTGACAAAATAAGGGGAAAGCTGCACCCCTGTGGCAGAGGCACCAACCAGGTCTGTGCAACTCTGCTTGTCAGTGACAGCCAGAAACTCCCAGAGGTGAGACAGGAAATAAACCCAGTGGGTTTGGTGTGCAGAATGCCCAGTGGGGAATTTCCAGTGGGTCCAGAGGAGGCCAGGAAGAGCATCAGAGGGCTGGAGCACCTCTGCTGTGGAGGCTGAGAGCTGGGCTCGTTCAGCCTCAAGAGAAAAAGGCTCCAGGCAGAATTTATTGCAGCCTTTCAGAACTTGGAGGAAGCCTGAAAGAAAGATGGGGACAACATTTTTAGAAAACCAGTTGTGATAGGAAAAGGGGTGCTGGTTTTCAATTCAAGAAGGGTAGATTAGATACATGAAAGAAGTTTTTTACAGTGAGTGTGGTGAAGCTCTGGCACAGGTTGCCCAGAGAGGTGGTGGATGCCTCACCTCTGGTCATTCAAGGTCAGGCTAGACAGGGCTGGGCTTGGTCAGGCACGGGGTACTCAGTGCCTGTGGCATATTTCCCCACATACATCTCTATTCATTAATATCATTATTTTGGAATTTATGACTATCTGAATTTCCTTAGACAGCCCAAAGTTTGTATCTCTAAAGATTGCTGGTTTTACTTTAAAGCTACAACAATTAGTCTTCTACAGAGAGTTTTAATTGGATAGTGAATTAAATACCAAATGAGGTTGACTGTTCATAGTGGCAATGGAATTCCAGATATTTAAAATTCTTTAAAAATTTCATTGTATTGATTTGAGTTTTCTATTCCCCGTTGTACCTTGTTTCTCTTGGCTGTACATTGATTCTATTATTTTCAACTTTTTAGTTTCAGCCAACAAAAACTCGACCCATAAACCAGAATATAAAAATTTCTGAAAAAATATCCCAAAATATACAGAAATGTACATATAAACATGGACAGGCCATGCAGTAACAGTGACAAGAAATTGCCTGTATAATTGGAACTAAAACTGGTAGGAGTAAAACTTATTAAAAATCAATATCATAGAAAGGCAATTAAGAATTTTAAGGAAAAAAAAAAGCCCTGATTAATTAACTGCAAATTATAAGTATTACTTTGAATTGCATTGTACAGAAAAGGCTCAAATTACCAATTATCGCTGCCTGCTTTGTTCAAAGATCATGAATGTGCATTTTAATTTGCGCTGGAGAAAGCTAAATATGCTGAGAAGCAGCATGCAGAATTTTGCAGAAATCACTGGGGATGAGGGCGAACTCCCCCATTACCATATAAATGACATGCACAGGCTCATAAATGACACGCAGCAGATCCAGCCCGTATTGTTCCTTCAGATGGAGCAGGAAAACACCGGAAATTAAAATACAGCTTATAACCCGCCAGATAATAAATGTAACCCACACTGCACAAATCCCCATCACCAAAGATAATTTTGTCTGCTGTTTTTTGCTGATTAAGGGTGGCTTTGGAAAGAAATACCCTCCTTTCCTGGAATACCCTCTTTATCTGTTGCGCTTATTGGCAGGATGGAGATGGCTCCATTTTTATCTACCCAACAGATCGCAATACCGAACGTAGCACAATCTTAATTTCCAAGGTCATCATAGCCTGCTCTACCCTTAAAAAACTTCCTATTTAGTATTGAGGGTAATTCCCACATAAAAAAAAAAATAATAATAATAATAAAAAAAAAATTAAAAGACTGATTATAGCAGCTCCTTTTCCACCAGTATATTTTTACCTTGACATCCATGACATTAGCAGTGATGCTGTGTTGAGGCCATGGCTGAGCAATATTTCACTACTCTCTGCAGTGGTCTGGGGACTGGCTCTGGTTTTGTGGGGTGTTTTTTGAGTACTAGGCACAGCCAGGCCACAGGACAGAGCAAGTTGGTGAGAACTTTCCCACTGCCAGATTTTGATATGTAGGTTTTGAAATGCCTCAGAATGTTCTGATGGCACACATTCTGAAATTGCAAAGAAAACGTTATTGTCCTTGCTGAGTAGGACCAAAAATGATGATTTGTACTCTTTGCCATTTATTACTTACACTAAAACCCAGTTTTCAAAGTCAGGTTATTCCTGGAATATTTGGATGTGGGTTACACTCAGAGGTGCCAATTTTAATACATACATTTTCCTTTCTTTCTAAGACTTCCTTGGCTGCCTTTCATCTTTTCTTGGTAACTTTCCTCCTGGAAAGCCCAGCAGCTCTGGGCTGGCTGAACACCTTCCTGCTGATGCCACGGGCAGTGCCCCAGGTGGGTGCTCAGCCCTGCTCCTGCAGGCACAAACACTCCTGTGCAGGAGGGTGCCTCAGGGAGGGTGGCTGGGACTTGCTCTTCAGGCTGCTTCCAAGTGATATTTCTCTGTCATGCCCTCCAGTCCCTAAGGACTGTGTGCTCCAGCCTGCAGCTATAAATCCCAATTATGTTGTTGGCATGTTGGGTGGAAAGTTCCATCTTCATCAGGCTTAGCAGGATTCCACCAGGTTATGAAAATACTCAAAGCATGGTTACACCATGATTACACAGATTTTTTATCTTTTTTTTTTTTTTTTTTTTAGTGTGAAGAACTTTTCTTTAAGGAATGCTAACAGGATATCTGGTTTCTCTTTTGCAGATTTATGTTCCCAGACTGAAAATGGGACCACGATACAAACACAACCACCTGGCTGACTAATTGCCTGTAAAAAAGAAATACCTTTCTGTGCCTCTTGTACTCAGATGGTTTAATGTGGTTTTAAGTCAAAATTCATAACTGGTATAAATAGTAATACATACTTACTAAGGATCCAGTTCTTATTTTATACTTTCTTTATCAAATGTATAAAGGAATGCAACTATCAGGTTTGTTCACTAAGGACTCATGTTTGAAGAAGCTAAATCCACTCCTTTAATTTCTGTGAAAGCGCTCATGGTTCACTGTTTTTTTTCTTAACATTAAAAATAGACATTTACTTAGGAAAACCATGCAGCCAAGCAACAACTTTATGCTTTCTTTCCTTTTTCAAGTGGTCAAAAATGTACACAGTCTTTCCACTAAGTTAAACTAAAAGCTTGAAAAGAAGTGAAGACAGACTGGGGAAGTCACTCTCCATCTTTAGGCACAGTTCAGCTGTTGTGTAGAAGGCAAGGGGCTGTTTCCCCTCTAAAACCTATCTCAGCTGTGCTTTCAGATGTGTGTTTTCTCCTACAGGAAAAGGCCAGGTCAAACATGGGACAGGGCAGGTCAGGAACCATCTCTGGATGTCCCAGGGAAGTTATTCTGCTGGAACCAGAGCCAAATTCTTTGGTGTTTACTGTACTCAGTGGACTTGCATTTGCAATTTCTACAAAGTCCAAGCAAGTAATTCATGAAGGTGAACATCAGTTCTGGGAGGGAACAGAAAGTTGGCTGGTTTAAGCTCAATTTTCTCAGACAGGGACAAACCTGGGCTTCAAGCAACATGGCTAGATCCATCATGTTGCTGCCTTTTTCCTCTTCCAGGGCTGGATTCTGAAGTCTCAGTGGGATGAAGGAAAACACACCCCTTGGCTTCTCCACTCTTCCTGCAATGTCCTTCAGCTCGTCCTTCAGTTGCAGTGCTGTGCTCTGAGATCTCCTCATTAAGGATAAACTTTGACCTCAGTAATTGGGAGATCCTGTACTACAGCCCTTCCAAATGGCAGCTCAGTTGGTTTTAGTACTGCACTTCTCTCGTGCTACTCCCACCTCTCACCTGGAGATGCAGGCTCTCTGCTGGCATAGCCAGAACAACTCCACTGAAAGTTGCTATTTCTAATTGTAATATGTAATTTGGTGATTCGTGTCATTATAAAAACAAACCATGGAAATATTCTTGTGGAGTTTAGGTTTTTCCCTGTTGTGTCTTTCGTTTTTCAGGGTCTGGTTTTGTGTATCCGCCTCCCCCACAGTTTGTTTGTAGAGGCAAATGCTTCTTCAATCTCCCAGTGCTAGCCTAGTTTTGTTTGTAAAGACAAGTTTGTTACTCCTGTCAACGATTTCATTATGTATTTTTAAAACCTTTTACCATAAGTTGCTATTACTGAAAGTTACTATTATGTATGTTTATCACTATGTAATTAGAAAATGATTAACATTTTTGTATGAGGAAACTGCTGCTTATTTGGACTTAGACCCCAGGCACAATGTGACCCCCCAAAAAGCTGCCTATAAAAAGGGCAGAAACTGAGGGAAAGAGGGGCTGTTGGTGGAGCAGAGTCTCCCTGTCCCCAGCCCTGTTTGCTCGTTCCTTATCAACAAACAGTAAATTGCCTTATTGATTGACCAATTCGATTGTGATGGGTAGTTTATAACAAAAAATATTTATAACATAAAGTTACCATTTCTCCTTTTGAGGTTTGTTATTCTGTCTCGAGTAATTTTAAATCCCACAAAAGCACTGAAACATTCCTGATGCATGCCCAGCCTTCCTGGTTCAGTACTTGCAAGGTCATCCTTCAGCTCAAATTACTCTCAGCTGCAAGATCAAAATCAGAGGCCCAAAATTCATAGGCAAGCTCTTAAACAAGAGGTGTCCCATAAGCAGCCTCGTGTTGCTGTTTCTCAAACAACATAATATTTTAGCTGGGTCATTCCCCAGAGAGAGTTTTTACAAGGATCCTGAGTTCCTGAGTGGGCAGAAGTGAGCTGCTTCTTTGTCTGTGTGCTGGCACTGGGGCCGTACCAGCAGGGTGACAACTGCTCCCACCATGGCTCCGGGTCTGGTGTTTATCAGCAGTGCTCACCAGCCAGATCCTCAGCTCCTCTGACTCTGCTGAAACGGGGGAGCTCACAGGCAAGGGAATCCCCTGATCTACTCCCTGCTCCACAGAGCCAGACAATAATCACATCAACACCCTGCACCTCCTGACCCTCCCATCCCACCACTGCTCATCCTCAATGGCTGTTGAGATATCCACAGCTGTAGCAGATTAGGGAAAAGGAATGAGAAGCACAAAAGGATTCTGAAAGACCAACATTTAGCTGGAAAATTATTTATCCAGTGTATCATCACACAATATAATCTGGGCAAGGTGTACCTTCACATATACAGCCCTTTGGGCAATTCACAGGGTGTTGGGGGACAGTGGTGGAGAGGAGGCAGAGTTAAAAAACAAGATTATTTCAAAGCACTATAACTAATCTTTTCCCTCCTCATGGACTTATGCAACCTTGTGCTGTGCCTCCAAGGGGCAGCACCAGCCTCAGCTATTGCATCTGAAATCCATCAGCTGCTGGGGACACAGCTCCTGCCTCCTGTCCTATTCTCACCATTTCTAGACTGCTGGTGATACTCCAAAATAATACATGACAATTTAAGGGTTAGGACAGGTCAGTTCAATAATCAAGTGAAGTTTAATTTTTTAAATGAGGTATTGAATCTTTTAAGTCCTGTCCATGCCTACAGTCTGAGGCAAAGGCTGGAAAATCAAAACAAATGCAATAAATACAGTGATCTCCAGATAATTCTCCTCAAGTAAGATTTATTTTGATGCCTGTTTTCAGACTGTTGCCTGCAATTTTAAAAGCATAATAGCATGAAAACATAATGTTTTGGTTTTAGGAGCTGCTTTTCTTCAGCTCTATTTCTTACCATTTTCTCAAATCTTTAATCTAGCTATTGTGAAAGCCTCCTTTAAGGAATTGCTTTTGATCTAGGCTTATGCAGTAGCTACTGATGGCTATTTTTTTTTCTCCTGCTATTGTTGTTAAATCAAATACAAGACAATGACTCAACTTTGAGCAAAAGCAAAACTAATGTAGGAGGCAAATGCTTATGAGTCATTTGGGTAAAAAGGGAAGGGCTGAAGTGATTTGCTCCTTTTTTTCTGAGATTTGAAAGGCAGGTAAGAGTCCATCAGTCCCTCTAGGATGCAGAACAGTCTGACAGAGCTGGGGCAGCTTTAACAACAGGCATTTGCCCTCTGCTCACAGGGTGCCCTGTGGGCTGGAAAGGTTCTTATTCCTGTGGAAAACAGCAGGGTCCAGCCCAGCCTTCCTGCAGAGTGACTCTCACAGACACATCTCTCCAGCTGTGCATCCCTGTATCCTGTGACCTAAACTGAAGGGGGGCTGTGCTGCAGGTGAGCCAAGGGACATGCTGGAAACAGCCACATCTGGCTTTTCTGGCTCTTATTTGGTTTCTAAGGACTAAGGTGAAACTCTCACTTTAGTTTTGTGTCCTAATTTCTCTCATCTCATCTAAAACCAGGTCAATAATTGTGCCTCAGTTTGCCTGTTTCTAAAAAGATGGTAATAATTCCTGTTCTACCAGGACATTATGTGAAGTTTTATTAATTGATGCTTGCAAAAGGCATTAAGATCAAGACAGAACAATTGCCTCAGTGGAGGTCATAATTAGACTTGTACCAAGAGATACATCTGAGCGTCATCTGTGATGGTCATTGAATCTTTTTCTTGCACTTTAGCTACAAGTGTGGGGGTGCTGAGGGGGGCAGCTGCTCTAACATGCAGAGGCAGCCACTGTATTTAATGTGAATTCAAGCCCTTTATAAACCCAAAGAGGCCTGTGCAAGGGATGTGGTGCACAGACCAGGGAAAGGTTCATGCTGCAGATAGGACAAGAAACAGACCTTGCAGTGGAGCAGGACAGAGCAGTGGGAAGGAAAAGCCACCAGCAATCCCTGCCTTGGGAGGAGAGGCTTGCCCTGCTCCCCTGGGCTGAGGGGCAGCTCATGGGTCAGCACTAATCTGATCAAAAAGGGGATTGTGAGGAGCTCATCCCACTCAGACTGTGAAATCATGCTCTTGAATCCTAATAATTTTTACAGCAACCAGTTGTCACGCCATGAGGAATTACAAGCTGAAGTTGAGGGGTGGGGGGGAGAGCAAATTGACACATTTTTGTGAATCCCAAATCCTGCTGTAGGCAGAATATCCATTTAAAAAAAATTACATTTCCATATAGTCTGTTCTAAAAAGTATTTTGTGAAACATTAAGGCTCATGTTTCCAGATGTTATAGAACTGGGAAGTATCCCAGGACTATCAGAAGAATTTTAAAAAAATCAAAATTAATTCAGAAACTTTGGAGGTGATTTCAAGAAGACATGCAACAGAAAGATGGATTTTTGTACTCAAAAAAGCTTATAAATGACATCATTTTAAAAAGAGAACTTTCTTTTTCATATTCTTTTCTGCACTCTGCTCACTTTTCCACTGAATATTTTATGTAACAGCATTTTCTATTAAAATTCAAGTCAAAACCCCCACAAACACACCACCAAAAGCCCTACCGCACAGGCTAATCAAAAGCAAAATAGGATTTAATCTCACATTGCTTCTTTCCAATCAGGACGCCATTTGCATACTATATTTTTTCCAGCAAATCATGCAGATTTCTGGCTGTTTGCAGCTCTCCTCTCGAATCCTGATGGAGAGGAGCTGCTCCAGCTCTCCACAGTTTTACCACATGGTGGCAATGTAACCTCCTCCTTCCTGCCCAGGAGGTGAGTTGTCTCTGATTTCCTCCTTCATTACTTCTTATTCACTCTAATTACCATATTTGTAGGTGGCAATTACAGTCTTCTGAGTTTCTGCTTTCCATTTCCTCAATAAATTTAATAGAGGCTTGTTGGGTTTATTTTTCAAATAAACTCTGCAACATTTCTAAGGACATTATCCCTGTAACAGAAGAGTTTTTCTTCCCGTTAATGCAATATTGCATGTTTTTCTGATCTCTAATGAAGTTTTGAGGACCACTCTGGAACTGTTCCCTTTTGCCAACAAGCATTCATGTGCCCTTCAGTATTTACCCTTTGCTTTCAAGATAGGAGTTCTCTTTAGAGTATGCTGCATTTGTTGCCACATTGGAATTGAGAAAAGTCTCAAATTATTTAAAAGCAGCTTAAAAAGAATGCATGAAACACACACGCACACACAAAAATAGCAATATGTACAAAAAAGTAACAACAACAGAAAACAATAAAATATTCAGCCTGGAAAGGAATTACAGGTGCAGAAGAAAAGGTGACCCATGAGAAAACATGCTTTTAAAAGCACACTAAGGAGTAAACTTGTAGTCTTCATTTTAAATGAGTGTGATACTGAGAAAATGAAAAAACAAGATCTATTTTTTACTACTTCTAAAATCAGTGTGCATCATAAGTCTCCATCCAAACTACAATGCAAACATTTTTTTCTGCACTTTTGAACAGTGTGGATACTTCTCATATATAAATACAATATATAACCATACCAAGTCTCAGAAGAAAGGTTTTATTCTCGGGTTCACAGGCCAGGCACCAAAGATTTAAGGCTTAATCGATGATAGCCAAGAATACAACACTCTGTAAGTCAGTGAAAACACTCAAAAAATCTTGAAGCAAAACTCAGAGAACTTTGAGGAATATGTACATTTGTTAGAGGTATCAGCTTCTGCTTAACTGTATAATTCCAATCTGGATCTAATATATGAATCAGGGCATTGTACCTACTGAATGAGATTGTAATTGTGAATTTTACATCTAAATTTCTGGCAAATTTGTCTGAACTATGGGAAATATTTCTCAGCTAAGAGTTTAAAATTCAAATAATCTACCCAGCAGAGTATTTGCAGAGGTCATCTTCTGCTGTATAATCAGTAGCAGGTGAGATGAAGACCAAATAATTTCTTGATGTAGCTTATATCCATACGGCCAGTACAGTTGCAAAACCATCTAGGACACCTCACTACATCACAGGAAATTCTATGAATAAAAACACAGAGCACTTAAGGGTTTGCTTTGGTACAATATGATACTTCCACTCTCATTAAAATCTGAAAAATACTTTAGAAGTGAAAAGACATCCCTTCAAAATCCACAGTTAAAGAACTTGTTGAGAAGAAGTATTTTAAATAATTATAAATAAAGCACAGTACTTAGCTCTTAGCAGCATTTTGTGTTCCTGTGCTGTTTGATGTGACACAAAGCAGTAGAATAAATTTTTCCTGTGCAAAGTGACATGCAAGGACTTTTATGGTCTTAAAACTTCTTATGGTTGGAGAATATAGCACAGCAGACTTTCAATCATTAAAAACAAAATAAACAAAAGAAAAAACCAAAATAAACAAGGTATTCTAATCACAATTTTCTGGTATGCAAACAGTAGCACAAACTGGCTGTGAGAGGGTTCATTCAGCACCAGAATGACACAGGCAAACAGAAACAACCACCATCCCTTTAGAATAAAAGAACTGGGGAGAACAGCAGCAAATCCAGCTCTAGAAGGCTCAGCTGTGCAGAGGAGAGAGCCCTCAAAGTAAGAAACTCTGTTTTCAATGGAAAGAGAGGAAAGCAGGCAAAGAGGCTGGGCAATGCAGAAGTGGTTGGGGCTGCTCTTGCTGGAGTCTGCAGAGCTGAGCAGACATCTCAACATGGTTTATTTCGGTCTTATCCCCCCTGCAGGGTCTGGCTCTGCCTTGGTGGGCCATGAAACCTGGCTCAGCATCTATCCCCCATCTCCAGACTGAGAAATCCTGGTGGATGTGGGCAAGGGCTGCAGGGAGCCAGAGAATGGTGCAGGTGTGAGCCGTGTCTGCTCTGTTTGCCATGGATTTGAAGGAAAACATCTCCTACATGTTACTGTGTTGCTTGGTCTCTGCAGTCCTCATCCCATGAGAGGACTGAGGGTTTCTGCCATCCTTCTGGATTTGGTCCCTGCTGTTCCACACTGGCTGCTGGGCACATGTGTGTGGTGTTTGCAGGCACCTGGCACTGCCAGCCTGGCACACAGCAGCCAATGCATCCCTGGCCACTTATAGTTTACTGCTTAACCCATCCAAAAGCTTTAGGATCATCTTAGAACCTGCCATTTCCCACCACTTTTCTAATTACTGTTAACTCCGTGGCTTAGTTTCCCCTCAGACCTGTACTCGTTGAAGACTGGAAAGCAGCTGGTGCAGAAGCTGCACCATATGGTAGTTACTTATAGCAATGTAAACTAATTGAGTGTTCAGAGTGCTATAATCCCTGGATGCTTTATCTTTCAGGAACTGCTGGCCTGTCAGTTGATAGCCTCAAAGATCTGCTCTGGCTCTTCAGTTCTCCTGACACAGAGCAGAGCCCAGCCGGAGTCAGCTCCGTGTCCTGGCTGGTGTCACCACTGCAGTCAGCACTGGGCTTCTTTGGCACAGTTTGAAAAATACCCTGCAGTGTGTCACCCACATCCCCCGTGTGTTCAAGGGCTGAGGCCCCGTGGAGCCCTGGGAGCTCTGCTGGAGAAGTCAGTCCTGTTTTCCCATTCCAGGATCTGGGCATGTTGGCCCTCACGCCGTGCCAAGCACGGGCAGCACAGACAGGAATATGGAAGGGGGTTGTTCACAGACAAAGATGTAACCTCTTGCTTATTTCACATACAATGATTTAATCCCTGCAGGAGGAAACCGTGGACTTGAGCTCTGTGGGGGCCCCCCAAGTCCCCAGGCAGTCCTTAGCAGTGATGCACCCCTGGAATTTCACATCACTGCTCCTCTGCTCTTCCAGTCACAGACCCACTCTGGCCTCTGATTGCTTCCAGATGGCATTAGGACTTGGAGCTGTGTATTTTAAACTGTATTTCAATTTGGTTATTTGTCTTTTTTTTTTTTTTCCTTCAAATGAGGGAAGCTGATGTACACAAATTATAAGATTACTTCTGTCATAATTTTGGATATTCTTTTGATTTCCCTGCTATTATACAGCAATGGACAGGCCAGCTGTCTAGTGAAAATCACATATCTCAGCAGAATTTTCATCCTTTCCATGTAGCTTTCTCTCATTCTAATTTGGACAGAGTCATTCATTTTTGCTTTTTTTAATTTCTTAGGGCAGATACTCTTTATTGAGGCCAGGGAGCAGTGAGACAAACAGGAAAGCTATTCCAACAGCCTGCAGTTTTTGCATTGGCCCCTTAATTTTCACAAGCAAGGCTGTACCAAGAAAAAACCTACAGGAAATTATTTTTTAGGTCAAATTGATGGAATTACACACTAACATAAAATTTCTATGGCTATCTTTCAATTTCTTTGTTCTTTCTGTAATCACTTCTTGATTGCAGTACTTTAAAAACATTAAGATTTCTTTCTTTCTTTCTTTCTTTCTTTCTTTCTTTCTTTCTTTCTTTCTTTCTTTCTTTCTTTCTTTCTTTCTTTCACGTTTTTTCAAATAAAAGTTCATGGACGCCCTTGGAAGAAGAAAATGACCAATTTTCCTCAGGGAAATAATGAGGCACATATAAATTTATGATGATAAAGAGCTCCATTCCCTACAGCCATCATGTACAAGCAATTTATGTCTATTTACCCTATTGTATATAAAACCAGGCATTCTTTGTAATCTCAGAACCAAAATGTCTAACTGCAAAGATATCAGGAAAAGACATCAAAACTATACACAAGATCATAAAATTTTAGCTCTAGAAGAAGCCCAAGAAGTCTTAATCCCCTCCTTGCACTGAAATAGGATTGATGTTTATCTCAGCAGCCCATGACAAAAATCTGTTTAATTCACTCTTAAAAATCCCCCAGGACAGAGATCCCTGCAGTATCCCTGGGAAACATGCCCTAACAGCTATGTTTCCACCCTATAATACTGTACATAATTTTTTTTACAAATTAATTAAATTCTTTTAATCTCTTACAGCATTCTGTAGCCTGGAAGACTCTTACATGTATCACAGCCCTCCAGCTCAATTCTACCAATATAGAAATTATGCATTTTTGTTTTACATGCAGTGAACCTGATCACCTGAACACATTTTTTTGTGTTTTATACTATCAAACCACAGAAATCATTCTATGGAGGAAAAGCATGGCTTTTAAGTTTGACTGAATTTGAAAATAGTCTCTAACATGCCACTCTTTATTTTCTGGGAATAATAGCATTTTAAGATATTTCCTCTGAAACCCTGATAGTGGACATAAAGCATGAGTATTACAGCAAGACCCTCTCATTCAGCATCCTGGTGCAGATCCAGGGCATCAAGATTATCTTCCATGGAGTTATTCCAGACTTCAGCTTAGCATGGCACAGGTCAAAATCTGTTCTGCAATATCTAAAGTGCTGGTATACTAATTAGTTATTAAAAATACCAGCATAATCAGAAAATGAGGGCACGGCTCTCCAATAGGCAATTTCACCCAAGGCCACTGTAATAAAATTGGTGCAGAACTTGTGTGCAAGAAAACCATAATAGCTCTGTTATACAACTCACTATACACCATTTTTTGGAAATATTAGACTTAAGTGATACAACACCTATTTTGTGATACCTACCAGGGCTTCAGGGCAAACAAAAACAACTTCACTTGCTGAACACCTCTTAAGGTACTGGCAGCTGCTGGCTGCACTGCGACATCAGGATGAACAACTGGCTTCCTTCCACTGCCCCAAGGAGATCACTGACCACAGTAAATAATATTCTCTTTTCCTTCCAAAAGCCATCCTGAAGCCTGAATGATGGTGATCCAAAAATTAGAGGATGACAGGTGTTGGTTTTGGCTGACATCCTCCTTCCAAACAACCTTCTGCAGAAAGGGAAGGTTAAGGACTGGGCTAGAGCTGGCAGGGTTTCTCATGGTGCGGTGCTGGATTTTGAAGCCAGTCCAGGTAACAGCACATTTTAAAGTTTTCAGGAGCTTGCTGATTTCTAGGCAGGCATTCACAATGTGCACTGTAAATGGTTCAGTTTTCCCTGACCTTTTCCAGCTGAGAAGGGCCAGAAGCCAATTCCTGGTGATGCAATCTGTAATGGGACCTTCCCTGGGACAGGAGAGACTCCACAAAAGCCAGGAGGTGATGGAATTTCTACAGAACCTTTCATGACATCATCTGCTGAAATTTAAGATTCTCTTTTCCTCTGCTTTAACACGCATAGGGAAAAATAATGTTGCATCTAGTTCATCTTCCTTGCAACAGAATTTTATATGGTAGAAATATCCACTTCAAACAAATGGCTGAGGTCAAGAGCTGCTCTTCATCCTCTGACTGCAACTAAACCGGGCAGATTTTGTGTGCGTTTGGTATAAATCAGAGTGCATATAACAGTGCACAAAAATCTAATCACCTTCATCAGGCAGCTAAATAATGGCTAACTGAGACTTGGATGGCCCCAGGTGCTGCACAGCAGCTGCATGTGCTCAGTGGGCAGCACTGAACGAGGTCCGGAATGCAGCAGAGGAAAACTTCCTATTTCACTACGGGGACAATGTCCCCGAAGCACCACGCTGCTTTTGCTACCTCACCTGAGCAAGCACACAAATGAGGGAACAGATTCCATGCAGTTTCCCCCAAAACCCCTGAAAAATAACTGCACATACTTCAGAGCAAACTTATGGCTTTGAGACTTGCATTTCTGGCTCTATCTGGTATCATTTCCCAGTTCCAAATGTTTCCCAAATCCCCTTTACCCCATAGCAGCCATGTAGAACTGCAAATTTACACATGTCCATGGAATATTTTCTTTGTGACTGAAAATATGAAAGTTCTTAAAGTAAAATCTGTATTCTCTGTCCCGATGACTCTTCACATATCTTGTCAAAATAGAATAATTTGTAGTCCCATTAAGGCTGGTTTCTTTCACTGTCTGCAGCAATGGCTGTTGTATGGCAAGAGATTTATTTATCCAGAATGTCTTAAAAAATGCAGTGATGAGTCAGTCTAATTCTTCATCTCATTCTCCCCCACCAGGTTTTGGAGCTTCTAATTACTGGGAAAGGTTAGCCCTGCCTGTGAAATATGAGGATATGTCATCTCCTTCTCTGGTGGCACTAAACAGGAACTTTAGGACATACTTGCTTTCAGGCTAATTGTGAATGTTCCTTTTTACATTCAGGCATAATTTGATCACCAAAGTTCCTGCTTCCAAGCAGAAGTTCAACATTCTTCTGTTATACAATGAAAAATTGAGCACACAGACGAATTAGGTAAGGCACTGCTTCAGCAGACTTACTGACTGGTTTCCTAGAACTAAGACCACTTCCAGAGTCTCAGAATTAATACTTCTAAACATAAGAAATATGTCTACTTCACTTGCTTGATATGCTATAGGCATAAAAGATACTGCTCAAAATAACTGATATTTGATTTGGCAGCTCCTGCCAGGCGCTGCACTTCCGAGACCAGTCATACATGTTCTAAATATACCCTCTGATATTTTCTGTGAGATGCTGATTAAATTATGGAAAAGATTTTTCTTTATTACTGTGTTCTCTTTCCTCTCTTTATAAAGTGTACAAAAGGAACAGAAGCACTATTAGCATGAATCAGCCAGTGGCCTTGGATGTGTAGTTCCCATAAGCTCAGAGAGAGTTTCAGGGAAATGAATATGAGGGGAAATTGGGAGCCTTTCCTAGATCCTGCAGCAAAAAATTCTGCAGTTTCATTGTCTTAACGAAGATGACATCCTGGCCTCTCCCACCAGGTGTCACTGCGAAGTCACACAAGAGGATCTGTTGGTGATCATGCAAGACGCAGACAAAATGAAGATTAACAAGGCAAAGGAATCATCTCTGAAAAAGAGTCTTTTTACCCTCCTCCTCCTCCTGGTTCCTAGCCAAAAAAGAAACACAGCAATGCCACTGTGTGTTAAGCTCAACAAAGCAGAGTATCAGTTTTAAAGGACGACTGTGTAAAGCTCATAATACTCAAGAGATTTAAATGTGTGTTGTGGGAGCTGGGGCTGGGGCTTGGCTGCCAGGAGTGGTTCCCTTTTGACATCTGAGGATGAGGAGATGTCCAGATGAGACGTCCCAACCATGGTTCCAGGACAAAGTCTTGAATGGGGATTCTCAGTTTGAGATGATCTTGAGATTTAGAGACTTCCAAATTTAGAGACTACCTCTGATCCTCTGACAGTGACATGAGATAAGGGAGTAACTCACAAGAAATTCTTATTTTTTAACTCACTTCTTACTTTTTCACTCACATGCTATTCCTACCAAAGTTCATAATAACCACAGATATGTCTCACAGAACAAGCTGCAGAAATTGTTCCTTTGTTTGTCTAGTTTCTACTCTGATATCTGAGGACACATGCAGCAAACTCATCATGCCACACTTTATGCATGGCATAGGACCATCTATAGGTGAAAATCCTTCCTTCCCCTCCCAGCAGTGACAGAAGCACACACCACTGTGTCACATCCTTGATTTCCAAGCATGCACTTAGAGCACAACACCAGAAGTTATCCAGCTTTATCTGTGAACACAGACTTGCTCAAAGGAGACCACACCAGGACTTTCTAGCAGTGCAGCCCAGAGGAGGTTCCTGTCCTGCTAAAGGGACCCTGACTTACCCTGCTGGGCTGCTCCTGGTCTGGCAGCAACATGCCAGTATGGAGGGAGGTCCTCCTGCCCCATTCCCCAGGATTCAGCATCACATAATCCCCAAATCAACAAATTTCCAAACTGCAGTACGGGGACATCTTGGCCTTCTTTTGTCACTTAACAAAATCATGGAGGTCACCTCCACCAGTGTGCCTTGCTGCCACCCTTCCTCACAACAGCTGAACAGCCTTTCCAAGTGCTTGGTAGCAAATTAAGACACTTTAATTACACCATGACAGAATTAACTTCTGTGGAAGAGTGCTCTAAAAAAAGCATATAAATGAAATTAATTTTACCTGCAATTTACTTTTTAAATGCACATTATTTTTAAAACATGACTACTATATACAGAACATATAAATACTCTTATCTTATTGCTTTGGAAGTCCTTTTTCTACTCCAGCGCTTGCTTTAAAATTATCTGTAAGACTTATCATTGCTAAAACATATTCTCAAACCAACAATGATCATACAGCAAACTGAAATAAAAACCACTCTTTGCTGCTGCTATGCATTTAAATGTGTAGCTGATTTCAGTGGTGGAACTTTAAACTCTGTTTTATAGGATATCACTCGATTTTAGTACAAGCATTTATCAGGCACAGCTCTGAAAATGTTAAGTCAGACTATGAAAACATTGTCAGTGCTTATTTTAGTAATAAACCCCTTGCTTAATCTATGCTTTCATGTTACAGTAATCTATGTATCAATCTATAACCTTCCAGCTAAATGCACTAAGTAGATTAAGCTCTGATTGATTTGAAATGTTTTTCACTATATTATCAAAAGTCTACAGATCAGCATAAATACCTCGAAGAAATTTTTTCTCCTTTGGCAGATTTACAAAAGCAGAGCTTAACTTGAATTGAAATGAACTTCTGCATTTTTCTGGGGCAAAAAGCCTGTCAAATTTACTCTAGATCTGCTGTGCTTCTGGACTTAGGGAAAACCTGTGATTAACAGGGCAGCATGTCTATTCTGTCGTGACAAGAGCGATGACATTGTGAAGAAAAGTGTCCCCCCGGGGTCTGCCATGCATGGGAAGTGTCAGGAGTCACCCCAAAGGGTGGCACTGCTGGGCTGCCATCTGCAGAGCTCACTGTGCAAACGGGGAGGGGGGGATTGCTGTTGGTGTGCTCTTGCTACGTAGATAAAAGTCGTTAAAAGTCATCTTCCTCAAATAGAAAACACCGAGTTTTATTTTCTGTGCTGCATTTAGGCAAAGTGAGAGGCAGGTTGTGAGCTGTCACCCTAACCCAGCGGGTGCTGCGAGGAGGCTCTGCTGTCGCTGCCAGGGGTCACAGAACTTCAGCAACAAAAAGAGCATGGAAGGGAAGAGGAGTGTGCTGAACTCTCTGTGATCCTGATTCTCGCAGCTCCTTTGCAGACTGTCTGCTGGAGCTGGCTGCACAGATGGAGGGAGATTTCTGCATATGCTCAGCTCTCATCCTGGTAGCTCGCTGAGACGGCAGCAGTGCAAACAAACACGGGCCTGAGCATCCACCCAGCTCGGCTGGGGAGGTGGGGAAGGCACGGCTGCAAACCACAGCAGGAATGGGAGAAGAGCAAAAACAGTCTTGAGGTGGCACAGTTCAGTCTTTGCCAACTTTTCAGGCATTTCCAGTCAGGTAAGTTCTGATTTAAAATGCGGTCCAAGTTTATCCCGCTGAAGAGGTGGCATCCAAGGAAAGGAAAGACTTTGAAAAACAAAGGTGATAGCGTGTTGGCAGAGTATCCCAGGTTTAAGCTCACTGGCAACCATGACTGGATTCTCTTGGACCACACTGAGGAGGTTTCTCTCATTTCTCAATTGCCCTTATCCATTTATCCCCATGGAATATCCAGCTTCTTCTGCATCCTGCTCCATCCATCCATGCTTGTAGACAGCTGGCATCTGAACACCACAGACCCAGCAGCACCATGGCCCCACAGCTTGTTCAAGCACCTGGCACAAGTTCTCAGTCCTGACACCAGTCCCAGGTTTACCTCCATGAGGATTGCACAAGTGATGACAACAGAAAGAGCTCAGCTCACACAGTTCAGCTTTGGATTTGGATTCCATCACTTGGGAACATTTAAATCAGGTTTTCCTGTGGGACCTTCTACACCTTGCTTGTGAAATAAGAGAATTATTTAGTTCAGTATAAACTGTATTAGGACACAAAGTGACATTTCCAAATCCGAATTTCTTTCAAACATACTCCCAGTGAACAGCAGGTTCCATGGTCCTAATCTGCCTCGAGCCTCACAGGTTACAGAACCTGGCTTGGGATAACCAGCCTGTACTCGATCACACATTCATTTCTTACCCTAGCACATTAACATAAAGTTAACAAGCAAATTCATTACAGAGGGCAAACCTGAAAGTCAATGTCAGACAAGAAATTGCCTGAGCAATCCTGTAATTGAATAAAAATACGTGTCAGCAAAACAAGTGTCATCCTGGGCTTGCTGGTGTGCTCTGAGTTCACGGGCTTGACAAACTCCTCTCAGCGTGGTGCTGTGTGTGAGACTCTGCAAGGAGACCTGATGTACTAAATGATGTTTATCAGCCAAATATGGGTAGTAGTAGTAGGCACATTTGACCTACAGAGTCAAACAGCCTGCCCACAAATTGACCAGCAAATTAATAAATAAAGTGAAAGAAAATTAGCATTTTGTAACTTAGCCACTTCTCTGGTTACAAAGTGCTTTCACAGCACAAGGAGGACATTTACTTGCAACTATGCTGTATTACAGTAGAAACATGTATTTAAAAATAAAAAACAAAAAACCCCTATCAGGTTTTTCCACTGATGTGTTTGATGAGTTTGTACACTGATTTATGGGATCAGCATCTTTGGGAGGGGCAAACAAACTCATTTATTTTAACTCCCTCTTTTCTGAGTCTAAGGGCCCTGGTCTAGCTGTGATACAGACCACTTTAAGTAGTGATTCCTATTTTTACACCAATTAACTGTTAATGGCATGTTGTAACCTATTCTGTTCTATTATGCCTCAAGAAAACTGGGAGCAGCCAACAGGATACAGTTAATAGATGTATCAGGAAACTTTCTCTGTAGAAGTAAGTAAACCTTGGGACTATGCTAGGACCTGTAGGACAAAGTGTGACTTTAGAGGGAAGCTGTGTCACAGGAAAGAGACACTGACAGGTCCAAATCCAGGATCCTTGTGAGAAGGAACTGCTGGCAGCAGTGTCAGGAGCAGAGAGAGGGATGCATGATACATACCTGTCATACATATACAGATCCATGTACATATACAGTGTGTGTGAGTGTGTGTGTGTGTGTGTGTGTATTAAAATTTTTATTCTGATATATTAGTTTAAAAGCCTACAGCAACGCCCAAAAGAACTGGGGGTGGTGAGGATCCTCTCCTAAGCTAATGAGCAGTTGAGATCACTTTTCAAGCAGCTGCTCGCAGACACCTAAATGGCCATTTGCCAGCTGAAAGGATCAAAGAAAACAGTGCTCCAGAGATGACCCTCCACCCTGTCAGGCCCATTTTCACGGCAAAGAAGCCAATTACTAAGGTCTGCTTTTAGAAATTTTTTTAGGTGGCAAGATCTGGGCAGCTTCCAAGGCCCACCTAGTTCTGTGGAAATCAAGTGTGGCTAATCAAGTAAAATTTTTTCCTCGCTTTCTCCTCTAAGATAGAACCCCCTTCCCTCCCCATTTCTGTCCTATTCTGTGATTTGAAAACTGGCACGTCCATGAGTGATTGCAGGTGCCATTAAATCATGAAGCAGTTCTGTTCATTAAAGCCCAGTGATTTATTACCCTTGGACTAAGGCAAAGAAAACAGCCTGCAAACAGAATTCTTACACCATTCCACATTATTTCCAGCCCAGCACATCAGGCAGCTGTTAGAATAGCAGGTTTTCAGCTCCGTGGTCCACCAGTGCCCAGAAGTGCAATGCTGGATGTCTAATTCCAGCAAGGTCTGTAATCCTAGAGTGTAACTTAAACTCATGGCTAACTGCTGGCCTAAATGTCGTGTCCTACCTTCATACAGCCAGTCGCTGAGCCCATTGAAAATAACACCTTCCTTTCCTGTGGAGACCACTCGGATGGCTTGTTTCCCCACATGGGCACAGTAATAGATGTTATTCTCAAAGATAAATATCTGATTTGAAGGGAAAAAAAAAGAAAAAGAGAACAGCATTAAGCAGTGGCTCCAGCATAAAATGTTGCATTTTGCTTTTACAATAATTGGCAGTACAAAATCACATATCACAGTTTTACGGCATCTTTTGTCAAAAAAAAAAGGATTTCCACAGCTTGCTTCCAATGCCATCAGCTAATAGAAAGATGCTAATTTACAACAAACTGAAGCCTTGGTGCTTTGATACAAGCTTTATTTCTCTCACTCCTGTCTTCATTTCAGAAACTGAACAGTTCAGTTAGAGGGCATGAGATGAAGAGTGCCATTGCTCAGGTTTTGAGTTGTTAGAGCTATTGCTGTGAAATGCTCCTGGGAATCAGGCTTTTTATTTATGTGTTTAAATGCTGATTAGGAAGTAAAGCTTTAGCCAGCCAATAACAAAAATATTGTTCCATGGCATGAGTTTTTATCATGTGGTTAAATTGTTCTGTGTTCCTCTGTCATCGATAGCACAATTCCTGTCCCCTCACCCAAAGTGAAACACATCTTGCCCTAAGCAGAGTCATAGAATCACAGAATCACTTGGCTGTAAAACACCCTTAAAGTCTTCAAGGCCCCTTCCAGCCCAAACCCTTCTGTGATTCTAAGACCACTGAGTCCAAGCACTACCCCAGCACTGCCAAGCCCATCACTACAGCACGTCCCCCAGTGCCACATCTACAGGTCTTTTAAATACCTCCAGAGCTGGTGACTCCACCACTGCCATGGGCAGCCTGTTCCCATGCTTGACAAGCCTTTCTGTGAAGGAATTGCTCTTACAATCCAACCTAAACCTCCCTGGCACAACTTGAGGCCATTTCCTCTTGTCTTACCCTTTGCTCCTTGGGAGAAGAGACTGATCCCCCCTTGCTACATCCTCCTTTCAGGTAACTGTGAATGAGGTCCCCCTGGAGCCTCCTTTTCTCCAGGCTGAACAATGCCAGCTCCCTCAGCCCCTCCTCAGATTGGAGCTCCAGACCCTCCCCCAGCTCCATTGCCCTCCTCTGGACATGGTCCAGCCCCTCAAAGTCTTTCTTGCTGTGAGGGAACTGAGCACAGGATTCCAGGTGCAGTCTCTCCAGTGCCCAGTACAGGGGGACAGTCACTGCCCTGGTCCTGCTGGCCACACCATTTCTGATACAGGCCAGGATGCCTTTGGCTTTCTTGGCCACCTGGGCACACCTGGCTCATGTTCAGCTGCTGTCAGCCAGCACCCCCAAGTCCTTTCCCTGCAGGGCCACTTTCCAGCTGCTCTGTCCCCAGCCTGTAGCACTGCCTGGGATTGTTGTGACCCAGATGCAGGACCCAGCTCTTGGCCTTGTTGAACCTCACACCACTGCTCTTTTTGTAGATGGGCATCTTCTGCTGACCTCTGACCTCTGACTTCTGCTGACCTCCAGTCACCTGGGCCCTCCCCAGTTAGCCAGGACTGCTGGTAAAGGGTGGAAAGTGGCCCAGTGAGCACTTCTGCCAGCTCCCACAGCACCCTTGGATGGATCCTGTGCCATCCCATAGACCTGTGTGTGTCTCAGAGGTGTGGCAGGTCACTGACCCTTTCACCTCATGGGAGCTTTATTCTGCTCCCTGTCCCTGGCTTTAACATATTTTTAAACTCTATTAAAACTGAAAAGATATACTGAACAGGGTATCAGTAAGCTATTTAGACTGAAATGCAAAGTGTTAATATAATTTAGTAGACATTCATAGATGGGGTTTTATACACTTGAAGATATTAGAATAAATGTATCTTTAGCACGATACTAGAAAGCAATTTCTCACGTTATGAAAAGACAGAATTGGGAAAAATATTTGCTTTAATCTTCTGTTTCACATCCTATTATGGTATATGTTTCACCCAAAGATGAGCTGGAAAGATTCCAGAAGAAAGTATATATCTTAATTTAATTTTGGCAGGAGTTATAGCAGGTTTGCCTAAAGGTAAAAATTATTACTGAAACTGTAGCTTGCTCTTCTTCCTTTTAAACTGGGAAGAGCTGCATTCAATTAATAGATTTGAAAAGCAAAAAATACATTGTGGAAGATACTACATTCTCTTTCCTACCTTGAATTTTAGTAAACAGAGCAGCCAGATAAGGTATTCCAAGTAAAGAATTTTATGTATTAGCTAATCTGCATATGGGGAGGTTGTTGAAGTTTAAATGTGCATAAAAATTGTGAAGACTAAGCAGAGTAAGATACTCAGGGCCCAAATAAATCCAAATCTCTGTGTCTGAGTACTAAATGTGCTAAGGGGTGCTTGGGAAAGAGCTCTTCTATGACAGGCACACAATCAAGTGGATTTATTCAAGTGATGCAACCCTTCCCTTACCCAGATTCTTCCAGCAAAATAAGGTTTGCAATATTTTGTACTATATTCAATGTTTTATGAGTTTACAGGAAAAATAAAGAAGGTGGATTGACAACCTGTTCCCACCCTTCCCTTTTTAAAGTATTTCAATGTTTCCATCTTCACTGCTTGGTCTTTCAAAGCTTCATTGCACTCATCAGGCTGTGTGAGGTATCTGGTAGCTGCAGTGGAAAAATAATATAGTGCTCTGACTTCAAACTGTCTCCCATATAATTCAGAGCCAAACTGCAGCACCTCATGGAGATTTAAAAATTATCCTCCTAACTGCAGTGCCTTGTACCCTAAAAACGTCAACCATCATCAAGATAAAATATGACTGAAGCAGCACAAGGAAGATTTCTGTGTAATGTATCTTATAAATTAAGAAAAAGCTTTTGGACTTCTGTTATTCATCAAGAAAGAAATGTCTTTGGATTACCTCACATCTCATGTTAGAAACATATTTGATGTTATTGTGAAATACCTGTGTATTTCACAATTTTTACTGTTTTGGTTTCATGGCATCAAAGCAGTGCTTTCTATCAAATGATCAATCCTGTCAGCTAATTAGAGGATAAGAAATTTCAGTAAAGAAAAATAGTAAAAATATGTACAGACACACTTTTACATTACTTTATGCCAGCTTTGCATAGCACTCCTAGACAAATTTAAAATGATGACAGAAGGGATCAAGCTCAGTTTTATGCCTCTCTGTACAGGAGATAAAGAGCAAAGCCCAAATTTCTGGTGTCTTCCCTTTTGGTGTGCATATTTGAGCAAGACTTTAACCCAGACATTCTTGCAATATATGTGCCTTAAAATCCAGCACTGAACACAACTGCTGGCATGGAAAACCTGGCTGTGCCAAGTCAGGAAGAGCCCTGTGTTGAAGACCATCTCCCTTTTCATCATGACACATTCAATGCAGAGGAAAGAGAAATTCTGATAGAAGTAAGAATGGAAACATCCATACAAAGATTGAAGAAAGAGAAATTGCTAACTCTACAGAAAAAACCAAGGAAGATGTAAGTTCTACAAGATAATGGACAGACACAGAATAAAAGGAAAAACGTATTTTCACCATTTTATTTCTCAAAAACGACAGGCAAACCAATGAAACCTAGAATAGTTTTCCTAATGAAATCAGAATTAATATATGGAACTTCTTGCCACTGGATCTAGCAGAAGACCTCTCTTTCTGCTGGATATTTTAACAGATGCCCAAAAGATTAAACACTTAACAAAAATAACTGGAACATCTGAGGGGATTAGGATAAAGTTTGGGGTTTTTCAAATGCGTCCACTTAATCCCAGGATAATAAAAATCAATGGGTTTTGCTGTTGGCTTTATGTGGCTCAGGATGTAGCTTTCAGCTATAACCCCTTTATCCTCAGGTATCAGCACACCACGAACTCCTGTGGTTTGGGAAGAAATTTCTGCCTGTTTGCAACTGGTGTTAGAATTGATTACCCCAAACCATTTGACCTCCTTGCACCACACAAGTAAAATTGGAGAAAAAAATATGAGGCTGATTGGACCACAAGTCTGAGACAGGAAGATAAGTCAAAGCTTAAGTATCCAGTAAGATAAATTTATACAGTAGGGTAAATATTTGATCTAACAAAAAATTAAACTTAATTCACTTTAGACATACAAGAGCCTTAATGACACTGATTGATTTATTTAAAATGCTTTTGCAACTGCTTAAGGGCTTCTAAAATAATACTCTCTACCAAACTGACCCAGAGTGGTATTCAGCAATTATGCTGCATTAATTAAAATATTGGTACTTTTAAATGGATTAATTTATGGATCTTTTCAGGAATATAATGAAAATAATCTCCTTAAGAGTTAAAAAGTCCCAGTGACCAACTATTTTGAGTAGGTGAACACTACACCTCCTTTTACAGTTGGTCGACCCCCTTCCAGCCAGAGAGGTATGTGAAATTCCTACTTCGCCATAGATCAAAAGAAAATAAATTCATGTCCACTAATCTGCATTTTTACTGATCCTATTTATTTTCCAGCTGGAGGATGGCATTCTAAGTTTACATTCTCTTTATCCCACAATTTCTAATGTATAACTTGTCAACTGAATGAGCTGCATCACTCATATTTCTCATAAAGGCAATGCCTGGGTACTTATTACTTTAAGTCATTAGCACATTGAGAAGTGTGAATGTTTCCTACACGTTAAAAGGCACCTTTCCAAGCTGCAAGGCAAGCCCACAGGATTTATCTGTGAGACAACAGATAACATGGAAAGATTGGCACTTTGACAGGGAGAGTTTGATCAACAAGAGCTGGCCTCCACGTACAGACACACACAAAGTCTCTCCTGGATGCTGAGTGCTGGGTTTGGCCAGGCAGAGTTAATTTTCTTCCCAGTGGCTGGTACAGGGCTGTGTTTTGGCTTTGTGCTGAGCACAGTGTTGCTAACACAGAGATGTGTTTGCTATTGCTGAGCAGGGCTAACACAGAATTTTCTGCTTTTTGTGCTGCCACGCTGTGGAGGAGGCTGGGGGTGCCTGGGAAGATGGGAGGAGACACAGGCAGGACAGATGACCCAAAGTGACCCACGGGTCATCCCAGACCATACGGCATCAGGATCAGTATGCAAAGTGGGGGAAGAAGAAGGAAGAGGGGAACTTCTGGAGTGATGGTGTTTGTCTTCCCAAGTCACTGATACACGTGATGGGGCCCTGCTCTCCTGGATGTGGCTGAACACCTGCCCAGCCATGGGAAGAAGGGAATTAATTCCTTGTGTTGCTTTGCTTGTGTGCACAGCTTTTGCTTTCCCTACTAAACTGTCTTTATCTCCACCCACGAGTGCTCTGGGTTTTACTCTTCTGGTTCTCTCCCTGATCCCACTGGAGCAATCAGCTCTGTGGGGCCTGGCTGCTGGCTGGGTTAAACCACAAAACCCTGTTTTAAATTCAAAATCAGTTCAATTTTCTTTTGAAGCTAAAAAGGCCGGGCACAAAAAGGAAGACACAGTGAGTGGGGAAATAGAACTACAAATAAACACACTATTATCTCTTCATTCAACATGATGTATTTCATTGTTTCTTGTTTTTAATGTTAAATCTTTATTTTTTCTCTTTCTGCTCATTTGTTGAAAAACCAGTTTATCTGAGAGCATATTCTGAATAATAAAAAAAGAAACAGAATAATTTTAAAACTTTTTGCACCTTTTGGAAGCACTTGTATTCATTTTGCAGAATCAGTAAACAAAAAAATCTATGGACAGTTACAGACCTGCCACTGGTCAAAGCTGAGGCCATCAGGGACACTGCTAGTGCATCTGTGAAAATGTATTTATAAAAGGGTAAATTTGCTGGGTTTGTATGTATGTGAGAGGAGTGACAAAATGTGAGAGAAGCAGCCTTGCAGACACTGTGGTCAGTGGATGAGGAGGGGTAGGAAGGTGTGTTTATTTTTGTTTTATTTCTCACTCTCACCATTCTGTTACAATTAATAGCAAATTATCAAATTGATTTCCCCAAATGGAGTCTGTTTTGCCCCCATGGCAACTGGCAAGAGATCCCCCCCATCCTTAGCTCCACCCATGAGACTTTCACAGAATTTTCTCCCTCCAGGGCCAACGGGGAGGGGGAGTGAGAGAGCAGCTTGGTGGGCAACCCACCACAATAATCCTACAAGGGGATTTAAAGTCCCTTTAATCAAGGACTTAAAAAAAAACTTTTCAGCATAAAATACTTCCTTAGAATAGTCTGACTCCTGTTCATTTTCTTTTGGGTTTCAATGATAGGAATGTTTTGTGCTGAACTGTATATTAACTATCTACATATTTATATGGTGTTATTCATCACATTGATCTGAAAGTCTCTGGAAAATACAGATTTATCTTACCAATATGTTCAGGAAGTGGAAAACTATTGTGTCTTTATTTATATGCTAAGTAGCTGGCTGAGGTCTGTAACAGAGTCAGAGCTTGTAAATGGGGTTTGGAAATGTCAGATCATGGACACAAGTAGCTTTGATCGTGATCAAACCCTTCCTGAAAATGCACGTACAGAAAGACCCCTCCCTTCTCTCCACCATTTTTAGTGCTCTCTAAATCCATGCAAATATTTTGTAAATATCCCTTAAGCTGGTTTTGTTTTTATGCTGCCATATGAAACCTGGAAGCAGAGGACTGTGAAAATGAAAAGCTGCAGAAGAGAGATTCCCTGCTGTTTGCTGGAGTTAAAACCTGTCTGCACTGCCCAGGATTAGCCTGGGCCTGTCCTCACCAATGTAGCATCTTGAAGCAGATACAATAATTGTGTTCTCATTTTGTGATACAAAATTCTTCCTTCTTCAAGGAGGTGTGACATGCATTGTACCAGAAAGGTCTTGGCATTTTGCAGTTACTGCTCTTACATCAACTTCAGCAGAAAAATGTGTGATCAATTCAAAATCAGTTCTAAAGCTTGTTGCTGATTGATTATGCATTACTTAATGAATACTCTGCCAATTTCTTCTTTTGAGCCTCATAAAATGCAAACTTTGATGTTCAAATAGCTGTCATTAATGTATTCTGTCATTAGTGTTTTTTCCTAATGCATATGATGTGATTACACCAGCTCTTTTCAGTTCTTCAAAAAGAGTAATAAAACCATAAACTGCTCCTCACCAGTGAGCTTGCATAATAAGATCTAGTATTTTAATTAGGCTTTTCTTGTTGCCATTTAAATATAGTTTGATAGCAAGTGATAAAAAAGATACAAGACAAAAAGCTTCAAAATATTTTCATTCTCTCCTTCAATTGGTTCATGTTCATAATCTGGGAAAGAGATAGCAATTGTGATGGAGGAGTGAGATAGAGAATTTTTAAATCAACTTTTTTTCTTCACAAAATGAAAATGTCATTATTAAGACCAGTGATTACACGATTAAACTCTTCCACACAATCTGAACATTGCAGAGAAACACATCTTAATAAATAATTGTCAGAAAAGGCTACAGCTGCAGTTCTTCATGCAAGGGTTTGTCTTTGTTTTAATTCAAAGTAAGAAGCTAACTCCTTAAGACACTAGGGATTTAGAAGACACAGCAGTTTCTGAAGGTATGCCACAGAGAGATAAAGCTTAGTTTAATTCAAATTTACCTTGCCCAGGCATAGGCAAAGGTAATGTTTACATCAAGGGGAGGACTACACTTGTTTAAAATATTCTGCAGGGAAGCTTTCAGGACAGAGAAGGTGAAAAAAACCCAGGGGACCACTACAGCCAGAGAATTCAGAAGTGAAGATTGATGCATGTAAGAATCATGCTGATCCATGAACACGTCAAAACCAATATTCATGACTCATCACTGGGGATGGACGACTTGAAAACATCTGATTCCCATGGTGTAAGGGCTTAGCTGCACGGAAATCAGTGCAGAGAAAAGAAATGCAAGGGAAACCACCAGAGCCTCTGCAAAAGTCAAACAAAAAATCTGCTGCCTTCAGTGGCCTTGGTTGCATATTTGGGAAAGGACCTGTAGAAGAGCCACCACTAGTAAATCATGCAAATCTCCTGATTTTAGCCACATAGCTTGGAAACTGCCAATATACCTTGTAAAATAAACATTAATTTTGCTTTCATCCCATATGATCAACAAAGCCACCAAAATGTCAGAGAGAATGAAAAAGCATTCCTTCATGTCTTCAAATAAAGAAACATTTCCTATCAGTGTGAACAGTGTCCAGAGCTCTGGAAGAGTCCTAAGGGCTCCCCAGGGAGGAAGTGGCTCTCCAGGGCTGGAGGTGACCTCTCTGGGGCTGGGGGAGGTGATCACCTCGTAGGACGTGGGTATGGGTGGAGGAAGGAAAGGAGCAGTGGGAGCATCTCTTACCAGCTTTCTGGTCCAGAAGGAGGAGATGTGCCCTTCTTCATGTAAATGGAAGAAGGCTCACATTCAAATGCCCTGATCCTCACGGGGGACCTTAACCTTTATCTCCTGCAGGGTCAACCACGCAGGCACAATCACCCAGCAGCTCTGTGGAGGGCATTTGTCCTGACACAGGTGGTGAAGGAGCTGACGAAGGGAGATGCTCTGCTGGAGCTCACACTTCCAAACCAGGAGAAATTACTGGGCAAGGTGAAAGCTGATGCTGCACACACCATGAGGTGATGGGGATCAGGATCACAGGAGGAAATATGACAAAAAAAGAATAAAGCCCTGGAATTTAGGAGAGCAGGTCTTGGCCTATTCAGAAACGTGCTTAGAAGTATATCACTTGCATTCTCTCTTAGGAAATTAGTAGAGATTTTTAGATCTTGTGGGTTTAAATGTCTTTAGACAATCCAAAATTGTCAAAAATAATACTCGAGATAAAGTCCCACATAATGGACTATAGAAGTAATGGCAGATTTCTGTGATATGGAGACACATTCCCCAAATTTTTCCTTTTAAACTGGGTACAGAAGAGATTTTTTTTCTTCTTGATTCTCCCAGCTTAAGTCCTCCAGTGCATCAATATTCTTCTCAGTTTTCTACATGTTTTTTTATATTTTTGACACTGCATCGTTACAGATGCTGTACATTTCCATTTGTATTCTGTGAGCAGGTTAGACCACAACAGGCATGGATTCTAATCACACCTAGAATCTGCCAAAGTACAGCCAAATAAACAGTTATCACAATCCTGGAGATTTAAAAATATATGTTTCAAGAAAAATGTGCTGTCCTATTTTCTGCTCTTCAGGGAAGAAAAGAGGGTTTGTTTCACCTCAACAAAGAGAAAGAACCATGTCTGCTTGTATTTCATTGCCCTGTATTCTAATGGGGTTATTTTAATTTATAACTGCCTTGTTATATAAAAGAATGTAATAGTAAATGTACCATTTAGTATGGAACTCTGCTTCTGCTTTTAAGTTCTGCTTGATGGATTATCGTGTATTCTATAACCTAATATCTCTGATGGTTATCTAGGGCATGACTATAAATTAGATTATTTAATGTGAGATGATACAGTGTCCAATTTAAAATACTTTATTGTGTTATAGAAAGAACACCTGACTAAGAAGAGCACAAAGATTATTTGTGTCAGCACAAAGAAACTGCCAATTGGGATTTAGGATTCCTCCAGGTGCACATCTGACCTTGGACAGTGAGCCAGTCACTGCAATCTTCCTCTTTAATTAGGAGCTTGGTCATAGAAACACTCAACACCTTTTCCAGCAGGTGAGGAGCAGAGCTAACAGAATTTTTCATGGAGTTTCCTCACACCTCTGGTAAATGGCAGCTTCTGGGGGAGGAGAGACAGCACCACAAGCCGAGGTGGGACACTGCACGGTCCCTTGGGTGGCACTGCTCAGTCCTGCTTGTGGCATCCAAGGTCTGCTCCTTCAGCACGCCCTCAGCAATGACTGCTGCTGCCTGAAGTAAAAGGCCAACATTTCCACAGCGTTTTCAAGAACAACACTTTTCATAAGCACATATTTCAAAGGACATCACTCACCAACCACTGATTTGTAAGATGCCAGGAACCCTCATGCACAGACAAGTAGATACCTTTGGCAGTTAGATCTCTGAAATGAAAACTGCCCTTAACAAGAAGGAGTGGTTCTATATTCATAAATCTCAACTGAAATTCAAGAAATTTCTGTAAAAGGAGGGAATTATTTTCAGTGGTATTGACCCAGTGCTGGAGTGTTTTTCTGCTAGGAATTTTGTACAGTAGCAGGTGAGGAAATGTGGTAACATAAAGAGAATTCAGTACTTTCCTTGTAGAGGAACAAGATGGTGAATTCCTCTAAGCTAGCAAATCCATGGATATTTGCATTTCTTGTAAGAACACACTGAGTTTCCTCAGTGCAGACTGTGAATGTCAGCGACATTTAAAGCATCAGTTCTGTAAGTCCATTTAAAGGTAGGAATGTATTGCTGTAACTTCACCAGAACACAAAGTGACATATAAAAAATCACAGAGGAAGCCTATGGCAGTGTTCCACCCCCAGGGGAAAAGCCTGCATCACCCTGTGTCTCATATTTGGGTATAAGGGCAACTACTTTCTGATTTATTGGTGAAACTTCTATGGCAAATAATCAATTTCATTTTGTCCTCTGAAATCTTTCAAGGCCACAAAAAGAGCAACATCCTATTTTAAATGAAATTACCTACATCTTCCTTCAGTAACATTTATTGCAGCACCTTCAGTTATCCTAAATATCTTGCTCTTTTGCCACCTGATGAAGATGCAGCACCAAGGATGCTGGGAGGAGAAGAGATGTGACCATTTCTCAGCAAAGAACATAAGACTGACTGTGCCAAAGCCTCTCTTTGGGGCACGAGGACCCAACACCAAACCCAGAGATGACAAAGGAATGACAAGGATGTGTAAAGTCAAAAACAGGACACTGCTGCCACTGTAACCAAAGAGAGAGCATCAAAGGAATAAAACCCCAACAAACAAAACACAGCGAAACAAAACAAAACAAAACCTAAACACAACATTTTTCCAGTGGAATTATTTGAATAAAGTGAGGGGAGAGGGGAAAGGAGCAACCTGTCCAGGTGCTCAGTGTGTATGTAATATATCTAACTGAAATTTCCCCCAAAAAATCCATATTCTGATGCTTGAGAAGGGGGTGAGGAGATGGCACATTATAATGCAGAAATTCTTGCTTTTCCAGAATTCAGGGACCGTGTTAAAATCTTTCTGAATATCTATGCTTAAATAGGGCTTACATAGACTTTCGGGACGGGGGGAGAGGGAGACAGGGCAGAAGTCTTTTTTCTTTCAACTAGCAAGATAAGCAAGCAAGATAAGCAATCCAGAATAATTACATACAGTAGACCACAGCTAAATATTGATTCAGATGTCATTGTGAAAAGAAAGGGTGAGGGAACAACAGCTTGAAAATAATGATGCAAAAATCTATGAAAGAATGGTAGAGACAAACAGACCTACAGCAATTATACACAGAGCAGTTCAAAAGCCCTGCTGGAAAAGGAACAACAGCAGATGATTCAGTGCCTCCTGTGAAAATGGTCCTCTTCCCTTGATATCTGTGCAGCCCTTCTGCCTGGAACTAAGCTGGCATGACAGGCACAAATTCAGGCAGGGAAAAAACTCCTAATTAGAGGAGTCACTCCAGTTTAGTTCCAGGTGTCATCACTTAACCAGCTTTTTTTTGCATCTGATATCCTAGTTGGAAAAACATGTACTACAGCATTAAAAAAAAATGATAAGGGAGATGGGTAGACTCTGGTCATGTGCAGCAGGATCTATCATTCAAATATTTTATATATTAAAAAAATCCAATGTTTCTCTAAATTGCATTGCTATTTTTTAAACAGCAATATTTATGACAATAAGCTGTTTACCAGCATCTGTTTGAAGGCATCTGCAAACCCCTAACATGGCAGAGGCTGAAAGAATCACTCCATTTTTTTTTTCCTGGCATTTGCATTTCCCTGAAATAGAGATTTCTTATTGCATCTTCTGCACCTGCTGTGAAACTTAACTTCTGCTACCTTAGAACCAATTATAAACTTGATTGCAGCACAATCTACAAGAAGAAGAGATAGTTCCTGCTCCAAAAAGAGTTGACACTGAAAAAAAGCTTATTGCCTATGAATACAGGAAAATTCTGTTTTGACCCTTCTGTGGGGCTGCAGTAAATGCAAGGACATAGAAAACTTCCAGCAACCCCAATCTGCTTTCTGTATGTTTTTGGTACTTAAAGAAACTGTGTAAACAGTAATAGACTGACTGGTCAGGAGAACCTTAAAAAAATGTTTCTCTCTATGAAGAATAAATACTATGTTCTATGAGAGAGGTGGTTTTAGAATAATAACTGCTGTCTCAACTCTTTTGTTGTGCAAAACTGCTTCTCCCAGCATCTGATGTGTCACCATTACCATTAATATTTGTCAGGATGGTTACAGATTCTGATTTTGAAAAAAAAAAACCAAAATAGCAGCACAACAGAAGTGCTTCTGCTTTTGATATTGGAGTTTAACAGCTCCTGTGAACTGTATTTTGTGCTGTCAATGCAGACAAATATCCACTGCATTTTATTAGAGCAGGCCTCCTGCTTCCTCTTTCCTTTTGGCAGCAGGGCCCATGGATATTCCTTAACGCAAATACTTTGAACCTGGACGTGCACATTTTGGGGTAACTTAGACAAAAGCCTCCTGAAAGCTTTGGGTTTATTGGACTTCCTGAGCCCCTCAGTTACAGACATGCCCTGGACAGTCTCCTACCCCTGAAGCACTCCCTGCTGCGGCTGCGCTGCCAAGAAAAACAGCAAAGGAAACCTCCTCACCCTGCACTCCCTTGTCCTGGTCAATAGACAGGTCCAGGCCTGCCAGCCACGCCAGTTCCAGGAAGCTGAGTTCAGGATCTCAGGCACTGTTAACCTTTCCTTGGATCCTGTTGGGGCAAATGTGCCTCGGGAGCATTACGTGAGCTCTCGGCATGTGGGCAGAGCCTTGGAACATGAGATGGAGCACGATGAAACTGGTAAAATATTCCAATAAGATCAATTAACAGAAGGTTTTTATTTTTTTGCGGCAGAATCAGAAGTGGGTAGCTGTTGAGTCATAGGTGGCATGATCAGAAAAGGAGAAGAAATCCACGGAGTGAAGATTCTTGTGCAGATAAGCACGCCCAGAACAGGACAAAGGTACAGAATAACACTTTTTTGCAGCCTTGTCATGCCACCCACAGCCTCATATTGCTGGAAAGTATCACACAAACTGAGGATGGTACAGTCTGTTCACTAAAAAACCACCGAGCACCATGCTGAAGGCCAGTGGGCTGATGAAATGGAATACTAAGTGTGGCTTTGGGCTGTCAGGTGCACCATGGAAAGGATGGCTTTTTCCCACAGGCATTTTGCAAAGTCATTTACACCCACAAATAGTGAATATATAACATGGCTACTCCAAGGTAACAGTGTTTTTCACTTATTCTGTAAAGGCATAAATGATGACTCATGCTGTAGGACAAATGAGAGGAATGAGCCCCTTATTAACAGCCAGATTTAGGGAATATGTTCCCTCCTGCACTGAAATTAGTGGCTCTCTTTCTAATGACTCTGGAGCTCACACTGGTGAGGGCCCCATTCTTCCAACAGCTTTGTGAGACTTTATTTGTCAAGACTTTGGCTGAGATCAGAGAAAAGCTGAAGCATTTTTCTGAGATGCCAGAAGTGAGAGCTTTTTTGCATTCTGATCTTCTGACAGATTTTCTCTGATCCAGTATCTGCCATTATTTAAACAGCTCAGTTGGCATGTGTGGCATTCTGCAGGCTAGTAAGAAGTCAAGAACCATGCTCTGAGGACTTAATCATCCAAAAATTGGCATATAATTTAATGAGAGAGGACAAAATAAAGCAAGATAAATAGAAAATTGCTCCTGGGAATATTCCACTATATTTTTAATTGCAGAGAATGCAGATCATTCAGGCTCCTTCTATTTCAGATTGTTTCTTTTTTGAATGATTAGACATGCAAGAAAGAAAGAGGTCAGGCACAGCAACCCAAAGTTCCCCTAGGAAGGACGAAATAGAAGCTACAAAGAGAATAAAAATTTTGGAACCAAGCCCTCTTACTCTCCTGCCCTGCCTTTCTTTTATGTTGCCAAAAAAGAACTAACCAGGAGATTTCAAGGGGAAAGCTTTTTTATTTCCTGAAAATTGGGGTATCTTCAAGGTGATGCAAAACACACTTGCCCTTGGCTCCCACCTTTCCTGGGAGATGCAGCATGAAATTGGATTGAGCCCGTGCCCAGGGGCTGCTGCTGAGGGCAGCACCAGGGCTGACACCCTCGGGGTCCTCCCTGCTGCTGTAGGAGCCCCCTCAAACACTCTCAGGAACCTCCTGGCGCCAGGGCAGCTGACTTGTGGTTCCCACTGACTCCTTTCCCTCCTACTCAACATATTTTCCCTCCTTCTCCTGCAACGCATCTCAGTGTATATTTAGCAAAGACATTCCCACTATCAAATTTTAATAGACTTTAATTTTTCTCTGTCTTTGCATCTCCACAGAAGGTGACACGAATTTTGCTGGCAATTATATTCTGAGTAACCCAATTAGTCCTGAAATACAGAACAGTGAACATGGTGTGTTTCTAAATTTTATTTATTATGCTTGTACTTTTTTTTTTTTTTATTTTAAAAGCTTCTTTTTTTTTTTCCCTCTGGCACTTCTCTGCTGATTATTAAATATAAAAGGGTTATATTTATGTAAAAGAATGTTTATTTTATAAACTACAGCAATAATTTTATTTCAAGGTAAATGACTGGGAAAGAAAAGGGCAAAAAGGCACACATGTTAGAAGTATGAAAAAATAATGCTTAAACTACCAGTGAGTTGCTCCTCACCTACCCTGATTCCAAATGCAAGAACAGGAAATAGAGCTCAGTTACAGGCCAATAATTTTACATATTTCAAAGTAAAAAAGACAAAAAAAAAAAAGAAAAAGGAAAAAAATAAGCATGCGGAACAAATTCACTGTAGCAAGATTTTTCCAAGATTCATATGGAATTCAACAACCACAGGGAGTTTTAAAGATACCAGAAATATATATATAGCATGTACCCCACAGAAGGAACATGCATGAAACTTGATGTCTTCAGGAATTCTTAGGGCTTTGAGTTTTCACTGTAAATGGCTTAAAAAAGTATGGTGGAAATTGGTATCATCATTAAATGATAAAGCATTCAATGATAAAGTTGGGAGTAAATAAGACTTTTCTTCTCCTGGACTGTGTATTCTCTCCTGTTGGAGATACAATTTGTCTATTTTGGTGTGAACATTTTTCCTTTCTGTGTGGTTATTTTACTTTGGTAGAGAAGGCAATGGAGGCAGCCAGTTGATCATCTTGGCTTTGGTAAAAGATCTCCTTAGATCTTCTTCTTTCCAAGGTGGAAATTAGGTGCAGCTCTTCAGCTTGGTAAAATGAGCATGGATGTGAGTCAGCAGCGAGCTGCAACCACAGGTGCTGAGGGCACACAAATTCTCAGCAAGACTCTAAGGGAAGGAAGAATCACTTGTGGGGTGAAGAATGTGACAAATGCCAGGCAATATTAGCTTTTAATTAGCAAATGCAGTTTTTGTTACACACTGTGAAACTCTGTTAAAGTAGACCTAGTGAGCAGTGAAGGAAAAAATGTTTTGGCTTTCTTTGCTAGGTCCTAAAGGTATTCCCTACAGGTGGTGGGGGCATTGGCACAACACGAAGTGTGAGCTCCCCCCCAGCTGAGTGCAGTGAAAGCAAAGAGCTCCTCAGGAGACATTCTGCATTGAGGTCAAGGCTGCTGACTCTCCTCTCTGATCAGATTTGAGGTCAATGACTGTCAAAAACAATTTTCCTGATGGAGCAGAGGAAAGACTTTCCTGTTCCTGTGTCTGTTATGTTTTCTCCAACCTGATTTTCAGACTTGCAATTATAGCGGCTCCTATTGCTGTTTTTTTTTTAATCACAGAATTTAAAACAATCTAGTTAAGGACACAGACAAACAGTCCTCAAGAGAGGACTGGGAACAGGAGATATATGCCAGATTTTCTCTTACAATGAGCTTTCAAAGCTCATTTCTTGGTATAAAACTTCCATATCAAAAAAGATGTTGCCACTTTTTCATTTCTTGTTATGGTAGAAAGAGACTGTTTGGAATATAGAAAAATTTAATATTGGATTTGCACCAAGAAATGAAGCCAGGGGATCTGGCCAGGAAATACATGCTCTGAAAAACGGGCACAGCCAGAATGGCAGTGGCTGAGGGGTAAAATACTGGGGATTTTAAGATTTTTGCATTATGAATAGCTCCATGAAATATAATGAATCCCTGACAAGTGGTGTGGTTGGGTTTTTTTAAGCAGCTCTGAAAACTTTCCAGGATCCACTTCTAATTCTGTCTATTTTGCAAACAACCACAGGGCAAATTCAGGGCAGCTCTGTTCTAGAGAGATGCATTCTCCAAATCGGGCTCTAGTATTAACATATCCCCAGTGCCAAGTTTGCAAGTCTGAAGATGCCCTTGTGAAGCAATGAGATGCTAAATAAATCAAACTATTATCTCTATGATCTGTCCTGTGTCCAACACTGGGAGAAGCAGGTGCATCCTCTCAAAAAGCTTTCATAAAGTGTTCTTTCTCTGCATTTTTAGACACGATTACTTTGGAGTGAATGGATATATTTGGGAATTTTATAAATAAATTACATGATAGAACAATCATAAATAAATGCTAGAAGCTACCACGCAGGTTTCAAGAAACTGTTCAGAAAAGGAATTATTATTTCTTTACTTCCAAGCAAGAGCAGCATGGTCTCTAAATGAATTTGCACACTTGTTTTTTTCTTACCAGCTGTTGCCCTTTTGGACCCCAACCAGCATACTGAAGTTTTGCATTGCTGACCTCAGGGGGATACAAATTCTGGGGATCCCTGCAAAAAGAGAAAAATAAGATTTGAGCTTCAGAAATGTCCTTGTTTAAGCTGCTGCACACGTGCTTTGGAAATACACCACAAACTTGCAAGATGCCTTTCAGCCAGGTTTCAGTAGACTTTTTTAACAGTAAGGAAAACACTAGCAAGTGTTGGCGAGATCAAGCATTTAAGTGACAATTTCTTCTTCTTATTAATAAGGAGCAAAACATATTAGTTCCACTGCTGACTTGCCTAAGCCTTAAGAATTAGTTCAGGGATGGCAAACAATGTAATTCTATTTATCAACACTGATGATGTCCACAAAGGATAAACAATAACTGTATCTTTTAATCCTACTGCCACAAGAAAAATAAAATTTCATCTTCTGCACCCAATGGCTTTTTTGCCTCACAAATTTCCTTTGAATATGATGGCAGAAAAGATTAGCAACTGTATGACAACTGATACGAAGCCCGGCTTCAAAGGGAAAAGCTCCTATTAACACAAAATATCTATTTTTTAGAAAATAAAATCAAAATGTTTTTCTTGTTCTTTCATCTATTACCTTCATTTTGTAGCAGAACACAAATGACACACAGCAAATGCAATATAGAAAAAGCAGGCTTTTTGGTAAATGTCAGAGCAGCATAATGTCATTTTCTCCCAGTATAGATAGCATTGCCTTAACTGTATTTATACTCAGCACAAATAATTACATTACATATTCTGAAGTCACATTGCAACAACCCTGTGTATCGTAACATCCTACAAACAAGAATGCTAATAAAGCCTGTATAAAATATGCCTCATTAGAAGATCTCAAAGTGCTTGAAAATGTAAGGGTATTATCATCACTGGTCTACAGACAGGAATAACAAGGCAATTTGAGGCCAACGTCACTGAAAACCAGAGAAAAGAGCCAAACCCTGCCAGGCCTTTGAGCAAGAGGCCTTCTTGCACAGTGTTTTCCAGACCGTGTTTGCCAAACAGAGCAAAACTGCACAGAACAGTTCGGCATTAGTGAATTCTGCGTCGCCTGTTCGGGGCCTGGCGCGGCACCAGCCTCGCTCCAGCTCTGCCCTGTCACTGCCGGGCCTGCACGTTCCCTCTGCACTGCTGCTGCCGTGGCAAGGACAAGCACAGCAGCAACGGGAGCTCAGAACTGATTTTGTGCAATCTTTGCACTGTGGAAAAAACTCTCATTGCCTCTGGACTGTTCGAAGGCCAGCCAGAATCAGGGCAGACCCGAGGTGAGGGCCCTGAGGGCCGCAGGCTCCCCCTTCCATTACTCCTGCAGGTGGAACCCTCACAGTAAAGCTGACAGGTCTGATGGGGATGGGATAAACTGAGAATGTGGAGGGGCAAGAGGGGTTTGTTGAGGCACTGACGCTTCAAGTCTGAGTGTATCATAAGCTGCCCAGATAGCTTTGGTTTCTACCTGTAAAATGTCACCCCCAGCTGCTGCCTGTAGAACAAAATTGTATCTTTTATTATGTTTTTTACCTAGAAGGTGTCTTTGTGAGCAGCCTAAAGTCATTTTTGTAAGGCATGGATAAGAGAACACATAATGCTCATACTGAGAGCAGCCACAAATTTCCCTTTCCTGTAGAAAGATGAGCCTCACAACTTGTTCAGGCTTGTGTGTGTTAGCTACTTAAGTTTCCAGTCAGCTATGCCTGTTAGGAATCAATCTCTCTGGTTAGCTATCTTGATTATCTTAACAGAGAGTAACCTCTGAGGGTAGAAGGAAAAGAGAAAAACAGTGAATCAAATCAAAACCCCTTTTGGGAGAAAAAAATAGCACTTCACTATTTGTCAAATGAACTATCTAGTTCTTGGGTTATTTTACCCATGGTGAGAAGAAGAGCAAGAAATTGCAAATAGAGGGGGAAATACCATCCCTAAATAAACTGATTATACAAATTGTAAGAATTTAAAGCTGTAATGCTTCAGATAACACAGGTGGAGCTAAGGGACAGACATGCCAATTTCAGCAAATAATTCAGACCAGAGCCCAGACAAGTCCTGTCAGTTCTGCTCACTGCATCATCTTTTAGAAGAGGAAAACTAACACAATGAGAAATGCTGCATAAACCAGCTTTGGTAGCTGATAAGGCAGGAGGAAAAGCAAAGAGCTGTGCTGCAGACAAAAAAAAGCAAAGTCATCTTCTCACTCTTGGGTATAGCCAAGGAAAACTAGGATGGTTCTTTCTTAAGTTCTTTCTTAAGCTGTTTGGTGTGGGTGGGAAACTTCTTTTGTAGGAAAGTCTTGTTTGCGTCCATCCTTATGCTGTGAGCTATTCCCTTCTACCACGGGCTATGAAAGCAGACTAAGATCCTGGTTTTCTCCCACAAATGCTCCTGATAGATAGGCATATTCATCTTGGTATATTTTGGCTTGTTTCTCATCTTTTGAGGAGAATCTTCCCTGAAGTAGCCACACTCACTCACCCACCTGCAGCAAAATTCAATACCATGGGCAAGGGGGTTGAGAGGACTTCTCCTTGACAAGCTTGATCTCTCAGGCTTCAGAGAAACTGCAGGAGGTACCTGGAGCTGGGCTGTACCAGCAGTGGCCAGGGGAACCTATGCTGTCAGCCAGCCCAAAGGTGGCATGAAAATGGAGTTCCCTCACTTGTGAACCTCGCTGTGAAAGATCAAATCCCCACACACATATTTGGGCTACTTTTGGTGCATGGTCCAAGTTGGAATATGCACGGACTCCTCCTCTGGAAGCCCCAGGCAACCCATTTACAAACCCATTATCAAAGAGTCATAGATAGCTTTGGGTTGGAAAGGACCTTAAAGATCATCTCATTCCAAGTCCCCTGCCATGGGCAGGGATGCTTCCCACTGTACTGGGTTTCTTCAAGCCCCATCCAGCCTGGCCTTGAACACTTCCAGGGACAGGGTGTTCTCTGGGCAAATCGTGTCCTAATCAACTATAAGTTAACTTCTCTGGGCTATTTTATCAGCTAGAGAAGGGAGGAGGGAGAGATGTCTACACAGCTGCTCTGGGCAGGATGGCCACAACTCTGCGACGTTCTCCTTGAGAAAGCTCTTAGTGATCCTCAGACTGAAAAACCCTTTTGGAGAGCATTTATCAAACACACTTCCAATTATCTCGTGCTGTTCTGGGCATTTAACTCTCCTCTATTAAATTCCTGTAGGGGAGCCAGGCCAAATGGACTCCTGTGTCCCAGGAGCACTCTTCCATTTCACAGTTGCATAAATGGGATCTCATGCCACTCAGCTTCTTCTGGGAAGTATGTTATTCCTATTAAGCTATAGTCCTCCATAGCTACACCCTTCATTCTCCTCCAAAACAACCTGCTTAAAATTCCTCTGTACTTTTTTTCCCGAATCAATCAATATTATGGGTCATCTCAGCCTCTCCAAAGAACCAGTGCTCCTCACAGACCCTCATAATTAGGGCTTGTTTGGATTTCAGCCTGTCCCTTGTGAGCTCATTTGTGCAGGATGCTGGCTTGGAAATGGGCAATTCCGAAGGCAGTCTGTACATCTCTGGCTTCTGGTTTGGATGAAGAAACAGGTTCACTGCATCCTCACAATATTTTCACTATTTCCTCACAAAAAAGAACCTTAACCTTAATTTCCAGCCAAAGAAATGGCAAGGCCCTATTAAACTTTGCCATTATTCCTTCCAATTTTAAAATGATTGATCTTATAGCCGAGAAAGAAGGGAATAATACGTTTTAGACCAGACAGAAGATGGAGCAGGTGCTACATAAACTCTTCCACATTAAAATGACATTGTCTGGACCAAAGGCTGTTAAATTGCTCCAGACACAGGCGTGACTTCAGCACCATGTTCAAAAAGCATTACTGAAGTAATAAATTGAGAAATGTGCTCATTTAAGTGAAGTTTTTTTTTGCCAAAAAATCTCCCCTCAAAATTCCCAAGCAAGGAAAGTTCCTGAGTGCAAGCAGAGTGCTGACTGCCGAGTCATCTTTGCTTGCAACTGAGCTCAGAACAAGATGTCAAATAAAACAAACCAATCCATCATGTGTTACCTGCATTTGACTTTAAAAATCACTGTGATTAATGAGGAACTGGTTTGAAAGAGTTTGTCCTGGTTTTCGCTGAAATTTTTATATCTGTGTGTTCCCTCTTCTGACATTTCCTCCTAAAGAAGGCAAATTTCCCTCAGAGGCTTTGTGGCTCTTGTTCTCCTTCTGAGCATAAACATGATTAACTCTTCTATATAAAGTTCTTCAAAAGCAACTTCAAAATACCCAGCAATTTTCCACTGTAATTGAGGGAGTGGCTCCCTTTACTTCAAGAAGAATATTTTACAATGCCAGACTGAAAATGTATGAAACTGATAAAAGCAGTCAAATTCTGGGGTATGGTATAAGCTGTTGCTCTAAGGTCTGTTTTCATAACGTAATTTTAATTTCAAATACAGAACGACAGGATTGGTATGGAAATTCTTTGGATAGGCTGCCACTGTGAAAAAAGAATGCAACAATTTTCACCACAAGCTGCTCTGGTATGTCCATTCTCTAAAGAAATAATATAAACCATGTATATATGTTTTACTGAAATTACTCCTTACTTCACTATGTCATAATTTTGGAAAACATTTACTGTGTAATTAGTATGTTAAATGTCAGTAGTTTATAAAAGTTGAAGAAATAAAGACAGCTACAAAAACATGTGAGGAAGGCAGAAAGATCTCCTCTTGTTATCTGCATCAAGCCAGCATTGAATATTTTGAAACACAACAGTCCTAAGGACATCAGCTCACAGTACTTTAAGCATTTTTTATGGTTAAGTATAAAAAACTATCTGTCTATCTAAGCTGCCTGTCTCAGCACCAGAACTCAATGTCTTCACATCTACCTCTAATAACATAAAATAGGACAGCAGCTAAGACAGATTTCGTCTTCCTTAGAAAGAGGAAAAGAAAATAGAGAATAAAACAAAGAATAAATTCAGAAGGGCAATAAAGAACTGGAAACTTCTTAATATTTAAGAGTTTTTGATGCATGATGAGGAAAAAAAGCAAACTGGAGAAAATTTGCAAAACCAAATAAAAGCATGTAAAACATACAGGTTAATTAATAAATGTACAAAGAAACGTAGATAAGGACATGGAGAAGAGAGAAAGATTTCTAAGAGGCAGGAATGCAATTCCTTGAGTAGCAAACACACCATTCTAATGAGTTGTTTTTAATGACTTGACACAATTAAATGACTTGTTTACTTCAAAATTCACCAAGGAGAAGACAGGTGCCATTAAGAAAATTTCTCCCCAGGAGATACGGAGCCCTGCTGAGACTCACAGCAACATAAAATAAAATATCATACAAATGGGAATAAAGACTTGCCAGAACAGATAATCAAGAAATCAAACTGTTAGAAGATGCAACTAAAAGAACCCTCCTGGAATTCTAATAAAAGTGCTTAATTAGATGGGAAAGGCTCTTCCATTCATCTAGGCTCATCCACTATTAAATATTTAATTCTCACTCACACACACATATTTTCCTTACAGCACTTTTCAGTGAACAAAAGTAGAAGGGGGTGATGAAAGCAATTTGAATTTATTAATTTCAACTGCAGATGCACATCAATTCATTCAGCTGCTCTTAAAAACATCAGTGCTCACCAACCATTTTTTCCAAGATGAACGAATTCCATGGATTTAGCATATAAAAGCTAAAAAGCAGGGGAATCTAAAACATTTGTCTCTAATTTGACAATTTTTTTGGATTCAGGCCAACAATATGAGCTCAGAGGTCTTTTTTTATTATACTCTGCCTGTGTCTGTAACCCCCATCAATGTAATATTTGGTACTGAGCCTGCAAAACCTTGCACTTTACTAATACCACCTCAAAACCATAGAATCATAGAATGGTTTGGATTGGCACTTTAAAAACCATTTAGTACCAGCCCCCCTGCCATGGACAACGACACAGAAATCAATCACTTGTCAGAAAAGGAGCCACCAGCTTCCACTGGTAATGGTATAAAATGATGGCACTGACCTGCCTTTCTAGTCTAAAACAAAGGTTTAAAAGTGCATCAGGGGCTGGTACACAGCCCCGGGTTGCAGTGCTGCAGGCTGGAGGATTGCAACACAGTGATCAAAACCTCTGCATTTCCCAGAGTAAGCAAACAGCAGAAATGGACCTTGGGCGCTGGTAACATTACTTTTAAAATGACGACGTTATCGTGTTTCTCATGTGACCCCTCTAAATCACAGAAGACAGAGTGAATTTTTACTGTATTTTTAAATGGAACTTTTGTTCCTGGAGTAATATTTTGTCTCCTAAAGAGACAATGAGAGGCGATAGCACTCAGGTGATAAACGCAACCACTTAAAAGCAATTTTCTCTTACTCATGTAATTTTACTCTGTTGATCTTCCTCAGCCAACTCTGACCTCAGCACTATGCAAGGCATGAGCTAAGGCACTGGACTGACCAGGGTTTCATTAGTATTATCTAAAACAGAGACATGAAAAAATGAAAATCTAAATATTTGAATGCTGTAAAGAAGGTTAGTCAGAACTGCAGCTAGCCAAAGATCAGCTATTCAAAATATGGGGGAAAAAAATGCACCTTGAAGAGAAACAACTTGATAAGCACTGAGATGTTTAAGAATGAACTGGGAAGATCTTCTGGATGAGCCTGGCTTGAGTGTGTTTCTTCTGAGCAACTCTGCCAATCTACAGGAAAGGATGTTTGTGATGAAACCTGAGCATTTTGCATCCAGCTGACCTTGTCTGACTTTCAAACGCTAATAAAAATATGGCACCGTGATGTGATGCCTGCAGAGAGCAATATGGGATTATTAGTACATAAAATGAGATACAGAAATGATCTCCTACCACCAGAGACAGCAGAAGTGCCTCGTTACAATGATACTTCACTGGCCGTTAGGTCACACTTCTAATTGGGCAAGAGATTGATTCTTGGGCTTGTGCTCTAAAATAATTTAACTGCCTGTGTTACTTGGTTTCAAATCAAACCAGAATGACTCAGTATTCTGCATTTTCTTTTTGAAAACTAAGACTTTGAGCAAGTCTTATTTCTTCTCATGTCAGCAGGATAAGGAGATCCTGGAGGTTTTGTCTCAGGGTGTTGAAACACCTTTCAAAACAGCCTCTCCTCACAAAGACTGTGTCATCATCAGTTAAAATTAACAAGGCATAAATTTATTTGTGCCATTATTTCCATTTTTTACCAACAGTGATGCGATCACTTTCAAACACCACCACAATTGGCCTGGTTTCGAGTATGGTTTGAAAGTGGGTGGCAAAACACTCTCCTTATCACAGGACAAAACCACAACTCTAGCTCTGCACTTCTGCCCCATAACAGAGGTGTATAAACCTGAAGTACCCACAAAAAAGGGAATGCTTGCATTTGAAAGGGGGTATTATAACATCTGCCCTCAGGGCTCTGCTTATGGAAGGCTCTGCATTTCATTCCTCTTATCTCCTTCTCGTGTGTGACATGGGAAAGCAACTTTTTCTATTCCAGTCTTATCGCCTCAAATTTCTAGTGGAGCATTCAGTAAATGTTAGGGTAAGGGGTGAAGAGGCCTCGGGGCTGGAGTGGCACAGTCTGGCTGTCAGCCAGGTATTTTACACCTTTGCCATGAAGAGACTTTCTCAGTGCCAAGGAAAATTCTGGCTGTACCATCCATTTTCCACCCAGAGGTCCTCTCTTGCTTTCCAAAATATCCCCATACCCTTCTTCTCCATATGTTTTGAGCTCCATGGGGGTTCAGGATGCCCATTTTGAGATAACAAGGCATTTTTAGACAACTAAATTTGGTTAGTGATTACCTAGGGAGGGGTCACAGCACCAAGCAGCAAGGATGACAGGAGCCCCAGGACACAGCTGGGTGCACAAGAGCTGTGGCATGGATTGCTACATATTTCTCAGAGGTGGGGCACTGTACCGTCCTTGGTGGGTGGCACAGGTCCCTGTATAGCCCTCACTATGTGACCTGAGCCCAGCACCCATTAAACCCCACAAAAGTGAGGGAATGTCCATAATCTTGCAGGTTTGGGTCCTCAAAACTGAGTTTTTTTGACATGTCCACAAACAAAACAAGTGTGCTTTTTGTAGGATGCACATTCTTTGTGCTGTGTGATCAAACAGCAGTGCACTGAGAGTTTAATGGGATGAAAGTTTTTCACCTAACCACAGCAACAAATAATCCAGGCTCACTCTGCAGGGTGTCTCTGCAGTCCCACAGCAGGGGAGCAAACCCAGCTCCCTGGGTAAACCTGTGTTTCTTGTTCCTGTCCTAGTGGAAACCCCATCCAGGACCTTGAATGTTAGGGCAAAAATGCAAACAAAAATTCCTGATTCCCACTATGAAAATCCACCTACAATTTTATTCCTGGGAAGGTGATGCATGGAAGCAGCAATTGTACAGCCTGTGGTTAGTCAGTGCTATGCACCATCATTTTATAAATTCTCTTTCATCCACCTTTATTTCCCTTTTCTGTCAAAACTCTGTACTGACTCAGCCTCACTGAGCACAAAAAATGAGGAATAGCCATGCCAAGGAGCTGATTTTTGGTGGTGGCAGTCAGGAAGTGCATGAGCCCTCCAGCAGTGACTGGTTGGGAGGCTGACCACAGCCCGGGGTCCAGAGGGGGTTCATTCATCCTGAGGCATGAAAACATTTCCGAGTGCAGGCATGTCTGTCACCAGTGAAGCACATTTTATGCACGATTTAGACTTTAATAGGAACCCTGCCTCCATTTCAGAGGGTGCTGTCTCAGAAAATCACAATGGGAGAGTTTGCTTCAAACCTTTATTTTTTTTCTTTCTTTTTGATGAGCCATAAGCTATTGACCTTTTCTGTAACATAAGGAGGTTGGTTGCTGGGATTTTCTCGGCTAAAATGCTAACATTTGTGTCTAACTATTAATTACAAAAGGTCTTTTTTTTTTTTTTTTAGTCATTACTCTAATTCTTAATATCAAATCCTCCCCTCAGGGGACCATTCCTTATTATTATCGCTATACATGGTTTCTAAGGTGTCCACCCACATCACAGCTGCTTCTGGAAGAAAGAAGCATATGGTAGGAATTGCTTTGCCTACACAAGAAAGGAACATTTAACATTAATAAAAAAAAATATGCTGTGCAGTGACCAACACGGGTGAGCGAGTGGCAAATCCCCTGGGGAAATGATATGGTGCTGAGCTGCTGAAGTGCATTTCCTCCCACCAGCACAGCCAAGAGTCCTCCCTGAGCTGCCTTCCAGGCTGAGCTGCTTCCAGCCTGCCGCAGCGTGGAGCTGAGGGATGCTCAAATTGCAGCTTTGCTTCATGAAATGCTGGCTCTTTCTTTTCAAAGGGGCCCAAAATGTATTCATAAGCAATAAGCTGGTATGTCATTTAACCACTATTCCAGTGATTTACAGAGTCTTTAATTCAGATTATAAAAAGCAAGATGCCTAACAGCTCCATCAGGGCTTGAGCCAAATGCCAGCAAACTCAGATGAAAAATTCCTGTCCACATCAGAGGATGTAAGGTCATGCTCCACTATCAAGCTACCAAATGTAACCACTCCAAGGGCCAGTTTTCTGTTGTCAAAATGCAACTGAACAAGCATCTGACATCATGAGGATGTTCTTATTTATAGTCTGGCATAAAAGCTACCACACTGTGCAGAAGTGCCTTAATTAACTATATAAACTATCTCAAAATGTGATGAAATCTATAGAATGATAATTGTTAGAGAGGGAGGAGAGAGAAGGAGTACAAATAGCAGGTTCTTCATGAACTGCAGAATACATTTTTTTACTTATTTTACAAATTTCACATTTTCATTTGGTTTTACATACCTTTTCATAAAGATTTTATTTCAGTCTCTACAGATCATTCTTCAGGGAAAATATTCATCTGCTCTAAGTAAAATTTAATTAACTGAAAACGGGTTTTATTAAATACTGTACTTTTTCCTCTTAAAATAAAATGTGGGCACTAGTACAAGTTTATAAATGTTAGAGTGAAATTCTGCAGCAGTCTGTACAACAATGATCACATTTTGCCTCCATTGGGTAGGTACAATTTGTCTTCATGCTTTGCAGATGGGGACACTGAGGCACAGGATTTTTTAGTGCTACAGAGACGATGTGTAACAGGCCAGCTCAAATCCAAATAGAGCAAACTTGATCAAATGGGCAGGTTTCTGAAATAAATTCAGTTCCCTGAAGTTGTTTTATCTATGATTTTAAATAATGAATCACAATTTCTTTTTACTGTGAATGTGGAAGTAGGAACATGTACAAGGGTAAACTTCTTGTCTTTCAAAATATACAATAGGATACATACAAAACTGATTACGTTTTCTCTAATTAACTTTAAAGTCCATTTCTTTCCTGCCAGTAGCTTGAGGGGAAAAAAAAAAAAAAAAAAAGGAAGTAGGAAGAACAGTGAGAGCTCTGCAGAGAGATCTATAGACAGCACTTTGAAATTTACTCACAGTGAAGGACTGGCTCAGTTCCTCTCCCTGTTATCACTTCTGTGGATCTCCAGCACGTTTTGTGCACTCACTCCACTCCTGGGACTTCTCTTGAAGTTACTGGGGCTCAGCGTGGGGCCCTCGTGCAGGATTTTACAGACCTGTAAAATCCCTGGCAGTGTAGGCAGGCAGAGCTGAACTCAGCTCCTGTTATTGCTTACCGTGTTCCTCTGAGTACAACACACAAATCCGGTAGGAAATATGGATTCTGCTTAGGAGTAACTGTGCACAATTCCCTCCTTCTCAAATGCAAAATCAGTGAGGAGTGGGAATAACTGCTGAACTTCTCCCTGATCCTGGTAAGAACATTTGGAAGCTCACACTGACATGTCCCAGCTGGATGTGCTAAGAGCTCCTGCAAGGGGGTCAGCAGTAATCCCTGGCTGTGTCCAGAGGGAAATGGTTCATGCAGAACTGAGTGGGTGCCAGGAGGTCTGAAAAAACATATGGTTTATGCTGGGCCTTATTTGGGGGAATGCAAACACAACTGTAAAAAAGTGTCACATTTCTGTTGGCCACAGCAAAAGATTAAATACAGAAGTACCCCCTTGGATATGCTATCCAAAATTAGCTCTTGCTTAGGGCCTGTAGTGCCAGATCACACCAGTGGTCCAGCAGCATGCCCTGGTGTGAAAACACCTCGACACTGGTGAGGGAAATCCTGTAACTGGGTTAGGGAGACACTCCGCTCAGTCCCAGCCTGACCAAAAAAATTCTGAAGTGACTAAGTTTTTTTCCCTTATTTCAGTGCAGGATGTGAATGACTAAGATAATTCATATTGGACCCACAAAAGAATAAAACAATTATCAGTGCCTAGTTTTTATGAGTAGATTGTTGCCTGTTTGGCTACATTTTTATTTTCCAAAATTAGGAAAAATAATATTAGGAAATCACTGTATATGGTACTGGAGTTCCACGTTTCCCCAGCACCTCGCAGGAGAGCTCCCTGTTCCACGTGTGGACCTGCAGAGGCCACCTCGGTACCCATCAATTACAAGTAGCTGCAACTGCAATGCTGCAAGCGCAGCTGTGGGGTTATGAGAAGAGCCTTGCAAAAATATTTCTAATGGAGACAGCTGCGAGCAGTTACCAGCAGATATATGTGAAAAGCAGCAGCGATCAGAGGGGAGCAGATGCGTCAGGACGGAGATGCTCATCGCAGGGAACACGGGGCTGGTTCCACTAGATGGCACCCGGCGCCAGCATCGCGTTTTTGGGGAGCAGCAGGAGGAGAGTCGGTGAAGGGGAGGAAAGCGGAACGGAGCACAGCCCCCTGCACATCTCCGCCCAGGAAAACGGGAGCTGTGCATCCCGGCCGGCTGCCCCTGTGCAAAGCGTAAACTGCGGGCCACTGAAAGAGAAGGCAAATGAGACAAAGCAGTGGGGGTTTCCACCCCGAATTTTCCAAGAGGCTGAGAGAAGGCTGAAATAACAGAAGGGAGGTACTAAATCTGAGTGAGCTCTTTCTTCTACCTTGGACTTACTTTAATTTTTAAATCAGATGCTTTGAGTCTATGTCAGTGGCATCTATTAGTTGTCCTATACAGAATCAGGGTGAGGAGATTACTTTGACAACAGCTCTTATGGAAAAATGTTGCAGTCCTGTATAAAATACCGTTTGGGAACATATGTACTGAGGGCATTTCCAAATTGGTTTGTCAAACTTATTGAGAGCTCAAAATGAAATCTGGAAAACATTGGTATGAGCTCCTTTTGACTTCAGGCACAGCCTGAATCTGGAGAGCCCGCAGAACGTGGCAAAAATAATTAGAAAATTCCCTTTAAAAAACAATTTATGCTGGCAGATTAATGGCATGTTATTTAAAAAGTGACGCCAGAGATTAGGTTAATTGGCTTCCTTATTAGTTTGCCTCAGCAGGGGAGTAGCAAGGGCATGAGTGGGTGCAAATCCTAAATTGCCTGGCCTTCCTGATGAGGCAGATCATAGCTGAGGATGGGGAACAGGACAGAGAGAGGAAGCACAGGGAAAGTGACACTGTCACAGCCTGATTCCTGGAGCAGTTGTGTGCTGAGCAGGAGGGACTCCCCAGCAGTCACTGCCTCGGGCACTGAGCTGGAGAGATGCCAAGGGCCACGGGCACACACCAACAGGGTGTAAAGCTGTGCCTGCTTGCAGAAGAGAAAAACTGAAAACAGTTTGTAAAAATGGCAAAAAGGTCATTGCTCAGTGCAGAATTTTGTCACTCCTGTTATTGACAGGTGGAGGACAAGGATGGCTGCTTGTGCGTGGTAAATTCAATCATCACCAAAGAACCTGGAATGTCAAACTGAGCAGAACCTTGTGCTGTGTCAGTGTGCTGTGTCCTGCCCTCAACAACCTTCATCCACAGATACGCATCAGAGCAATATTCCTGTGTTAAATATTAAATAGGTGATGAAGAGGTTTTTATCCCTTCATCCAACAGAGGCTCTACTTTCCGCTGATGTATTTCACCAGCTGTTACATCACGTTCACTGTTCACCTCCTAGGCCTGTCCTCTTTGTTCATGCACCACCCTAAAATATACACAGAGCTCCACAGGAAGGATAAATGCCCATGTTCCATGGAAATGGCACTTTGCTGCCCTTTCCACCACTCACATGCACCATGATCACCTGCAAGGTCACTGAAATTGCCACTCCACAATATAGTTTACAGGTTTTTTTAATAGTTTATAGTTTTATGCCTGTGCATGTATCTAAAAGCCTAAACTCTGCAAACCACACCTTTACCAACACGAGATTCAGTGATCCTTCCAGCCCTTCTTCAGCTCGTGGTCTCCTGATCCAGCACCACATCATGCTGTGGGGACACCAATGCCTGACACACCCGTGTGCCTTCTGGCATGCTCTCCCTTTCCAGATTTCCCCTTTATGCTGGAAACTGCTCCTCTGACACATCCAACCCTTCAGTTTCCTGCACCACTGCCCAACCAAACACAGAGAGCAAGGGGAACCACAGCTGGGTGCACAACAGAGTTGAAGCTGGGGGGAAAAAGGAGCTGGTTGTCAGGGACAAAGAAAGATCATGCACTAGTAGAAAACTGCTTGGACCCACTGTATTGTTATTTTTTAGCATTTCTAATACATGTTACGCATGATACTTCTATTTTTTTCCACCTTTGTTTTGTCTGGAATAGAACTGTGCTGTCAGTCAAGCCTTTTTTGCTCTTAGCCAGGTTTGCTGCAGACACAAAGCTTATGTGCTCATGCTGTGCCTTCATCCTGTTGCTGAACACTTTCAGCCCACAAGCTACTACTCAGATACATTGCCAGAAAGATGGAGTTTTCAAAAACTAAGCATATTGAGTAAATTCCTGGAAAAAACCCAGCCCAACCAACCAACCTACCAACCAACCAACACAAAACAAAACATAACCAAACAAAACAAACCAGAACAAAAACAAACAAACAAAAAATCACACACACACACAAAACCTACCCCCCCCACCAAAAAAAAAAAAAAAAAAAAAAANTGCGTTAATCATAGGAGAAACTACCATGGTTTTCACTGATAAGTGGCCTGTAAAGCTGACTGATACCCCTGGGACTTAAAGTTAGGCACAGTTCTTATCACTACCCACACAGTGCATAACTGCATAAAGCAAGCATAAGAGAAATGAACATGAACTCAGAATCTCTACCTTGGTAATCCCACAACCCCCCCCCCCCCACAAAAAAAAAAAAAAAAAAAAAAAAAGAAAGCAAAAACCAAAGAGCAGATTGCAGCAGGAAAGGGAAGAGATTGAAGAAATCTGGCGTGTGTCACAGGGACACTACAGCTTTAACAGGGTTGATGGTGAGAAATCTCCTGATTTTCATGTTCCTAGCATACATGGAAGCAAACTGTAACTAATCAAAGCTAAAGAATCAAAGAATCATAGAATCATTGAATGGTTTAGCTTGGAAGGGACCTTAAAATCATCCAGTTCCAACCCCCTGCCCTGGGCAGGGACACCTTCCACCAGACCAGATAGCTCAAAGCCCCACCCAACCCTACTTTGGACACTCCCAGGGATGGGGCAGCCACGACTCCTCTGGGCATCCTGTGCCAGGCTGCATAACACTCACAGGAAAGAATTTATTCCCAATATACAGTCTAAACCTGCCCTTTTTCAGTTTGAAGCCTTGTCCTAACACTCCATGCCCTTGTAGAAAGTCCCTATCAGCTCATTTCAGGTTCCCTTCAGGCACTGAGAGGCTGCAATGGGGTCTCCCCAGAGCCTTCTCCTCTCCAGTGCTCTGGTGAGTGGCCAACCGTGGCTCTCAGCCAGACACCACCACATCTATATTCTAGACAAAAACCCTGAAATCTGGAATATGAAATTCATGTAGTCTGACTCTCTGGGGAAGCTGAGTACTTCTGTTTCCAGACTTCGTCATCTTTTGCACAGCACAAAGGGCAGTGGATGCTGCAGCTGAAAGCCAGGCCATTGCAAAGGGCCGTCACAGGAAACCATGTGTCACAATACACATTATTTTGCAGGATTCTTAATGGCTGAGTTTTTAAATGAAGACATTGAAAAAATTGCTTACCCATGAGGTATTTTGCTGAGGACATAATATGCTGTGTATGAATGCTGATACACCTGCAAAACAAAATTAAGAAAAAGACAACAACAAAAAAAAAAGAGATTAGTAACTGTCACCTGTGTTAACAGGCCTCGTTTTTTTTTGCAAAAACAATCTAGCATTTGTGGCTGAGAAGCTCTTCTAAACACTTCAGAATCTGTGGTAGAAAAGAGCAGTGCATTAAGCCACGTAAAGCTGTTGTGTGCTCCTCGTCCCGCACGTTGTGGCGCTGCTTGGCAGATGGCGCACACCCAGATGCGCGGTGTCGTTGCCATGGCTACCAGGCCTTTGATTAAACTGGGGGCACACGGGCTCTGCGAAGGCTAAATATAGAACAGCCATTAATGAGGACACCTTGGTCAGCTGGAGAGGCTCTCCATTGTAACTAGACACAACGCATGTTGGTTTTGCTTTATTTCCACATAAATAAAACGGGGAGCGCGGCTGGGTGGCATCAGCGGGGGTTGTCAGGCCCCTGTCAGTCAGGAAATAAAACTGTGTTGAGTCAAGGCATAAAGCTGACCTCATGTTTCCGTGACCTGCTAAGTTGCATCTTCATATCAATCTGTGCTCTGTGGACCTCGGGGAGGAGCTGGCCAGCTTGCACAGCAGCTCATCTCACCGGGGACAGCTTATTACTTATTTTGTAAGTAGTAAATAATAACAGCAGAGTCAATGCCAGTGATTTAAGAGGTGGTGATTTTCCACTGGTGACAGCGGTCCCTTACAGTGATCAGGAGTCAGGACACCAGTGTGAAAGGTCTAAATAATGAATCATTTCATACAAATTTATACAGGGTGTCAATTTTTGAAATTCTGTCCTCTTACTATATGCAACTAAATAAATAAATCTCCTAACAATCATTTCATTTGGCTTTTACTTAAATCTTGAAACCATTTTTGCTGTCCAGCAGCTCTCAGAAAGCATCCTGTCCCAGAGAACAAAGGGGAAATTTCTTGAATATTTGCTTCACCAAGCAAGTTTGATCAAAAATATTTTTTCCTAGGCTACTCTGTTATTGCACAAGTAGGTTTTTTTTAATACTTATGCCAAAAAACCATGAGATGTCTTGGATGGTGCTGCCAGCCCCAGCAGGGGCCATGCCAAGCACATCATGAGTATCACAAGTAAGCATGACTCAGTCCCTGCCATTCTGGAGGGCAAACCTGCCCCATGGTGTCTAGAACAGCCCTGCAGCTTCTGGGGTCTCAGTGAAGAGGCAGACAAACACGAGGCACATCAATAAACACAAGACACATCATCCTGTAAACATCAAATCAAACTTCTCTGTTACAGTTTGAAACCAAACACTGCATCCTCGCACTACTGCATGAGCTCCCTAAAAAACAGGCACAGAGGTGAAAGCATTGGATTTCTACCTATGAAATGCAGAAACTGATGCTTGATTGATATGATTTCCTTCTTCCCTGTGCAATTCATTCCCTGCGTTACAAGGACATCATGAGGTCACATCCCCAAATCCTATCTCCTTTCAGGCATTCAGATCCATAAGGACTCTTCACGCAAGGTGATTCTCTGGTGTGTTGGTATCAGGGAAGGTCTTGGAATACAAATGAATTCACCACAAGCCAGCATTTATTTTAGTACAAGTGTCCTTTTTAGATCCACCCGTGTCAGATGATGTCAAATAAATTACCATTTTCTCATCCTCACCCAATCATACCAAAGAGCTCTTGAATCTTCTGATGTTGATACCTGAGACCTGGCTGATGCATGCAGCCTTAGAGTTTATTCCAGCTTTGATGAAGTCCTAAAACTGATACAATTCCTTAAAGAAAAAGCACTTGAAGACTGAATCTGCCTACAGATCTGAAAAACCTAGTAATACATTGTCATTAAATACTGAAACACTTTTGTCTTCCAATGTCCTGGCAGTAGGTTGAAGAAAATGATGTAGATATATGAATTCTGACCTGAGGCTGGGACGGTTGTTCAAGGTTATAAGCCATGCCGTGTTGTCAGATAGCAGAGACATAAGCCCCCCCAAATTAATATGAACAGATGCCTTCAGGGGAAAATCAAAAAATGTGGCAGGCTGGAGGGAAAAGAGACAGCCTGAAGTTCTGAACAGGACACCTGCTGATGTCCTTGCTTGTGGTACAGAGTCCTACAGCCCTGTTGGAGAGTCCAGAGCTGTCTTAGAGGCATTAATGGAGACTGAGGCAAAACATTTTCTTTGCTGAGAGAGCTTAGGACTGAGGAAAACAAAAGCTGCAGGACACTCAAAGAGCTCTTTTATTTTCTGAATGTCATTTGTCATCATCTTGGGTCTTTGGCCAGAATCTCAAATATCTCACGTCATCTGTGCCATAGTATACAGACTTCAAAGTCCTGCAGCTGGCAAAATTCACTCACAGGAGCAAAACTTTCTCAGATAAATCCTTACAATGTGTAGGTTTGCGTATGTAAAAAAAAGAACTACTTGTATGAGCAAAGATTTCAGGATCAGACATTTATTATTAATCTAACAGTTGTTAAGGACATAAGCACATGCAGCTCAAAAATCCCTCTCAGCCCAACTATTTCAAACCTATTTGGAAAATATTCTGCCAGCAATGGTACTAAGCAGACAAGAATCCAGGAGAAAAATCACTTTATATCTTTCTGAGAAATTAAGTGGCAGCTTTCCTCTTAGATATGAAAACCAAATGAAGTTAATGGAACTTTTTGAGAGGATGACTATGTTTGCTTAACATCTCTACTAATTTTCTGCTGGGGTCAAGATGAATTCAGCTACTCGCCTAGCTGTAGGAACACCCCACAGCAGGGAAAAGTGCAGGGAAGAGATGAGCATTCTTCCAAAACCCAAACTAAGCCTCAGAGAATGGAGAGTAATTAAAAACTAGTATTCACTTCATTAAACCTGTCTGTTTCTGAGGCTTGGGCAACAAAAATAGCTGTATAAACTCTGTGTTCCCCTGTTCTATCAGTGAGTCTGGTAAAAGCCACTGACTGACGTGATGCTCTCAGCCCTGATTCTTAGCTGGATTCCAGAAGCGTTACAGCTCCTCTCAGCAGAGAGGCATATTTGGGCTAGCAGAGGTTTTGGCAATTGTTTTGCTCTGTAGACTCGGTGTGTCAAGCCATTCCACCAACATAAGTTAGAACAGGTTTGAGAGTGCTCTGAAGGGCTCTGGGTATCACCACAATCAGGTCACAGAAGCTCCCATGCCAGCTGCCACCCACAAGTGCTGTAAAAGTCATTATGACAAAACCATTGTGCCAGAAACTCTCTCCCACTGGGCTTCTCGTCCCAGGTCACAGCACAGATCTTGTTTACTTTCAATCTAAATTATGCTCTGCAACACGTGCATGTTTTCACTGAAATCATAAAGGGACTGAGAGATGGATCTATCTGTTCCATTGAAGTCTTGGAAAGCCAATTATATCCCCAAAACTCAGAAGAATGCAGGGCTAATTACACCTTGTTGTGAAGCCACTGACCTCGTTTTATGCAACCAAAAGAAGAAACCTGGACCTGGTCAGAGGACAGCAGAAATGGAAACACTGCAGCACATGGAGCAGCAGAGAAGGACATGTGCCTCTCCCATGCCACCAAATTCCAAAGGAACAGGGAAATTGTGGTTCCAACAAGGTACAGACAAAAAATGGAAGAAGCAATTTCTGCGCTCTGTCACTACAGAGCAAAGTATGGTGTGAATGGTAATGTCTCCTTGGAAGCACAGCTTAAGTGCTGTAAGGATACAGGTCCTTGTCCAGCAGGGCTTACTGAAATAGAAACTATTTGTTATTTTAGCATAGAGTGGATTTGGACTCATTTATTCATTGTGTCTCTTCATATACTTTAAATTAGAATCCATAGCTCTTGTTTTTGCCCCAGAGTAACTGCAGAAATACGTAACATATCCAAGAAATTTGTGAAATGGGTTTGCAGCACCTTATGGCTGGTATGAAAGATTGCCCTACCTGCTGAGGGTTTATCCCAAGCATCAGAGAAAAAAGAAAGAGTTTAGTTTACACTTCCATCTCCTCTGTCTGTTGGTTTCTGTCTCACTTTGGGGGCTGATGCCAGGCCAGCACCAGCAATAATCAGCATTTATGGAAGGCTTTCTTTGATGTTTGCATGACAAGGTGCTGAATCAATACAAAGAAGAGGCACCTCATTTCTAGGTGGTTTACAAACAAAGAAAGGGGGGAAAAGCCCTTGGAAAAAGGCTCCCCAAATCAGCCCAATCCACTCATCTTCCAGCAGGCTTTTCTACCAGAAGAGCTGATTTAGGATAAAACAGCTCATGGATCTGGGATTAAACCCAGGTAGACTGGCTGCCATGAGCTCATGATTGTTACTTACTTGATAAATACAGGAATAAAGCATGCTTTGCATCCATTTTCTAAGTGGCTCCATAGAGCCCCTGGCCCTTTGTACAGTAGTGTTATTTACATTAAAGGATTACCCAGAAAACTCACAGAAAAATCCCATGACACTTAGAGCTCACAAGGGACCAGTACAGGACAGAGCAGAAGTACAAGCTGTTTGCAGCTTGCAAGGCTAAATACAAAATTTCCAGTGTTTAGTGTCTTTCTTTTTCAGGAATCATCCATTTAATCCAAAAAGCCATCCCAGCACTCCCAAATAAAAATGAACACACCAAACAGTCATCAGAAAGAAAAGTGTACAACAGTTTGCTAAAGCCTGAACATAGCAAGAATATATTTTAATGTAATTAATCATAAAGCACTCAGGATTTATCTGGGTAAAATGACTCATTTTTTATTCTGTAACAATAAAGTATAGCAACAAATAACAAATTCCCTCAGGATTCTTAACAGACCCCTGTTGACTCGAGAATGTATCTGCTCTTACACTGTGTAGCAAGACAGTAAAAATATATCACAAGTGTCTGGCAAAACAGGAACTGCCAGATCCATTAAAAGGGTTTCCCACAAAGAGTCTCTAAAAAGACATTTGCTGGAAATAGATTATACAGCCCATTTTCCTATTTATGCTATGAGCAGACAAATCCCCAAATGCATACACGAATGTCAAGCCAATTGAATAATCCCAAGCATTTGACATAATTACATATTCCACCTTTCAAAATGGTCCTGGCGCCCTTAAACAGTAACTAACACTGTGATGCAAAATATGCAGGTAAAAGATGATTTGCCATTTGGCCTTTAGTATCTGTGATATTTAACCAGGCTCTGAAGCTGACAGATTAACAGGGAAAAGAGAATGAAGTAGAATGCAGGAAGGCTGCTGCTATGCATTGGCAAATAGCTCATGTATTTTGTACCTTGTTTTCTCACAATGGCTTGAAAGGGAGGGGGAAACAAGTTCAGGAGGAAAATACCAAACAAACATTAGCCAGAGGTTGTGTATCCTTCTCCTGCATGGACATACCGTGTGTGTAAAGGATAGCACACTGTCACATGGAAACTGTGTTGTTCATACACATCTTCCAGGAGAGAAAAGGATAATTATTTGACTAAAAATGCCCCACTGCCATAATCTGTTATGTGTGGAGGATTAAGGCAGGTTGCTGTAGCTGTTTGCAGAATATTCTGTATCTTTTATGAAAGTCAACATTAAAAATTGAATTTTCACTTAATGTGTCAACATCATTTGCCCTGATCAAAATTCTTTATGATACCATTGGTTTCGTTGAACCCTTCTCTTCTGTTGAGGAGAAATCCTTCTTTTGCCATTACATGTTGAACTGGGATGAAAAATTCATTCCTGTACCTGCCCACCAACTTCTGTGTAAGGTTTTGTTCAATTTTTGTACTTTCATTCTCTCCTCTGTTTGTGATTTAGAGCACAAGGGGTTACTCTGGCTGAGGCATGTTTGGTCAATGTTCTTTTCATTTTTTCCCTCAGTGGAGAGAGAATGGTCAGCAGTGTTCTCCTCAGCCCAACTATTTTTGCAAAGGATTTTATTTTATTGCTAATGGGCACTCCATAGTAACCAGCTTGGAATTAGATTCTCTCAGAAACATCATGCTATCTTTTCCTTTTGTGTCACTGCAATAAAAAAAGAAAAACTACCAAAATCCATACCGGTATTTTGTACCCTGCACTCACTGAATCTCGATTGCTTGCAAGAACAAAACAAATCAATAAAGCCGTATAATCTGAGGTGTCTTCAACATTCTCACCTTTCAGATTCATTGTGATACTGACCTATTTTGCTTTCTTCTGAGACAGCATATTCTCTTTTGTCCCTGCATTGAATTATTGCTTTATCACTGCCCCAGTAATGCACCTCCAGTACAGTCTCATGCTGTGTGTCAACCTGCTTGTACAGCCCTCTGAGGAACTCTGCCCATTTCTCTTCGTGCTTCTAATAAATTAGAAAACCCATAATGAAATGCTATCAACGAGCATTTCCTGAGCACTGGTTGAGCTGGCAGCCAATAACCCACAGCTGTCATCAAACACCTGATCTGGGCTGCTGTTACCCGCTGCGCTGATCCAGCTGATCAGCCACGTGTGTGATGTGCTCTCAGCCACAAGGAGGGCACTCTGGCCCTGCTGGGACACTCCAGGACAGTCTGGGGAGATCAGGGGAGGCCAGAGACGGGGGAAATGGCTTTGAGCAAGACGTGTGATGGGAAGAAGGGGTCTCTGAATCAATCAACATACAGAGAATTTGGCAACTGGTTGCCTGTGCTATAATTTTTTCTGTGTTCCAGAGGAATTAATTTAGCATTTGTGCGAAAGGAGGAAGATATATACTTGGGGAATGTGTGTATTAGAGCTGTTAAGGGAGGTAAACCTTTTTCTTGCAAAGAGGAGGGAAAGGATCCCAACCCAGCAGTGTGACTGTGCCTGGGTGGGGTGACACAGCCAGCACTAACCTGTCAGGGCCTCAGGGAGAGCCAGCGGGTCCGTGCCTCAGTCACACCAGTGAGGATCAGGAGCTGCTCCACTCATACCCAGTGTCATAGGAAATCAGCAACTGGGTGTCTCCAGAGCCAGGAAGAAACTTCAGCATTTGATTTGGAAGAAGGCAGTAGTACAAGAGGCAGTGGATCACCAGGGCATGTCTCTATTTTGCAAATCTTTTAACCTTTTAATCTCTTAAGACTAACAATTAAATCATTGTCCTTGTTGTTTAAAGGACAACCAGGACAGCTCTCCAGTCATGCAGAGCTGTGAATGCCCTGCCACCCACACCAGAGAGGCTTCCTTGCAGAACAATCTCACATCAAGGTGACATCAGGGAGGGACAGCACATTCCTGCCATGGGGTCTTGCATTTTGGAAGCATTTGTAACGCAAGCTGAAGCTGTTTGTGGCGGGGTCATGCGCCACAGGCAGCACACACGGTTAATATGTAAATCTTTCCCACAAATATACAGAGGCTGTGCTGGGATTAGAAACTGATTTTCCAAGCACCAAACCAAAGGTCTCTGAAACATCAAAGCCAAGGAGTTACCTTCTCAAATAATCCCGTCTCAAGTTTGCAAAAGAGCCGTAAATAAAGTATGAGGGCAACATCCGCCACAGTAATGGATGGACTGCGGTGTTGTAAGAGAATGCTGCTAATTCACCTTCCTGATTATCTATCTCAGTTGTTTCATGATAATAATTCTTTATTAAAAGATTAGTTTTCAAATTACACTTTTGAGAGCCTCATACTGCTGACAACGCCAAAAGGGAATTTTGAGGCCGGCTTGAGGATTTATGACTTTGTGACAGCGGCGGAGGGGAGTGGATGCTCTTTTTGTTAGAAATGCAGCTCCAGAAGCAACTGAGGCTGCAGGTATTAACACACAGCTCGTGTGCCAGCTCTCACCCCTCGGAGAGCGTTAATCCAATCTGCCAACTGCTGCTGCACTCTCATACAGCTCTGCCCTGCCAAGCAATTACAAAAGCCTCCTTTTGCTCCCCAGCCACCTGTCCCTCACAGCGCTTCACTGGCACCACAAAGCCCTTGCAGTCACTGGCTTAAAGGATGACTGCTACATTTTTAACTGGTAAATAAAAATAAAATGGGAGGTGCAAATGACTCTGCAGGATTTTTGCACCAGCCTTTGTGCACTTGTTGATGCTCAGGTTATTGGCAAGTAGCTGCAATGAAGTTACAAAGAATTACGAATGAGGGTTATCAATATTGACCTCATTCTTTCATTGATCTTTTAAAACTTTTATCAATATTCACATCACAGATACAAACTCCTAGGTTTCCCCTCCCACCCTCTATTCAGAAACTTGGAAATGAGAATGAAATTATCTAGTACACAGTTGTGATTCTAACACACCAAACAATATATCTAAGGAAAAGAAGGTGAACAAGCATTATTATGTATTACGAGTACAAAAGTAGCCTGAGGCCAAATAAAAGTTTTAGAAGGACATAGCAATTATTCCAAATGCGGGAAACGTAGAACACCTTCAGATCCATACAAACACACCCACAGAAACACAACCATGATTCTCGAGGAATATTTGGGATCATAATAATTTCTGTATTGGGCCAGGCCCAAAGTCCACCCAGTTCACTAGCTCACCTGGCTCAGTAGCCCAAAGCCAATTCAGACAGAAGACTGGAGTTATGTGATTTACAGACATCCTTTCCCAAAATACTTTCCCAGACCCTTGCCCTTTGCAACTTGGAGTGCCTCTCTTTGCAGCTGTCTACCTTGAGGGATGTCCCTGCCACTGACCCCTCCAGTCATTCTTTACAAGCATTTACCCTTTTTGCACCTACAAACTCATGCAGCAAATCCCTTTCCCCAGACAATGGTGCCAAAAGCTTGTGTGGGTTATGATTCCTCTCAGCAGCCTTTGATGTTTATGTTAGCCTTAGAGTTACACCTAAGAATTATTCTGTTTATAGAGGCAGCCTGGGTTAGCTGGTGGAGATGGGAGTTTACAGGGTTCACATCCACATTCACTTGACTGACTCTCCCCTTCATTGTCTTTGGAGTTGCAAGTCTGAGGGCTGAAGGACAGCATGAGAAATCAATGCTTAATAGAGCTTTTAATGAAACATTAGATAATGCCTTGTTTCAAAGAAACGTGTCTTGAGCTGCGTGGACACGGACTGTGGAAATATTCTAAAAGCCTCTTTTTTGTGAAGTTTACAATGCAAATGGTAAATCTTTGTAGCAATTATGAGAGAACCAAGCCATGAAAATGTGCTGAATGCTTAGTATAGCTAATTAATTTATTCATTTTTAAATAATTTGCTTTAGAGGCAGAAATTAACAACTACAGAACCACAGCATATGTTCTTTCCATTAAAATTTACTCTTAGCATGTGAAAATTGCTTTTTCTACTGTAGCATCTGAGAATGTGAATACTACAAAGAAGTTATCACTGGCATTGAAATTTTTAAAGTTGTTCCTAGGCTCAGGGCACTTTTAGAAGACTCAAAGAAAAGAATGTGAAACAAGAAAGATGAGTCCGTCAGAAAGCATTAGAGAGCAACAGTTTAAAAGCAGTGGAGTGAATGTGAAAGAAATGAAAATATCCACATGCATGCTAGGAACCTTGGTCAAAAATCCTCTCCCCGTTCAGTGAAAGATTCATTTTCCAGTTCCATATGAGGTCAGAAGACTCAGAGCTGTATCTCAAAGTACACACAGATCTAATTCACTGGAGGAGACAATTCTGTATTCTGACATGAAGAAAACAAAGTGAAATCACATAGAAGGCAGGAAGACATTTTATGTGTTATCTCTGTGATGCTGTGGGCAACTTCCACGGGGTAAATGCTCTGAGGTGGTGATGGGCATCCCTTTGGAAAGCAGGGGGAGAGCAAAGGGGACAGGCAGGAGCACAGAACCCGCCCTGCTCCTTGCCCGCTGCAGAGCCTCAGAGCACTGCCATCAACAGCACCACTCTTCCACTCCTGCAGACAAAAATATGAGGACTCATGCATTTAAAGACATGACTAAAGCCCTATGATTCCTCTGCCTTTTCAAGAAAGAGCTTCTTTTGAGCAGAGTATAGAAGAATAAAGAATAGAAGATTCCATTTTCAAATCTGGGTCATTAGCTGCCCAAGGAGGAACATTAATTATTGGTTTTAACATCAAGCTGGTAAAAGCAGAGTTCTGCAGGCAGTTTAAGAGATAAAAGGCACTTGTTCAGGGTAAACACAGAGAGCCACACACTCCTTGGATTTAGGCATGTAACTTGTCCAAAGAGGAGAACGTTTGCATCAGAAGATTTGCGTTTCTGAGTACAGGAAGTTCATCGGGGTGCTCTGCATAGCAAGAGCTGTTTTTCCAGAAGAGGGCACTAAATATGTATTTTTTTACTATTTCAGTGATTAAAAATTAAAAAAAAAAAAAAAAAAAAGACTGGAACTCAGAAGAATTAGATTATAAACTACTTCATATGTTTCTGCAGAGACACCAGAATTAAATTCTTTCTAGTTTTGCTTTCTGAAGCTTTTTAAATCACTGTTGTTTTCTCATTTTGTATGCTATTCCTAATATATTTATTTCCTTAACATTTTAAAATAACCACCTATACTTATTATGATCCAGCACAAACCAGGATGTTCATTGTCCCTAAAAACTTAGGAAGGAAATTTGTGCTAAAAAGTAGAAACTCATCTCTAATGTAATTCTGAAGACTCTCTATGTTGCAAGGAACCTAATTATTTGTTAGATTTTATTTTTTTTCCCATAATTTTCATACTGGTATTAATTTAATTCCTCGTAAAGCAAAGTCACCCCATGTTTCACTAAGATAGATTCCCATAAAAGTGAAAGAAAGAAAACTGTGATTATTTTAATGCTGTCCATCTGATTTTGGCTATCTAGGAAACCTTGTACATTATCTTATGAAGGTTTTATTCAAAAACAAATTGCAATCTTTTTTTTAAGACATTTTATGAATCTTATTAGGACATTATTCTCTACCAGTTTGTTCAAGTTAGCTCATCCATACACTCAGAAAAGGAAGCAGAATAGAAATACAACCTTATGCAAGCTAAGAAAAATAGGTTATTTTTGTATCATAGTGTTTTGCCTTGAGGCTTTTTTATTTTTCCTTCCCTGCTTGATGAAAATCTCATTTACTGAAGAAAATATTTACAGAGGAAGACTGCTGATAGCTGATACTGATACATAATACACCTATGTACTTTTACATGACAGGCTAATTATTTCTGAGTTTGGATGCTCCTCTAGTCTTCCCTGGAACTGTGGATTTGCTTCTCAGTTTGCTGATGTGTATCTGTGCCTGTGAATAAATGCAGGATACAGTTTATTGGCCTTTGCTACATAAGCAAGGCTGTCCAACTTAGTCTGAAAAACAATTTTGTACTCAGTCATGTTTGTGCAATTTCTGTTGACGTCTCCCAGCTCAATTCAGGAGGCTTCACGTTTAGTTCTAATTTGATTTATCTGCATTATTAGGAGAACAGCAAGGGTTTAATCCATTGTTTTTAATAGGAAAGCAGTTAAAGCTCAGCAGCTGAAGTCATCAGACTCCATTTTTAATGCTCTGCATTTCAAGTTTTTAATGCTCTGCGTTTCATGCAGACTATTTTGTCACAGTGATCAGACTAAACAGTCCCTGGAGTGGGGAGAATGGAGACTCGGCAAGAAACTGGGGTTTGGTGCAGCTTTACCAAAACCATTGCTGTGTAGGGAGCAGGTACCAGCAAAACTGGAATGTGGGGATGGAGGACTGCAGGCTGTGCTGAGCTTTGCTTCCCAGCTCGGGCAAACTCATCTTGTTGTGTTTTATGAATGTATGCATGTGTTTTATGCACCCAGACCATCATTCCAGAAGCACAGAATTCCCCCTGGAAACACCCCCCAAAACTGGGGAACAATAGAGCCAAAAATCTGGTATCCACTGTGGTTTTATTGTTGGCCCATGAAAGAGCTGCAGGCCCTAAGTCACCAGAGTGGCTGCCAACAATAAATCATAGAATGGTTTGGGCTGGAAGATCATCCAGTTCCAACCTCTCTGCTGTGGGCAGGAACACCTTCTACTAGACCAGGTTCCTTCAATGCTGAGATGATCCCACTCCGAGAATACCTGCTGAGGATGAGAAGAGTAACCATTCTTTGCATTTTAGGGGTGCAAACACATTTTCCATGGATAATAGACACAAGCAGCCCCCACCCAGCCATTCCTCCCTGCTGACACTCAGTGCCTATCCTTTCCCCTTTATTAAAAATGGAAAACAAAGACAAAGTATTCAGATTTGGGATACCTCTTTTCATTCCACTTTTTTTGTTTTCCAGTTTCCACTGAGTTAAAAATGATAGATCCTTAATTTTAAATAAGAACTCATTGCTCCATGGCTCAAGGATCCTAACTACCAAAATGTCCCTACTGTATGTTTGTTTGAGTTCCTAACCCCCCTCTCACTTCTTGTTTAAAGTATTCTTTTTTCTCATTAAATCAAGCTGTTCCAAAGCAGAGGAATTGCTGTCAAAAGTAAAGAACTATTCAGGCTACATAAAGGAACACAGTTTCTGCTGGAACTTTGTCAGGATTTCAAATAAACCATGAGGGTCCTCCAAACCAAATAAAGAATAGGTTTGACCTGTTTTCTTCCCCCTGTGTTAGTCCAAAATTGGCCCTGAAATTAGGAACATGAAATTAGTTTCTGTAGTTTCTCCCTCAAAAGAAAACTCTAGGATTAAACTTGTCAGTAATTATTGCTCCACTGGCCTGTAACTGTGTCCAAAAATTTCTATTCTAAACAAACAATGGGACAGAAATTGGTGGAGTGTTGACTGCTGAGCAGGAAGAACACATATTCTCACCATTTGATGACATGTTTACTTAATTAGAGTGGGTATCCACCCTCCTATAGCAAGAACTTTTAATTTTGTAAGCATGTGCAGCAGAGCAGATTTGGCATCAGAAGGGCCCTGCTGCTGAAGGCACGACTGAGGACACCTGAGAAGGCAGTGTTTGCACAGCCCTGTAAGAGAGTTTTGAAAACCCACGGATCCCCCGAGGGCTGTGTGGCAAACTTCCCTCTCTCTCTGTGCCGCTGCAGATATCAAATATTAATTAGCCTGAAACAATTACTGATACCAACACACGGCAGCACGTTGGTACCTCTGACAGAGACATTGCTACTTCTGCCTGCGCTGAGATCCTCTGGTAGGAAAACCTCCCAGCTGCTGAGGTTATGTATTAGCAGCTCTGGTTTATTCAATGAAAGGTGACCATGAAGAGCTGATCTGGCTTAGACAGACTCCCCCAGGTCGGACAGAAAATCAAATGGAGTGTGGAAATGTTTTTGAATCGACCTTCTCTGATGCCTTTGAAAATTCTGTTTTGTGCATATTGTTGAAAGCAGCAGATGAGGGAATTTGTTCATGGTGGGTTTGAGATTGGAAGAGAGGCTGTCTTTCACAAAGACCAGATTTGTAATTAAAAATTACCACAACAAACTCCTTTTAAAATAAAATATTGCCTTTAAGTGTTGTCAAACAATAGCTGCTGCTTCAGCTTCAAGTCCAAAGTAAACTATCACCCACAAAATTAACCTCTTCTATGCTGTTAGCACATTCTTGTTAATGCAACACTTCTGGGCACACAGGCCTTATCTTTAGTTATGTAAATGTAGCTGAGGCACTGCTGTTCTACCACAAAGAGGTTAAACAGCACTTATCAAACAAGGTTATTCACACTGCTGATCTTGGCTTTTAAAATAATGTCACTCAAAATAGGATCTGTAAGAAGAAGGAGAAAGAAAGGTGGTCCCCACCTTCAGCCCTGAAGCCCCAGAGCAACCTCACTGAAAGCCCACCCAGGCACACACATAAAAATGCTGCCATTTTCAGAAGCTGGGAGCAATTTATTGAAATATTAAAGATTAGCTGAATGGTATTAATAATATTTATTTTATGGGAAGTAACTGAAGTTGTTGCTTTCCTGAAAATTTAGCAAATTATCAGATTTGATGAGTGGCTGGCTTATGTGTTTCCACTAATTCATTAATAACTTTACTTCTGCTCATTAAAAAAGCACTGAATGACTACAGTCATACAGCTCATTCTTCATTCACAACTACATTCTTACAGTTGGTGAATTGAGAAAAGAGAAGATACTCTGCCTGAAGATATACACGTGCACAGATGTAATAACAGAAATATTTTAACTAATATAAACAGTATTTGGAGTGAGTCCTTTTCTTCTTTTTATTTAGTAAGTGCTTTATCCTAATCCATTATTTATCCTAATAACAGTGACTATTTCTCAGAAGTATATGAAGTTACAGTGCCTCAGGCTTGAAAATGTTGGAAAAAATAATTTTAGCCACCAGCCTTTGATATAAGAGAACAATGCCCTTATATTGTGCAGCTTTCCAATAGAGTAGTCCTGATTTATGGACAACAATGATTCAAAACTGTATGCACATTAAAAAGAGGATATGGAAAACCATAAACATAAGTTTTTTACTTCAAAATGGCCCCCTTAATAACTAATAATTTACAACAAACACCAAAAATTAAATAACGATCAATAAAACAGATAGCATTATTTTATGACAGAAATATTCTATCTGTGCTCACTTTATCATGAAATCACTAAACATTTTCAATGTTCCTGAAAAACAACATTGAGTGAGAATGAAAAAAATAAATTTGAAATATATTTATTGCCATAGAAAGAAAACAGATTTATGTAAGCCTATTCCCAGGCCTGGTAAATCCATTTCAATTAAGCAATAAATATCATGACTACCATCTGAGCAGCATTACTGATGATAGTTATGACAGTGTTCAATTTTCAGAAGTATATTTATCATAATAATGTTTATCACCTAGCTCAAAAAAATGTTGTGAGGATTCATTAATATTTATACCCATTAGTGTTTTGGAAATAACAAGTGTTATATTATTTTAATTTTTATGAAACTAATTAAATTAGTATGAGGTTGTAATTGGACCATAAGCACAAAACCTATTCATTCCACATAACAACCAGACTTGGAGAAACAATGAAAAATAGTAACAACAACAATAGTAATATGTTGCTTTCTATAAATAATGCTTTTTTATTTTGTTCACACTCTAAATACCGAGGTTTGGTCTGGGTCTTTCTGAGCTCTCTTTGGTCCCACCACTTGTGTTAGAGATACAGGCAGGGAGAACAGAAATACTGAACTCACCAGATGAACTAGGCTAAAAAATAATAATTGAGTGTGTTCCCATTACAGCAATTAATAATTCTTTCCAGCCTTTGGGATTAAAAAAGAGTATTTCTTTTACTGCAAAATAGGTAACAGCATCTGTTGTATCAGCTGCAAAAGCCTCTGAGCCCTAACTTTGTTCAGAAGCCTTTGCAGTTTGGTCCATGCTAATCAGCCAGGATTTCTAAGTGTAATTGCCCTTAATTGGCACAAATATAGTAATGGGCTGGTGAAATTGGAGACAAAGAGCAGAAAGTTTTAAGAAGAAGCTTGGTAGCTTTAATTCCTCTCTTGCGTGATGAAAATGCTGATTCCTAATCAGGGCAATTAAATGTTCACTATTTAACATTACGCCATGTCAGTCCAGAAAAGAAGCTTTCTTCTCACATATTTCCTCTGTTTCTTTTATTCCATTACACCAACCCCACTGGTAACTGACTGCCACAGAAAGCTGCACAAGCTTCAGTTACTTGTCCTTACTCTTACCTCAATCATGGAAGTGCCATGAGATTGAAGGGTTGCTGTGCCACTTGGCTATTTAGGAAACCCCTTTTGGAGAGCAGGGATCCCCACAGAGCTGGTTCCAGCCCAAAGGCCTGTGTGTCTCCCCAGGGGGCACACGGGGAGCACAGAGCTTGCCCATCACTGCTGGTGCAGCCACGAGCTGGGCAAGTGTCCTTGGCCTGGCACCACCAGAGCCAGCCCAGAGCCTCTGCACCCCTTCTGCTGCTGAGCTGCTGTGGCCAAACCCCGTTTGCCCACCTGTTTTGGGGTTATTAACCCCTATACCAGAGCCCCACACACTTGCTTTGGTGAAGGATGATTTGAAATCAAAGTTTCTCTATGGAGGTGTTTATTCCCCAATGCTTTCCCGAAATTTCACTCTGCCGTTTCGGCCTCAGGTTGTGCCTTGTTTTGGTGTAAAGAAACTGAAAACAAACAGCAGAAAAACTGTGGGAGTATTTTAAGACAAAGAAGCCTTTCCTGTGACCTTTCCAGAAAAAGAACAAATCTTCTGTGTTCGAGGTTAGAAAAGCTCCCTATTAGCACAAGGCTTACCCAGAATATTGCTGCCTGAAAGATTAAACTTCTGTAAATATAAGCACCTCAAAAAAAGCATTTACAATGAAACCTGACAGCCAGACTAGCCCCAATGTACCCACACCTGCCTCACAGCTGTCTGCCAAGCTTCCTGGCAGAAATATATTTTAAGGAACGTGCTTTAATTCATTATCCTTTAAAATGATGAAGTGATACAACAGGAAAACACATATTAGCTGCCTCAGTGTCTTTGCAAAATAGGTGTCTGGCAGTTCAGTGCTGTGTTATTCCAGTGTGGGTGTCAGGGCTGTCACCCAGACCAACACTGAGCAGAGATGCTTCTATGCAAATAAATAGAAAAATATAGAAGCAGCTATTACTGGAAGGAAATGACTTTGTGGCACTTTTCTTAAAAATATTCCGCTTCATTGGAGTGACACATTGCGCTCTTCTATTTTGATGTTTATTCCTGGCTGGTATTAAACACAGAGGCTGAATCCATTCATTTCAGAATTCAGACAAATGATTAATTCATACTATGCATATTAAAATATTACACACATTTGTAAAAGCAGCACAACTGTACCATGTAAAAAAATGATGAAAATATCTATACTCACAAACAATTAAAAGGCAGCACATCACACTTTCAAATGCCAAAAAAATAAGAAACAATTTCTGGTGGTTACAAAATAAGTACGCAATAATTCCAAGAAACTCCTTTTTTGAAATTGTAGAATTAAACTCTAAAGACATGTTCTCTGCCAATACATCTCCTGAAATTTCCTTTTGACTTTGCAACAAGGACAACTGCCCAAGGCTTTGCTAATCAATTTCTTGTGTTGCAGAAAACAGCGTAATTTGAATTTTGTCCAAGAATACAGTTTGAAATGCAGAAAATGAAAAGAGCTAACTAACATGCAATTATTTGTAGCCACAGTCTGCATACCAAGGGAGAAGAAGCTGAAGAAGTAATTTAACAGTTACTGCCATTTTAATACAGAGAGCCACCCATCATGGCTTAAGGCTGCAATAACCAAGACTGAACCCAACTACCCCTCCATTAGCATGCTTCAAAACAGAACAAAACAAAACCCAAAACAAAACAAAACAAAACAAAACAAAACAAAACAAAACAAAACAAAACAAACCCAACAAACTTTCTTTTCTCCATAAACATGGATCTTAAAGGAATAAAAGAGGGGGGTTTGTTTTGTTTTATTTTGTGTCAGGAACTCTTGCTATATATGAGTACCTGAACAATTTGCAATGTTCTCTTAGTGAGTATATGCCACATCCTGCAATGTTCCCAAAGGTCATGTTTTCAGCTTTCCACCCTGGGTTTTCCTTTCTAGGCAAAGATATGTGGTGCAGGGAGCATCTGGCTGTGTGCTGCTCTCTCCTTCAGACAGGCATCTTAAGAACCACAGACTCAGTGTTCTGCCTGTACCTGAAGCTCACAGGTCTGCAAGCTCTGACATGCAGAGAGGAGGATGCAGAGGAAGCACATCCAGCCCATCCCTTTCCATTCCCATGCCCCTCCTGCCACATTGCCCACATCGAGCACTCCTCCACAGACTGAACACAAAGTCTGGGCTGTAAAAGCCTCCTCTAACTCTGCTTCTTTCTGATCTTCAGAGTGTGCAGTCCTTTCAGTGGATAAAGGTTGAGAATAAAAAGTTAATTTCTCATTACTGTTTTTCAGAAATTAAACTTTTTCTGTCTTTTTTGGTTGGGTTTTTTTTGAGGTTTTTTGTTTTGTTTTGTCATTAGAGGCATTTTTCTGTCATTCTCAGAGGAACTGAGGAACCCCTCCCTCCTCAGGGCTCTCCCAGCTTGCACAGTGAATCTGAGCAGAGCTGGCACAGGGCTTCCACAGACAAAGGCTGATTTCCACTAAAAGAACTGAATTTTGCAAAACATCTCTGGCTCACAAGGCAGGCAAATTTGAGAGAAAGGCTTTGCTTGCTCAGTGACCCTTAGGCTGTCTTTTCCATGTTTGGAATTAATTTAACACTTCCCCATCCATCTCTGTCTAGAAATCAGCTAAGCTTCAGGTGAGTGAAGTCACACCACCAGTAATTTCCCCGGAAAAATCATTATTAATTACTCCTAAGGTTTCTGATACAGTTTTATTTGCCCTTCTTCTAAAACCAGACATGCTTCTTCTGACTTTCATAGCACCAAGTCAGGAATAACTCCAAAGATGATAGCAGAGAAATCAGATGAGCAACAGAGCTACAACTTTCACTACCTAAAGGACCCACAAATTTCCTTTGGTTAGCAGCTGAAATGTTATTTACACTGTGGAGAAACAATTACAGCTGTCAGTAAATAAATTATTTTCATTTTGAAGAATTGATGATATTCTAGACTATGGGAACAAAATATATAGGGCTTATAGTTCATCCAAGTAGTACAGCATAGCTATCACTCAAACATTTCAGGCCTTATACCAGCAGAATTGAGAAAGACAAAAATATTATTCATGCAGAAGAATTGCTTCCCCCATGTTTGATTCTTTGGTCATCATTTAAAAATGACTCATTACACTTTTCCCTTTTGAAGTTTAGTAAAAAATTTGCTGTAATCCAGAACTTAGTAGCAACCTAATGGTGATTTTTTACAAATGATTTATACCTAACCCTCAGAAGAAAAGGATTTATAATGAAAGTGATAGCTCAAGCCTAACTGCAGCACTGGGAATGGTGACACCATAATTAATGTATTATTTCAGTTGTGGGAGACACTGACAGTAGCTTTTTGTTCTGGGGAAGAAATTTATAGGGTGATGGAAAAAGGCAGCGTGGAAAAAAAAATCACAGAAGAGGAATAGAAATCCTTGTAGCAAAGACATGTCCTTACAATGCCCCTCCGGAAGGCTGTAAAATCCTGGCAATGACAGTGTTTCCTCTACGGTCTAATTTATACCTTTCTCCTCTACTAGATGGCACTGTGACATGCTCTCAGAATTGCTAAGTGGGGGGGTTTCTTGCTTCGTTTCATAGGAAGCAATTAATTTAAAATACCATCTTGCTGGCATAAGAGTGGGGGAAAAAAAAAAAAAAAAGGTTTGCCAGTGGCTGTGTATTTTGAAATCAAATCTGTTTACTTACGGGTTCAACATCGAAGGCAAATAGTGCATATTCCCGGTCAGGTGACACCTCGTACCGGATAGCCTTCAAGGAGACCTGGAAAATAAGTGCAGTTTTGGAACAAATGCTCTTCAGCTTCCAAGCTAATGACACCTAGAACTAATTGTTATGATCACCTCTCTAAGGATGAAGAATACTGCCAGAATTAAGTGTCTTGAAAAATATACCGTCTTTTTTTCAAACCCCAGAAATGTTACGTGGGCACCCAAAAGAGAAAGAATAAATGAATTGTGACTCAGAGCAGGCAGCTATATCAAAAACCCCAGAATTTTCCTTACAATCTTACTCCACAGTGGCTGGTGAGGTGGCAGATGTAGGCAGTAGTTAGTAGTTAACTCTGAAAAATGGCAATTTATTAATTCCCTCTCATTATCTGTATTCACTGGCCAGTGCAGGAGATGAAAAACTGTAAATAGCTTCTGGAGCAAATTAGTAATAGAGACACCACTACCTCCCCCAATTAAGATAATCCAGAGGAAAACTATTCTGTTTTCCCCAGTTAAAAGTTCCCAGGATGCTGCAGTGATCCGGTGCACCCTGACCTGGGTTCTGTAAAAATCAGCAGTGTAAATCTTGCTAACGAGAAGAAATGCCAGGGTATCTCAGACTTGCCAGGAATTACCTTTTTCCAGCTCCACTTTTCACTTGTACAGTGAAGCCATTTCTCCTTCCCAGTATGTTTCAATGTAATGCATTGCTGGCACAGATGGCACCAAGGTCAGAGAGAGGTGCCACTAACACATCACTCATCCTCTGCCTTTTAAATCTCACCCTCTCAGCTAAAAAATTAGATGTAAGTCCTTGAGAGTCCCACAGAGCAGAACTGAAAGGGGAACTGGGGAAAGAGAGTCCTCCCCAAGGCCAGCGAGGATGGATGTGCTGTGGGGGGAGCCCAGGGGACAGCCAGAAGCAGAGGGGACAGGTCACACCAGCACAGAATGATTTGGGTTGGAAGGGACCCTTAAAGGCTGTCTAGTCCAACCCCCTGCAATGAGCAGGGACATCTTCACCCAGACCAGGTTGCTCAGAGTCCCATCCAACCTGATCCTGAGCATTCCCAGGGAAGAGGCACCCACCACCTCTCTGGGACATCTCACGGGCTGGTGACCCAGTGTGGATCAGGATGGGGAGGGACAGGGGAGCCTGGGAACCAGCAGTGTCAGCATGAACACAGATTTTATTTACTGTTATGGTAATAACATGGGGAAGGGAAAACATGACCAAGCAGCAAAAGGTTTCTGCCCCAGGGCTGGGAAGGAAGAGGAGAAAGACAACGTGTCTGAGTAAAGTGTAATGGCAGCTCTTGCACTGGGGCTTTCTGGATTAATGTGCAGGTGACCTGCAGATGTATTTACTGAGAGGGCAAAGGAACAAAGGTAGAACAGGCAGTAGGGTGGCAATGGCATGAAAATGTAGGATTATCTTGTGGATTATCTTGTAGCACTGTGCTTTTCTTACAAATGGCAAAAGTTAAAAACCAGCAGAATAAACAGAGGCTAAATGGAAGTAATTTGACTTCAACAGACCTTGACATTAAAGGAAACCAGCCCATTCCCTTAGAATTGTAAAGAAAGGGGTTACACTCTGGAAAAAGAGGATTGCTTATGTGATGCAGCAAAGTTTGAAGGTTACATGCAGCATGTGAGGTTTAAGTTTGGGCCCTGCCATAATAATATGGTGATAAATTCTTTGTCTTATTAAAAATAATTGATACAATTGATGTACTTAACTTCTGCCACAATGCTGGTTTCATATGCTACAAAACACTTCTATCACTGTAAACAATACTCTGTATCAGATGTCACTTTGTTTTCTTTACATTCATTTTAATTGTCACCTGCTAATTTCTTCCCACAACAATTTCTTAGGGTTTCTCTCAAATACAACTCCACTTCTATTCCTCAACACTACTCATAAAAACCACGGAGATTACATTTCAACCATTAGGCAAGAAAAAACAGCAAATTCACAAATAAAAAATAAGTATTTGCATGAAGGAATGTAGAGAATTACAACAGACAGTAAATTATATCAATTGTCCTTTATATTAAGCATGCAGAAATGAGAATTATACATCTTTCAATTATATATGATATGCAAGACTAGCTGCAAATCTCTATATGATACTTTCCAGAAGTACGAGAGAAACTGAGCTTGGGGAATAATAACGAAAACTGGAGTTCAATCTCACATTATCCATCACTGCATTGCCCATTGTATTACCAGTGAATTGCTTCTCCCTGGCAATACAGGAAGTTGAAACCCTAGTCATTTTCTGCTTTACTGATCCAACTGCAAGAGAGCTGTGAAATTCAGCTACTTGTCGTAGAAAATACTTACAATCTTTTTGTTTTCTATTAATATTGTTGAACTGTTGGTTTCGACATTCCTCAGAATCACTGTGCCATTCTGGTTTCTATAAATGAATTCATTATCTGCAAGGAGGAAAACAAAAGGTCATTAAGGAAATCTGAAATTGTCTGTTTGTGTGGAACATAATTACAGCCTTAAAACCAAAAGTACTGCTGGGAACTTCTTTCTGAAGAACACAGATTATTTTTTAACACAGCCATTGCTAAAAAAGGCTTTGAGGACAGCCATAAAACGACGTGGTTAGTGTTTGTCACATGTTTGTTGTGCCACACTTTCCCTTAGATGAATGCAAGAGTGACCTGTTTTGAATGTACATACACAGCTTGCTAGTTAGTGTAGAAAACAAGGTCAAAAACCCCATTCCTTATGATTAGAGGTTTCAGAGATCCACGGTCCCTGAAGGAGTTTAATAAGCCCGGAAAGTCTCTGAAAGTGAAAGTCAAATGACCCTCTAACAAAGCAGATTCTGGAACTTAACATTGTGCTCCAACTCTGACATTTGTTCTGCAGACTTATACCAGGAGGAGAAACATGCAGAGAAATCACCATTTTCACATGAAACAAGGCAAATCAGCTTGTCTCTGTGCACTTGGGGACTACTCCAGCTCTCAAGACAGGCGGACAAGGACAAAAATACTGGAGACAGTGTCCAGCTCTCAAAGCACACAACCTGCCCCACAGGAAGGCTGGGGCAGACATATGTAAGGGACTCCAAATGAGGGTTAGGTAGCAGGTCAAAAGTTCAGGATGAAAAACATTACACCAATAAAGAGATGCCATAAACTGAAGTTCAAGTCTGATCAGTCTTACATGCACTGCCCTGCAGATAAAACATAAAACATGAGTCCCAAGCACTCTGCCATTACAGGAATCAGCAGTTTTTCTTGGCACAGGACTAGGGCTATGGCTTTTTTGCAACTTGGCTGAACTGAGACTGAGAACTGATAGATCCTACCAAATCTCTGCTTCCAGTTTCAGTTAGGGAAACAATTCCTCACCACCTACCATTACAGTGGCTACCCCAGGAGTGGCACCATGATGCAGCAAGGGCTAGGGACATGTGGATGTTTTAGTATTATCCATGGGTTGTCCTGGGATGAGTCAAAGGTGAGTTTAAATCCTCTAGGATACGCACAAGCACAAACCCAGCTCACTGTAACTACAGAGGTGTGCACGGCCCAGCTGGGGTGACCTGCTAAAGGCAACACTGGGTTTTGAGACTTGGTTCTTTCAAAACTTCAGTGTACAGACCTAGCATACTCCTTATCCATGTTCCAGTCTTTCATTCCAACCTGGTGATAATAATCCTCATCACAGTCACTAACCAGCTTTATGAAGTGCTCAGAAGGTGCAGATGAAAAGCTTCTACACTCTACTTATTGCTGTCAGTAAAAAAATCTCATCCTCCATATCACAGATTTACACATAAGCAGAAGAAGAAGAAATCTTCTCTGAGATTGGGATGAATCAGATTCTGAAAGGGCAAATGGTTGCTGCCAATACAGTTGATCCTCTCAAAACCTCAAGGTTTTGGACACTTTAAGTTTCTCAGAGGCCAAATCAGAGCAGCAGCCCTTCAGGCTCATAGGCAAAGCTCCCAAAGCATAACTCTTTTTTAAATTATGAAATAAATTTTATCAGCAACTTCTGTCTTGAATAAAAAAAAGAAAAAGAAGGATCTGAATTAGATTGACTTGAATTTATCTTTAAAGTACTCCTTCATACAATTTATGACTGAACAAACTAAAAAAACTTAAACTTGAGAAAGAACTGATTGAACAGAGCTAGGACAGAAGTCAAAAAAGTCATAAGCAGTATGGAGAAGATAAACAAGGGATCCTTATTCCCTGCCTTTTCCAAAATAAATACTGGAAGGCACCAGATGACACCAGTCAGTGTCAGGTTCAATACAAATAAAAGGGATTATTTCTTCATGCTGAAGGCAAACAAACTGTGAAAGTCACAGCCCCAGAACAGAGCAAGTGCCAGGGCTGCAGGTGGATCCAAACTAGAATTAGAAAAATGGAAGAAAAATCCATCAAAGATGATATGTCTCAAAGGGGAATGCTTTTCAGGAAGCCCATGAACCAGCCATTGTGAGAGATTAAAGGAATATCCTGAACCCTCAACTTGAGAAATTTGCCTGCTTTTTAGAATCTGCCCTAAGTATTTGCCCTCGTCCTGGGCCTTATGCCAGAAGAGACAATCCCTGGGGTCTGATCCAGCAGAAACTTATTTACAACTCTTAACTTCCAGCTTCTGTGTCCAGATCCTTAAGAAAAGTATTCATGCCAACAATTTAGGACGTAAGGCAATAGAAGATTTAATGCTTCATCTACACCTGGTCTTTATATTCTCAGGTACCAAAGTCTGAAGCATTATTTGTTATAAGAGGAAAGTATGCAGCCTAAATTTTTATTTTTCAGCAATATTTCAGGCATTCCAGAAATAACCAAAAAACCTTAAACTGAGCGACAGACTATTACCTAATTATCAGACATGCTGAAAAATATTACTGCTTTAATGATCACCCTCTGTCAACAACACAGAATATTTTCCAATTACACACTAAGTTCCAGACAGAAAAATCATGTTTTAAATATGGCCAGCAAAACATTTGGATAATTGTAAGGCTCTCAGGATATCTCCTAATTACAGAAAAAAAAAAAAAAGAATGAGGAAATTCAGCTCCAAGTTCAGAACATAGGTAACATAGCTTATTAATCTAATGAGTCTGTGAAGCTGTTTCTTGAACATTGCAGGAACTGATGGAAGTCACATTACTGCCCATAATGACATTGCTACCAAATTTTATTGCTCCTTATGCTCCAAAAAACCCCATAACATTTTAATAAACTATGAAACTTCAAGATTACATAAAAGTTGCTCCATGGTTGGAAGTAGGAGATAACAGACTTTCCCATTATTTGTTAAACCGTAACAAGTTTAAAATCAGGTGCTAATCTGCCACGTGCACTTTTAGAATGCATAAAAAAAGAATAAATGAAGCAGTGCTGATTTGTTAGGGCTGTAAATCTTGCCATTATATTCAATACCAGCCATCAACACACTGTCTGAGTTAATGAACAGAAAATTGGTCTGCTTAAGAGAAGAACAAATTGATCTGAGTTATACTCCAAACAAAACACTGTGAGGTTTAGCTGGGTCTTAGTCCTCAAAAGATTAATAATATTCCTGGACTTCTGTTTTGAAATGTGTGATTTGTTCCAGTGCAAGAGCATTTATTTAAATGGGACATACCTCAATCAAAGCCAGAAGGCAATGCAGAGGCCTCTGTCTATAATGAATTCTGTCCAGCAAGCTGATGAGAATTTGCAGCCTGATTTATAGTTGTCACCAGAGCTGATAAAGGTCATCACTGCATCTCATTTTTTATATCTGCCTTTCTTTGGGGCTGGTGTTCAATATAAATGATGCCAAAAATTATAATTTTCAGGCATGCAGCCATTTATTCCATTTCTTCAATCTTTCTTGGATTTTTTCCATCTGTTCTTCACCAAAGAAGTCGTGGATGTCTCATCCCTGGAGGTGTTCAAGGCCAGAATGGTTGGAGCTCTGAGAAATCTGGTCTAGTGAAAAATGTCCAGTGGGGTTAGAACTGGGTGGACTTTAAGGTTCCTTCAACCCAAACCTCTCTCTGATTTTATGATTCAATAGCAAAATTCACTTTTCCAGCTCCTCACCGCTCTTTCAACTTCCAGGAAATTGTCTGAGTGGTAGGTTACGTTTTCTGACTGTGAATGTAGACACAGATATGTAGTCACACTTGAAAAAAAGTGACTGATTGCAAAAAACAATGATTACCAGAAATAATGGATCAGGCTTGGGGCTGTTCAGAGTCAGGGCAGAGGAACAGGGAGGCCTGGGGAGAAACCTTTAAAAACCTGCTAAGCAGAACAGGTGAAATGATAAATCCCATCTGCTGCTCTGTGTTGAATTCAGTCAGAAAATGCACAGGCAGAGGAAACAGAGCCAGTGAGAGGGAGCTCATGTCCCTTGAAGTCACAGAGCCCTCACCAGGAACAGCATAGACAGTCAGACTGGGCACCAGACAAAACAGCTCACCACAGTGGGCAAGAAGGTTTGGGACAACTTTACTTCTAGAAGGAGTAAGTTTGAGTGCTGGCAGTGCAAAGAATTCGAAGGAACTACATCCATTGACAGGAACACAGCATCAGTGCCCAAAAATGTAGTGCACTAAAGCTTCTCTGAAGTCCACTTTACCAGAGAGGAGAGACTGGTTTATACTAGCAGGACCATGCCTGTGAGGGCAACTTTCATTATTTGTCAGAGATTATGGAAAGCAGAGAGCAAAACTCAGGGATAAAATATGAGAACAAAAAAATATTTAAATCCAGCTCTAAAAAATATTTTAATGAAGTTGTAATTTTCTATCATTTTAATAACTGATGAACATAAAGGAGACAAAAAAAGGTTATAAAATTCCCCTGCAGCAAGTCAGCAGTAAGAGACAGTGAAAGAGAGAAGGGAGAGTCTTGGACTAGGACTGTAAGGGCCACTCCAGTCTTCTAGAGCCACAGATTTAGAGAAAAAGGCAACTTGTTAAGTCCTGATCAACAGACATGAAAGATAATTGAATGAGTTTCAATATGATGAAAGCCAGCATTGAAGGAATTATTATTTTCAATCCCTAAGACTAAGGAAGATTGGTGAATAAAGGAAATTGAAGTCCTGAAGTTGTTCTAAACCATTTCACATCAATGAGCCTCCAGACACTAGCAGGATTGGCAAACACATTACACTGTGTCAGGAGAGCAGACAGCAGCAGGTCCTGTGGGATGAGCTCTCATCCTTCCCAAGGGACAGAGGTCACTTTGCAGGGATGCTGGGATGGAGCTCTGCACTGGCACAGCAAATGTCACAGGGCCACCTAGAGACCACTGGCACCCTTCTGTTATTCCTCATGGGAGAAAAAGAAAAGTTGTTATGGGGTTTTTAATGACCCAAAGCAGTTGGATCCGTGGTGTTTTATCTGACATCTGCAGGATGAGTCCTGCAGGAGCCCTGCAGCACTACCCACTGAGTGCAGGCATCACCCGGCCCTTGGCCAGGCTGAGCCCTCCCTCACTGAGGTGACAGCAACACCTGAACCAGCCCAGGGTTTCTTGGAGTCCTCCCAGGCAGGTATTGATCAGACACACCTGGGTAGCACTCACCATCTAACAAGATAACAGGCAGGAAGATTGCAATTGTAGGACAGATGTTTCTTCAGACAATTGGTATTTTCAACAGGATGTAGTACAGTTGTACTCCTTTGGAAAGATACATGAGGACCAGGCAGGGAAATTAAAATAAAAAAAAATATCTTCTGCTTGTTTAGCATCTCAGCAAATTTTCTGAAGGGCCAGGTGAGCCCCAGAACAGTGGATGGAACCCAGAGCAGGGAAAGAAGTGGCTGTGCCCTGTGACCTGGGCATGTCACAGCTGTCATCCCAGCACACACACACCAGGGCCAAAGAGAAGAGTCCAGCTGGAGAAAGCAAACCCAGACCATCCATAGGTGACCTGCAGCACACGGGAAACCCCCGGTGGCTCGTAGTGACTGCCCATGTTTTCAGGACTGGGGGAGGCTGGCAGCCCGCACTGCAGTGGTGCCCGTGGGGGCACCCTGACTGAGCTGGGTGCCCGGGCAGGCTGGGGCTCAGCTGTGACTACCAAGACCCACAGCCACACCCAGGCACGCCCAGAGCCCGAGGGGACAGAGCAGCTCATCAGAGCACGCGAGGCACCAGGCACGGGTGCTCGGCACCGCCCTCCCGCAGCTCGGGCGAGCAGCTCACAGGGAAAGCAAATTGGGGAGGGACTGAATTTCCTGTAAAAACGTGTTTTCTGAGTGTCACAGGTGAGGGAACAGCACAAGCTGGGGTTAACAGGTTGCTGTGTGAGGGGTCAAGACCCAAAAAAACCCCTAATCCTGCCAGATGCAGTAGAAGCATCTATCTTCAGAGACAGCCTGCTATCTTCAGGGACTGGTTTTGAGAGAGAGGGGACCTGAGGCTTTTGGACATAATGGAAGCAGAGTGGAAAACAACAGGACAGGGTAAATTCACAGAGGAAATAGAAACTGTCAGAAAAAAAAAAACCAAAAAAAACCCCAAACATTAAGAAGCACCAAACAAGAGGAACAAGGTGCAGAACAGTATGAGCAGGGAGAAGGATGAACACAGGCAGGTTTATGGAAATATTTATTTTACTTTGCTTTCATGAAAGGGGAAATGACATCTTATTTACCAGGCCTGCAGGATTATTGACTTCCTTAGGACAGTATTTACCTATCAGGAGTCAGGTAGGAGAATGGCAGCCCAAGACCTCCACCCCTTGGGGCAGCTAGAATTGACTCCTCAGAAAAGCACTGAGAATAGAGGTTGAACAAATGCTAGGACAGTGCATGCCCACTAACTGCTGCAAAACTTCACCACATAGATCATAATGCAAAATAAAAGCACAATCAGTCCCCAGTGGAAGCCTGTTCAGGTGTCCAGAGAGATGCAATCACTAACCTAGGTGGAAATAAGGCTGATGGGATGATGCATTTAATACTGTGATCTGTTGTTCTTCCCAGACATGCTGCAGTGCATCTCTTTGATATTTACACATGTACCCAACAAACAACTGACTCTGACATTCCCTCCCCACAGCAGAAGCAAAGACTGTTTTGATACTGAGCTGCTTCCCAGAGAGAAAATGCAGGGAAGCTTTCCCATCCCCTGTCCCCTGGCACCTACAGCAGGCTGGGATAACTGACAAAGTGGGAGGCAAGGATCACAAATAGGGAATAGCAGCAAAACCCCATTTCCATATCCACAGCTTCACTGTGCCCTCAGTGAGCTGCTCCTTAGGGATGGGCTCTGTAGAGTTTGGCATTTGTACTTTTTCACAGCCCTTGCCATCACCCTGCCTCTGATTCAATCCACCTACCCCCACCAGTAACTCCTTTTTCTTCTGCCTTGCTACTCTGCCTGGCAGAAATAAATAAGAATTTCTTAGACTTTGTGATGCTGCTACAAGGAGCAACAGGGGACAGAGAACAGCTTGCCTTTAACAACATTGCTACAGCCTTTAATTCCAGGAGACAACTGGAATCCCATTTTTAGCTTTCTGCCATTATGGGTCATTATGCTTTTACTGTTCCCAGCACTTTTTCCCCCACATGCAAGGCTGAAAGAAAAACTTCTTTAAATAGGTGATTTACTGTAATTTAGCTAAATACTGTATAACACATTGCATTGGTATATTAAGTAAGTGGAACAAGATAGAATGTGCTTTATTATGCAAGAAGTGGTTTTAATTGCTCATCATCTCAATGCAGTTGCACTTGGTACACCAATATAGTGCTTTTACAGTAGTACCAGTAAAATAAAACACAATTATAGCTCAGGAAAATTCCCACATCAACGTGCACCTCTAGCAGTCTTGTAAATTAACTTGTCAAAAGCTCCAAGAAGACTGAGTCCTGGGAAAACTTAAAACTATAAAAATCAGCAATGCCAGTCTGTTTCTCTTTTTTATCTAATCCCAACTCTTTCAAGATTCAAGCCAAAAAAAAAAAAAATTTCAGCATCAAGCCTGATGTACAGGCAGAGCTCACCTTTGAAATTTGGGTCTCAAATTTGAAACTAGGTAAAATTCTACTCCTGCCTCATTTGTGAGAATGAGCTCCTCCTCAAAGAGCCCCAGGTTGGGAAATCTGTGGGCTCTGATCACGACTCAGTGGCACAGGCATGAAAAGCTGAAATGCATGTGAGAAACTGAGAACTTGTTTCAACTTGTAATTACTCCCTTCCCAACTTCTATCTGCTTTTGTAACATATGGAGGGGGGAAAAGAGAGACACCACAATTAGGCAGAAAATGAATGAGGCATTCGCTGGTCTACATCCATTTTTATTCTGTCCAGGGCAAACCATCTTGATTACAAAACTGCTGCAAAACCCTAACAGCAGTGCAGCCTCACACCTTGTGGCTTGCTGCCCTCAATTTGTCTTTCTAATGACTGGGGGGAGGAGGGGAGTGCCCCACGCTGAGATGACTTTGGTGTATTCAGAAATTCTCTGCCATCTTACTCTCCTGTTCAGCTGTGCTTGTGCCATGTGCTCTTCAAATCCTAGATGTTCTAGGAGGAGAAGTGAGATGACCCCTGGGTCACTGGACAGCTGGAGACAGCAGATTACACTCATCCCTTTGATTCCCTGATGGAAACATTTCACACTCAACACAGGCCAGAAGCAATTTAACCCCAGACAACTTTTCCCAGAAAATGGTCCTTGATGCTTTTATTCACACTCTACATATTTTTCACAGCCTCATCATGCAAATGAAGGAAAAAAAAAAAAAGTGCAGCCAATAGGTAGCAGGAATCAGCTTATCCCAGCTCCATGAAGTGACTGGGGGGGATGCACAGGCCCAAAAACACAATGGCACAGATTTCACTGGGAATATAAAAGTTCCAGGGTTTTTTCCACTGTGGTTGCTAGCTCAGATGAGAGCCCAAGTTACCACTCCTGCTTGGTGGCACCCAGCTTGCCTGTTCTACCCAGGGACATTTGCTCCAAGCACTCCCTGGTTGTGTCCAGGCCAGTGCAGCATCACTCAGTGACCTGCCTCTTCCCAGCCAAATGCCCTGGGTCTTATCTGCCTTGTTTGGTTTGGCTTCACCCAGGGGAGTGCATAATCCACAGTGATACACCTAAATGTAATAATCCATTTGACACTGAGGAAGAAAAGGAATCCATGAATAAATTTTCATTAAAATGTGACCCCACAGCTCGCTTACTTAATTTCTCTGTGCATTCCCTTGCCTCCTTCTCTTTACCCCTAAACAAATTGCACTTGTTAATGGCCATGATGGGCAGAAAGAACACATAAAGTGTTTTTTCTAGCTTTTCATTATTATTATCATGGGAAGATTACTTAAATTTCAGTGCAGACTGAATGAGACTGTTGTATGTTAACAAGCTGATATGCTTTGCGTGCAGCTTCGGGTAAAGTTTTAATTATCTTTGTGTGCAATATTTCACAATCCCTCTTATGTCACCCTGTCATTTCAGATGTGTCTGGTGAGGAATGACTGTGATGAAGTCTAACTGTATGAGGAGCCTGTCAGAGTCATGGCCATCACCCTGACCTCAGGCTTTTGAAAATCAAGGCAGACGAGAGATGAAATCCAAGACCCCAAGACACGTTTTGGTTACCAATGCACGATTACTGGTTTTGGAGTGGTCACAAGAGGGCACCCTGCTACAGAGCCAATGGAAACACTTTGAACACTTGCAAAGAACCATTAATAAATAATTAGATCCGATGCTGGGCAGGAGACTGGTGTCCTGAGTGAGATGGCACTGAGGGAAGGGAATGGCACCTGAGTGAGAACAGTCTTCCTGCACCCAGCTGCAAGGCAGCCACTCGTGCAGAAACACTTTGCAATTATATGTAAAATCCCATCATTTTTAAACCAACTGATGATGGACTGAAAATATTCATGTCAGCTAAGTAGGGTGGCGAGGCAATAGAAGAGGCTGCCTAGAGAAGCTGTGGGTGCCCCATCTCTGGAAGTGTTCAAGGCTGGCATGGATGGAGCTCTGAGCAACTTGGTTTAGGGAATATGTCCCTGCCCATGGCAGAGGGGTTGGAGATGGAGGATATTCCAGTTCCCCTCCAACCTAAACCATTCTATGACTCCGTGATGAGTGAGGAGCTTTTCCCTAGCATTGCACATTGGTTTGGTTTGCCTGCAGTGACTGGGTCAGCTCCTGCACAGAGTCCTTACCAAACCCCAGAAAAGACTCCTGAATTCTTTATTTCACTTCTTCTTGCTGCTTTTCCTCTCTCTACCATGGAACCAGCATTATCCACCTGTTACTGCCTTTGTTCTGTTGGTCTTGAAGCTCCAGCAGTTGCTAAGAAGACAACTGTGCTGATGCTGGTGCAGAAGCAAAAGGGCTGATATGAACACCTGGTTTAAACACAATGGGTGAAAAATTGTTACACCAAAAGAATGACTGCTCCTTCCTTCCAATTCTCATCAACCTTCTGTCCAATAATACCTTCTCAATGGGTTAAGAAGTACCAGCAGATGAGATTAAATCCAAAGAATGCCCTTATTCAATGGAAAGAGCTTGACTTCGTCATATTTTTCTTTATTTTCTATCCTTACATAATTTTTTTATAACTCAGGGCAATTCTTTTTATCGTGCATTTCCATGCTTCTGTCATGGTCTTAATCTTTCTCTGGACCATTTCTATTCCCATTACAATCTATCTTTTTTGGATGGAGCAACCCAAGCTCACTGCAGAGATCAAGGTGATGATGTCCCTCAAACTGGATAAAACCAGTCTGTTTTCAGTGTTTTTCTCTCCCAAGTATAGTTCAATATTGTTTTTCCTAAAATGTTGATTGCAACAGAAAATTGATTATGCTCTCAGTTTACTGCCCTAGAAGAAGGAAAGTAAATATAAATTATAGAATTATAATAATCCCTCTCCTGTTTTCTTATTCATAGTCTTCTGGCTTGATAATTTAGCTATATTAGCCATTCTGTGCCAATTAAGAAAAAAAAACAGGAATATTATAATTATTGGTGTATATTTTTAAAAATATTTTCCTTCTTGAGGCATTAAAATTAGAAAATACATCACGAACATGCTTTTATGTTAAAGGTTAATTGGTTTAAGGCCGTATCTTATGCCTGCTGCTGTGTTTGGTATCTGCTTCAAGGCAAAAGGTAATGGCAAACTCTTAAAAATGCTGCCCCTAGAAGACAGAAAAGACTGACACCTAGAAGAAAGAAAAGATGTGACACAAGGAATAAATTATATATGTGTATATATATATATATATGTACTCTTGGGCCTATTTTAAGTAAGTGTTTTAAAACATTTTTTACATCACAGTTCACAGCCAGCTCCCCCTGGGAAGGAGAGCAAGGAAGGAAAAGATACCTTCAAATTATAAATAAGCATCTTGGCTTATGCATGAGTATTCCAAGCAATTTGTCTTGTAAAATGAGTCAGTCCACCAGCTGAAGGCGTAGCAGGCAGTGGGGACTGCTGCACATGGCCCAGCATATGTGCATTAACCCCTCTGAGGGGTGGTGGCCCAGCCCAGCCCTGCTGGCTCTGCTCCCTGCTGGTTCTGCCAGCAGCTGAACATCCAGAGCCAGCTGCAGGAGCAGGCCTGGGGATGGGCTCCTGTCCACCAGGAAATGGGAAAATTGACTGCTGAGCAGAGAATGAGTGTTTATTAGGGTGGTAACAAATTAGAGAATTGGAAAAATTTCTGGACCCCGTCCGGGCAGAATTGGTGGATTTTAGATGTTTACCCAAGTCCTGATGGTTTTTAGTCTGCCTGAAGGTACCATGATACTCAGATATTCCTACAGAGAATGCATGGCAAGGCCAAGGCTTCCAGCCAGGCTCTGGAATGGCTCGCTCTGCATAAATGACCACATGCAACATAACTGCAATAAGACCAAAATCTTTCTGAACTGCTGGATTCACCACCATTCATTGTGGAGTTAATTTTTATAGAGTCTAGTGCATGCCAAAATAATAATCCTTTATCTAATAGATCCAGACTTTTGCCCATTATGGAGGAAATGCTTCTGAACTGATACTTTTTTAACTTTTCTTGGCTTGAGCATTGACATTTCCCCCTGCCTTCTTACTAGACTTTGTTTACATTTTTTTCCACCCCTGCCATTCTGCCTTCCCTGGAAAGCTAAAATGCTTTGAAGATGATTACCCAGATTTTGTCAATTATTATGAAGCCTAAGCATTGGAAGACAGGTATAAGCCTTCAAAAGAACCTGATATTTTAAAAACATTTTTCAAATGCAATTAAATGGATTTGTCTCCATTTACCTCCAGGTAAGTTTAACATTTGAAGGACCACTTAGAAATAACTATGATAATATCTCTGAATACTAAAAATGTTTTTATTTATTACATTTCTTTTTTGAATCAAAGTAGAGTATTTTTGTGTGCTACCTGTCCTCAGAGGCTGGGACTTTGTCAAGTAGCAAAATGAAATCTTTGTATCATACCCACGAGACCCAGTGCAGATTCCACGTGAAGCTATGAAGCCCTGCTGGGGACCTGGATCACACCATTTCTTGACATCATGATTACTTTGTGTGGCATGATTTGGTATAGGGACCTAAAGATTTTAACTCTAACACACAGCAAAACCATCTGGATTTTCTTTAAGGTCAAACAAATTATACTGCATGCATACATTTGTCTTCAAGTGTCATGAAACTCAAATAATTTCAACATTTTTGAGAAGTTAACCCGGACACTTCTGTGCACTCCTTGTGAGTAGTTCCCATCCCATCCTCTCTGAAATTATATACTAGAGGTGGAAAACATTTCTCCAAAGTCCTGATCTAAGGCTGACCAAGCAAAGCAAATAGAAACAAGCTCCCAGTAACCCTTCCTCTTGCAACAGGTCTTAGGTCAATCAAACTCATTGATGAAAGAAATGCTGGATGCAAGAGGCTCTGGAGGGTGCTTGGAAAGTGTCTTAGAAGAGAAAACTATTTTTGGCAACTAAACAGAAAATATACAAGAGGATCTGAGAATTCTCTGAGGTAAAAAGTGAGCGAGGTTCACTGCCCTCTTGCTCATCCTTGTGCACACACATCTCTCCTCTCATGGAAACAGGATTTGGGGCTGGGCAAATCTTTGGCCTCCTGTGCTCTTAATTGAATTTCCACTGATGTGAGGTTTTAAAGTATAATTACATTCCCTTGATCAATGATAATTATCTCATTCTAAATTTCTTTTAATGAATTATATAAGTCTGGTACTATTTCTTGTAAAAAAAAATACATTCAACAGCTTAATCCAGTCAGGAAATCCACTCTCACTGGGGACTTTTTCTTAGATAAGTAACTCTTTGCCTGCTAAATTTTCAGTTACAAAGACTTAATATAAAGTTTAATCACCAGAAATACAGTATTTCCTGTCTTCAAATTATTTAATTATGGTATCTCTGCATATGTTTATTTAATGTTCATTAAAAGGAACAAGTAGAATACATACTGCTCTAATTAACACTTGGTAAGCATTCTGTGTTCAACAAGTGTCCAAGAGCAGTGGAGCAAGCTCTGGGAAAGCTACTGAGTCAGGAAAATGTTCTTTGCAACAAATAAAAATCTCCAAGAAGGAATCAAAGTTGGGCAGGGCAGCATGAAAAACAGAAAATTGCCTTGATTAAAATATATATTAAAAAAAATTAAAAAGTAAGCAAATTACATCCTAGAGAGCAAAAGTTTCCCAGGGATGGATTGTGTCAAAAGACAAATATTTCTGGAAATCACTACTGAAGGTATCAGCAGTGTGCAGTAATTAGTAATTACATGTAAGTAAAATGGCTTAACAAGAGGCCTCAACACCCCGAAGCCATACCTCCTTTCTCCATCAGCCCTTTGCAGTCCTCCCTTGAATGTGCTTTTTGCTCAGTGTATCCTGCAATTATGCACCTCATTTCTTCCATCTGTGCTTTCCTGGGTGCTTATCTCTTAAGTGCCTCTTTCCTAAAATGTTTCCATCCTTAAATCAGCCTGTTAGGAAAACCTTCAGCAAGTCCATGCAAACCCTCTTTCTTGACCTTCTTTTCCTACAGTTCAAAACTGAGTCTCCTTTCTATCTACCCACATCTTCTAAGCAGTGCTTGGTCCAAGCAAAGTAAAATTTCTTACTCTGTCCAAAAGCAATCCTCCTCGCTGTGAAACACTGCCAGGCTCCTGGGGAAGGGAGACCATCACCCTCTGCTGTGCCCAGCTTGCACAGCTCTTGTTTCTCTCCCTCCTCTTGCCTGTGTTACAATCCTCTGAAGAGTCAAAGAAAAAAACCCAGCAACTTTATTTTAGTACAAATTCAACCAGCAGGAAAGCAATTATGGCCATCCTTTTTAAGGCTTATCACAGATGATTTGTGTCACTGCACTGCTCCCTTCCCCCAGGGCTGGGGACAGCTGGGAGCTCACCCTTACCTGGTTCACAGGTGTCAGCTGGGGAAGAGCATCTCTTGGTGCCACATTCTACTTGTAGCTATTCACATGGATTTTTAACTAACACCCACTGAGAGAACACCTAATCCCTCCCCCAGTTAAACTGTTGAAAAACCAGTACCTTTCCTTTGGCTCTGAGAGCAGAAGGGTTTTGATTTCAAGCCACTTTGAACAGGATGAAAAAAAACCTGATCCTTTTCCTGGCTGGATTTAAACTGCTCAGCACACTGGCAGGACTGCACAAGGTTCTGTGTCTGTGGCTCAGAAACACCTCTGCTTGTGAGCCACATTCTTCAAAGTCCCCCACAGATGCTACCGCTCCCCGTGGCAGCATTTCCTTCCCACTTCCCTCCCTGCTGTTCTCCTATTTTTTTTGTTTATTTATTTTTTAATCAAAAGGCTCCCCACTGTGAATCCAGTGTCATTGCAGTACATCTGCCTGGCTGGCAGGGAAAAGGACCCAGCGCTGAATTTATCAGCTTTGCATTCACCACCAGGACCACTGAGCCTAGAAACGCTGCAGTGCACCTCAGAGCAACACGCAGCTGTGGGGAGGAGCAAAGGGGGCAGCTTCTGCATAATTCCCAGGGATTTCTGCCTCAAATCTACAAACAAATTTAACATACAAAGGAGCCCAAATTGTTCTAGTTTTCACACACCTTTTACAAGCGCAAATTATTCCCCAAAGCTGCTTCCCGCTGGCAGACACAGTCACAACAGGAGGCATTGCCTTGCTTCTGAGCTACTTTGAGGGAAAAGCACTAATTTTAGTGGAGCGGGGCTTGAAATGGAAATGGGGAATCTGTTTTTGTTAATGGCTATAGAAAGTCTAGGAAAGTCTGCTGGTCCAACATGTGAGAGTGGGATGGTGCCTGTTAGGGGAAAGTCTATTTTTCCTCTTTTTTTTTTTAAAAAAAAAAGGGGGGAACAGAATTAGGCAGTTATGGACAGTAGGTGTTAACAGGCCCTAGACAAGAAGAAATGAAGTCCAAGGATTTCTCCTGCCTCTTTCAGTCATCTTTGATTCACTAATTGTTCTCTTTGATACTGCCATAGCAACTGAATGTATTTTCCAGCTCTTCATCATGGCCATTAGGCACTTCTCAGCAGTACTGACTTCCAGACTCATTTTCACTCTTCACACAACTCCAGCTCCTGCTCCAGCTGGAGCACCCCCAAGATCCTCCCTCCTTGCCTGGGTTTCTCCCCTGGGTGACTGAGCAGCATCACATTGTCCATAGCCTCCTCATCACTCATTCCTTGCTTCTCAGTTCTCCCAGGTGACCTTCATGCCACCAGCCCTGTTTCTGGGCCAGACTCTTCACTCATCCTGGCAAGATGTAGAGACATAACATATAGAAAGCTATGGCACTGAATGCCTGAGGCCACTTTTTAATGCGTGTGGGTTTTTAGATGTTCTCTAACTAAAGCCATATGTTGATACCTCAGGAGGACATTTGACTCAGAGGCTCGACAGCAATCATGAGGAGCAGGGGAATGATTAGAGTTCAGCGGGCTTTGGAGAAATTAGGTTACCTATGGAGGCTTCTAAATATAGGCTCTTATGGAAATCTTGGCCTCCTCAACACATCAAACTACTCAAAAACACCACACACAAAACACCTATTTGACCATTTCTGTGCTACTTCTGCTTTTCCAGGGTGCGATATTTTTCCCAAACTTGACTTTAGGCACCACGTTTCTCCTTCTAAATTCAGAAGTTGCTGTAAACACCAAAGATTATTTTCTCAGTCCAAAAGCAGCACATGTGTCCCACCAGCACTCCAGCAGTTCAGAGAAGAGTTCACTGAGACCCTGCCCAGTCCTTGGCACCACACTCCTCTCCAGCTTGCTCCTGCAGACTTTATTAATTTTTGAAAGAGCCAAATTGATTTCCCATTTCATTCTCTCTAGCAGTAATGAACAAAACAGCTACATGGCAGGAATGCTCTCCTCCACAGCCTATTATAGTCTCTTAAAAATACATTAATTCCCGAGATTCCTGTCTTTAGTGAACAGGTTACAGTCACTGCTGAACTCGGGCAGCTGCCCAGAAGCTGGAAGGCAGGAGTAGGACAAATTCTCTCCAGTGCTCTCGGATCACAGATCCGCAGAAATCTCTGAAGATGATCCAGGATGAAATCTAAAATAAAAATTATGGACCAAATGGTTTAACATATTCCTCAGTTCTTCCTCAATGACAGAGCAAGATCTCTTACCTACTTTGCTTTGGCAACACAGGATGTCACTTCAGGAAGGCATTTAGAGTAAGAATAGTGAGCAACCCGCTCTAAAGTGCATGGACACTTCCCCTGGCACCTACACTACCCCAAAGTTAATTTTACAAATATCCATGTCTTTATGAATCATAAAAGAGGGTTTCTGAAGGCCATCCCCTGCAAAACCATGCTATGTTAGACCAGAAGAGCCTTCTTAGTCCTTCCCCTGTATTTTCTTCTGGCCCATATAGCATTTTCCATTAGTGAGGGTATCTTTACTCTCAGCATAAGGTCATCCTTATAGGCTGTGGGGTTCTTTGTAATGGGGCCTGGAAGTTCACTAAACCTTAGACACCACAAACCAATGTGCTGTGCACCAGGTACCTTGCTGTGTGTTTCAGAAAGTATTTCAAAAGCATTTCAAAAGCAAAAACACTCATAAAAATACTGCTGAAAAAAGGTGCCATGAGCTTGGATATGAGAGTGGAGAAAGTTTTCTTTGAACCATTAAGACCAGTAAACTCATTCATTTCAGTCTTTTTAACAAACATTTAAAACGCATTGAAATGAATGAGCTAATATTTCTTATTAAAAAGGTAGGCAAATATTCTGATAGAGTAACCCAGTTTTCTTTATATCTTCACTAGACTGACACTAACAAAACCACCTGTGAGCATTTGCTACCAACATTTGTGTAACATAAGACTGGGATGGCATTGGGGCTCAAGGATGCCTGCATGGGAACTCCTTCTAACACAAATCCCAAAGGTGCACAAGACTGCAGCGCCCAAGGAAGGCAACTTCATCCATTGGATGGCAAACAGAAAGATGAGTTTTCCTTTCCTGCTGGCAGCCCAACTTGCCAAGAGAAAGGCTCCTGCTGCCTTACAGTTTGGATGGTCACTTGCAAGCTGCCAATTGCTCTCTGAACCTACCTGACAAAAGGTTGTAGCAATGTGGGAGTTGGCTTCTTCTCCCGAGTAACAAGTGACAGGACAAGAGGGAATTGAGTCATGCCAGATTCAGACTGCACATTAGGCAAAATTTCTCCACTGGTCGAACACTGGAACTGGCTGCTCAGGGAAGTGGTGGAACCACCATCCTTGGAAGTGCTCAAAACCTGTGTCAATGTGGAGCTTAGGGACGGGGTTTAGTGGTGAACTTGGCAGTGCTGGGGCAATGGTTGGACTCAGAGGTCTTTTCTGACCTTAATGATTCTGTGAATCTTTTTGGCCCATGGAGAAGCAGCCCAGAGAAACCTGCACTCCAGTCAACCCTGCTGTAGCTTCTAGGAGGGCAACTTCAGTCTAAAGAGCTGTCGAAGCAGCACCTTAGCACAAACCTTTTTCATAAAGAAAAATATTAGCACTTACAAAGTTCTTAATATCTATGCAAAGCAACCTATAAATTATTCATTCACTCCACACGCATCTGCATCATTTGAAATGCATCAGTGCTTTTATCAATACAGTGCAATGGATTTACACTGCAGAGAAGAGGCTTGAGGGCATTTGGGCTATCTAAGTATTGTTGATCTGAGCATTATTACTAAAGGTAAACTGAAATAAATTACCTCAGTCACTACACTATGCTTTTTTCAGCATTGTAAATAAAACCTATTAGTTCTAGGTCATTAAATTCAATATTAGGCTTTAAAAGAGCCCAGAACTTCTATGATGTTATTAGAGAAACATGCAACAAAACATATGTGCTTCAGTATTAAAGATAAAAGAATTACTTCATTATATTTAGATATTAGTTATTAGTGTATTTTTCAAAGGGACTTTTGAGATAAAAGCTCAGCTGCCATTCTCAGAGGCGAGCTGGGCACACCATGGTCCTGGCTCTCACTGAGTGGCAGGTTTCCAAATAACTGAGACATTTCTGAAAATGTCATTTGAAGCCTCTTGCTGATTTACTCATTATTCCTCTTCTCATAAGAACAAATATTATTTTTCTAACGTTACACGTGAAGTGAGTGGGCAGAGACCTTAGAGAGAGGGGCTTGATTTTCACATTTTTTAAGTTCCTGTGACCCTAAACATGTCCTTTGCTGTCCTGTACCTCAGTGCTCATCACTGCTGGAATATATTGTGCTCTTCATTTTAACCTTTATTCTTCCTGTTTGGCTACAACCCCTCTGCAAGTATTGCCTCCCCAGGTCTGGCCAGTATCTAGCCCAAGGAAAATGCTCTCCTGATTAAAACCTCCAGTCACGTACCTACAGCCCAAATTCCTGACAAGAGCCACTGCTAAATGCACTGTCTTGCAAGATGCCTACAGCAAGGCTGGAAAAACATCCTCTAAAAAGAAAGGACTGACACATTGCACCCAATCCCTTGCAATAACCTCTGTCAGGATATTAGAGGCTGCTCTGAGGTTTTTCTAACTAAAGCATCATCCAAGTACTTTCAAAGTGGGAAAAATCTATTTGCCACTTAAGTACAAAGACAGAAGATTAGCCTAAGTCTCCACAAGTGGCATATACAGTTCAGCCTCCACTGCTTTCTTTTGCATGATGCTCCCTCCCCAGGAGGAAGGAGTGCTCCCAGGATGCTGGGGGTCAGATTCACAGCTGGCAGGAATCACTGCAGCTCAGAAGGGCCACAAAACCAGAATGCATGACTCAACTGGCTTCTCAGGTCAGGTCTAAATATCGACTATGAATGGCTGTTTATAGAAGAAATCAGATGACCGAGCTGCTTTTCAGCACAAAATGACACCAAATTTCTTTATGCTGTTTTTTGTTGAACATTACAAGAACATTGCACCATCCCTTTGAGCTTTTCAGAAACCGGAGCTAAACTGCTGTGTGAGAGAAATTACAGGAAAAGCCCAGTAATTGTGAAGCCTAATTACAAGGTAATGTGGTGCTCATGAGTAGAACTGCTGAACAATTAGGGACTAGACTAACGAGTAGGCCACCTGTCAGCTGGGAGAGGGCTGACAAAAGGCTGGCACAGGACACTCCTGACAGGCTATGGAGGGGGGTATGAAAACAAGGAAATGTTCAAATACTACATTTGAGATACACAGTATGAAAAGAGCCACTGATTGGAGCTCACAGGCTTCTAAAGTATATGGACAATATAACTGTAGTTGTGCTGGAATGAGAAGTTCAGCACAGAGCACGAGGTGTGGAGCATCTCCTCATGGAGAACAGCACAGGAGAAGGTGGGATGCATGGGGCTGGAACAGAGACACAGCTCAGATTATTTCCACTTGGACTGCTGGAGAGAGGGGTGCCAATTAATCACCAGTAGAACCCCAAACTTCCTGTACTTCACTGCTTTACACCTGCTATAGTATAACATCTATGCTATGCTGTCCTGAAAAATGAAACCTCCCCAGTAAAGTCAGCATTTCCTCACACTGCAGGGAAAACCTCACCAATAGCTGTCCCTGGAAGTGGATTGAGAAACAAACTCTGGAGCAGTCCACCCTAGTCACAGGATCCTAGAACCACAGAATGGCCTGGGTTAGAAGAGATCTAAAGATCATCCAGTTCCAATCCCCTGCCATGGGCAGGGACACCTTCCACTATGCCAGGCTGCTCAGAGCCCCATCCAGGCTGGCCTTGGACACTTCCAGGGATGGGGCAGCCACAGCTTCTCTGGGCAACCTGTGCCAGTGCCTCACTACCCTCACAGTAAAGAATTTATTCCTAATATCTAGTCCAAATCTGCTCTCAGTCAGTTTGAAGCCATTCCCCCTTGGCCTGTCATTATGTGCTCTATAAATGCACCTCTCCTCTCTGGATTGCTTTTAACAGAGCCACAGACAACAGTGGTCAGGGCAGTAGAAGACAGATGCTAATTAAACAAAGTATTCTTTCCTCTCCCTAAACCAGTGGATAAAAATGTAAACTGGAATTTGAAATTACAGTGGCATCACAAAAATTGTAAAATGTTCAAATTTACAACTTTGCCATACCTCTCACTTTGTGTAAGTAATTTTAATTGCAATTCCAATTAAAAATTGCAAATATATCCACAAATGAGCCACAAGTTGTGATTGAAAGCTGAGACAAGCCTGTAATCTTTACATTGAAAGTATATTTATGTCAGCTTTGAGAATGGTTCTTTTCTTTTTCCTAGGTTCTTTAAAATCAATAGAATAGAATGACACAGAGCTATTGATTAGAAATATGTTATTTTTCCACATGCCCAATGAGAATCAAGAAAATACTAAAACATGAGATCAACACACCAATTTTGTGGAACTTTCTGCATATTTTTATGTGTGACCTTGAATATAAACATTTTATTTATTGAAACACTGGCTCTTAGACTCATTCTAGATAAAGGAAAGGCCTTCCTCATTCAGTGTTTGAATCAGCCCCTTGCTTACTGGGAAGAACACAGATATTTTACTGACTGAATTATTTTGGGAGCAAATCCCTCAGATGATTCAAATACTCCTAAACGTGCATCATGCTTCATCTCTGGCCACCAACCTCCTCTCTTCTGCAATAATGTAAGAGGAAGGAAATAGAGCCTTGATGAGCCAGGAGGACTGAATTTTGCAGAGCTCTGAATGACTGAGATATTTTATTGTATGATTAACAGGAGAGGAAGGGGAAGAAGGACAGACAAGAGCTACCCATTTATTTTATAGTTATATACTTCTATTTTAACAAATGTGCGGATCCCCACAAAGCATCAGCTAAGTGTGTAAGCTGTCATCCAATTTTAACATGCTATTTTAAATTATGCAATTTTTTCTTTTGCTGAGGCATTCCATCAATCTTGTTATACTAAGTTAATTAGTTTGGCTTAGGCATTTTTGGAGTCTTTCATTTGCATACTGAAAAATAACAGACCAATAACAACATGTGCTTAGGAATCTGGCTACTGGTCTTTCATCTTAATCACAATTTCACCACTTAGCCAGCTAGAGAAAACTATGAAAAATCCAACTATAATACAGAAAAGCAATTAATGTTGTAAAATGGCTCTGAGTCCTTGGATGAATGACAGTGTAGATCAGCATGTTGTCCTTAACAGAAAAGTCACCCTTGGGTAATATGCAGGGTATCTATTGGCTTCATAAAATTTCTTTAGTTATATGATAATCAGTGTTTGTTCATATCAAAACAATAGAGTAAATAATTCTAAAATTTCTGCATATGTCTTCACAATATGGTTTTTTGTTTTGTCTGTTACAGAAACAATATTTTAGTAATTTCAGAGGCAAGGAAGCACTGGAGCCATTAAAGGTACATGAGAGAGAAGAGGTGGATTTTAAAACACTCAAGATCAGAATCTTAATCTTAATCAAAACTTATATGACTTTAGTATTTGACCATAATTGAAAGAGCAAGGGAAATGCTGTTTTTTTCACAGCAGACTGCAGTTGTGGAAAACAAGCCTTATGTCCACCTAAAGTGATACTCATCAGTGGGGGGATATTATACCAGCTCTATGGCAATATTTCATTCTCTCCTCCTGCAAAAGCTTAGTTAATTCATTATCATTCCCTCCACTATGCTCGATTTGCTATACTCTAGCAAATACAGAAAATAGCAGTCAAGGTCTCAGTAAAACACCTTTTCCTTCATTAGGGCCATCAGGATATCTGTGTTGAAAAGAAAAGGATTCTAGACAAAAAATGCTGAACTGCAATGCAGCTAATATTTCCATCATCATCACTCCCAGAAAGTGGTTGTGGGGAGCACCATTCCCACTGAGAGCACAGCCTGGAAAAGAGCTCCTGCACTCTGGCAGGTGTGTTTGTGAAGGTGTTTCTTGTCTGCAACAGCTTTCCCCTCTGCTTGAGTGGGTGGCAGAACCTGCAGCTGGGGAATGTGTTAATTCAGCACTACCCTTTAACACTCTCTCTTTTTATTACAGGTATTAAAATTGTTCCCAATGGGCACAGCAGACAAGGAAAAAAGCTAAACACGAGGAAAGACTTGATCCAGTTTCCCATTAAATTCAAAAGAAAAGCTAATAACTTCTGTGACAATAGGAGCTGGACTAGAACTCACATGAACAGCACACCACAAACCATTTTATTATTGCCAAAGTTTGTTCTGACTGTGACAATTTCCGGTGAGAGTTGGAATCCACATCCCCCAAAGCAGCTCCACTCCAGCAAATCCAACATGCATTAATTCAAGTATTATTTGGTTTTCCCCTGACTGGAAAACGTAAGGCAGCAGAGGATAAAAAGAGCACATGGCTTGTGTGCAAGCCCCAGCCCAGCTGCTGCTGGACCACTGTTTGCCTGTTGCTTAGCATTGCTTCACCTCTCTGCCAGGAAAAAACAGATTTGATGAGGGAATATAAACCTCCAGTTTTGTTTATGGTAAAATAATCACTGACGGTGCTCCAACCACTTCTTAGAACCATGTGTTACATCACTTACTAAGTCCTGGATGCTCTTGGAGAAAAAGGCTGTAGTTTTCCATGCCTATCTATGAGCCCACTGGGCAGCCCTTGATAAAAAGTGAGAACAGTGGTGTTTGCATGCTTAACAGGAGGAAAATTGGAATTAGAATTTGAAGTTTGAAAACAGGAATTTGAAGGCATGATTCTGGGCAAACAGCTCTCACTGCTGGAGCGAGGAGTTGGAGAAGATGATCTCCAGAGGGCCCTTCCAACCCCAACCAGTCCTTGATCCTGTTATTTCAGGAGAAACATAAAGAACTGGAGGAATTAAGAAGGACATAAAAACCCCCAGTGTTCAGGGAGCAAGGAAGCGAAGCAAAGACACTACAAAGTGCTCAAAACTCACCAGTTATCCATTTAGCCTCTGGGTCATGAATCTTGAAATCATCACTGAAGAGATCTTCCACTGTTATCTTCTTCTTCTGAGACAAGCTGTTATCTTCGACTGTTAAACATTCAAAAATAAACTACCATTAATTCAACTTTGAAATGCATCTGAAAGCACAGAAACTGTGAACAGTGACATGTCATATCTCATTTGGAAACAGTCCACATTAAGCTTTGTGTCACACACAAATCCCTTCCCACTGTTGGTGTTTAAAAGGACACTAACAGAACCCTCCTTGCTATATATGCCTGGTCTTAACAACTACAAAAAGACTAAAAAATGGTCCAAAACACACATTTTCAGACATAACATGATCAAAAAAGAATCTAAGTTGTGAAAACACACCTGTCTGTGTCATACTGATATATTATGCTTACTATTCATCAGCTAAACCTTAAAATATTTCTGAAATTATGAGCTACATTTAAAAAAAATATTTTAAAAGGCCAATTTTTAAGAGCTTATATTTTTATTTCCTTAAAAATGTTAACATAAAACCATAGTTGGACAGGTATTTAACCTTATAAAGGCTCATACAGATTACTTCAGAAATTCACAAAAGATATTCCATGGGAATCAGACATTTGGTTGCAGAAATATTTTTGAACAGTCTATGAGACATAACCCTTAATCCTTAGGTGTTGCATAGCTGGCCCATAGTAATTTTAATGTTTAGCGAAATAATATACAGTTTCATTTGTAAACACAGCAATATCAAAACTGACAATTTTACAGAAAAACCAACAACTTTGAAAACCCAACAATTTTGATTAATGTTTCCTCTTTCCTTTTCTCCCATCAACTGTAATTTTTTTTGTTTTGACAAGCAGTCACCCTCTATGAATAATTTGTTGTCAACATTCAATTTTTTTTGCTGAAATAATATTTTCATGGAAACCCTTCAGTCAGCTTTAAATACATTTGCTCTTTTAAAGAAAAGAGGAAGCCACATTCTGAGTATTTCCACAGCAGGAATGTGTGTTTCAGCATCTATCCTCGCGACAGTATCCTCATGCCTGAGGTTTATTGGCAGCCTTAGATATCTTTAATATTGTTTAGTGCTAAACTTACATTGAACATTTATGATTAGAAAAGTGGAATCAGACCCTGAAGGCACATATTTGTGGAAAAACCATCTTCTTTGCTGTACCAAATTGAAGCCCCTGAGCTACCTGAGATGACAGAAAAATACCTGTGAACAGTGTTTTGTTCCACTAAAAGGTGTTTCAGAACAAACTTTCACTTTTACCAAATTAAATTATACTCTTCAATGTTCATATTTTTCCTAGTCTGGCTGAGACTTCAACCACACTGTTCACTGTGGCTTCCAAGTACCAGAACCCATTAATACAAGTCCTCAGCCAACTCCCTGTGTGACAGCGTCAAGCCAGGTTATTCTGCATAATTTTATTTATTAAAACGGGAAATATAGGTGACAAGGGCCCCAGGAAATGGTTCCAACTAATTTCACCGTGGTGCAAGTCCCCAGAGCTGGATATCCAGGGAGGTCAGGTGGGGCAGGAGCCCACACACAGCCCTAGGTCTGTGCCTGTCCCAGGAGGTGCTTCCCAAATGCCCCTGGAGGAACACAGGCACCCCGTTCCCCCCACGAGGGCAGAAGGACAGGCACAAGCAAACCTCTGTGCTAGAGATTTGGAAAGAAGCAGGGTGGGAAGCCCTTCCTATTCCTCCTTTTTGTGCAGGATGGGGACAGCCAGTCTGGGAGCTGCACCATCTCTGTTCCCCCACAGCACTCCAGCGCCTCGTGAGGGACAGCAGGAGCAGAGAGAGGCAGCACCTGGACTTTGCACACTTAGAGCCTCTCTGAGGGATGAGGTGAGATTCCCTTCCTGTCCCCTGCTTGGGCTGCAAGAGGTCCTCTGCTGGACCATGGACTACATTCATCTCAGCCACAGAGCTGGGGAGAAAACAAATAATCTAAATGATAAATCCATCAATGAATTCCAGTAACGCAAAAAAGAGAGATTTACTGACCTGGCCTCTAACAGACAGGTAGGTCAGAGGGCTTATTAAGAACATCTGCTCCATTCCTTGGCCCTAATGGAGACATTTATGGAGGAAGAAATGCAATTGTGGGATCTCAGGCAACCACTCTGTCCTGAGCAGCAGATTCTAAGTGTGCCTCGGGGTGTCTAAACCAGCTGGTGGACAGGTTGTGCTGTCCACACCCAACTGCAGGGACCTGGAGGCCTCTTTGGGCTTATGGAAAGACAGGACTAAGCATGTGCCACCATTTTTGTTTTGCATTCACACCCCCCAGCCCAGCAGATCCAGATGGAGCACGGCAGCCACGCAAGTGGCACAGGGACTTGAGATCTGAGTGCCAAGTCACAAACCCAGCCTCCAAACATCACAGCTGCGTGCTGAGAGAACCAAGTAGGAACCGTGTCCATTCTGGTTTTGAGTCAATATTAGAGGCATGACAGGAAGCCTGTGTTTGGGTTCATCTGCTCTTCCTCCTTGCAGCCAGTGCACCCAAGCACACCTGGGCTGAGCTGACATCACGCGGCTCTCCAGAGCACAAAGCGAGCAAAGATCCTCCACAAATCCAGAAACCTCAAACAAAAAGGAGCAAGGAGCTGACCTCTCTGTGTGTTTAGCCTCTTCTCTTTTAAGCCTTTTCTCAACTCCAGCCATGCTCAGAGGCTGCTTGATAGGTCAGAAGGCTACAGCCACCTTGGGGTGCCCAGCTTTCTTTTCATCACCCCTGGTGCTCAGCCACAGGCTGGTGTGAGATGCTCTCCTCACACACCTCCTGGCCTGTTGTGCATTGCATGTGAGGGACAGTGTCTCCATCTCTCTGTGGCCAGCACACCAGGAGCTCCATTCCCACCTCAGCACACCTGCTTGATCCCTGGGCAGATCTAACCCCTCTTTTCCCCCAGATGACCTCTCTGTACCCAAAAGCCAGTGGCCAGACGAGGCAAACAGGCAGCCTTTCTCCCTTCTGTAAAATCCCACCTGCCCGTAATGGTGTAAAATACACATTTATATATCACTGTGATTAACAAATTGCTCTCCTGCACAACGGAGAGTGCCTTGCTCTGAGTATCACAAGAGCTACAAAGCTTTCCAGGCAATGCCTTTGACTGTCAGACAGCATGCTGTGAATTAGTGCTATGCAATGACTAGCTCAGTACCACTTCTGAGAAATGTTTCTTATGGATTTTGCAAAAATTTTAATATGGATTAGGGTGCACTTTCTTTTTTTTCAGCTAAAAGGTCAGATTTGAAAGGAGCAAATGTGATGTATATCTCCAGAAAGCTTTAAATATCAGGAACAGATGTATGAGAAATCAGCCTCTTCCTAAGCACAATGTCTAATGGAATTTGGGAAGGCTTTATTTTACTCGAAATTTCTGTAGGACTGGGTCTTCTTTTCAGCTTTGCTCTGTGTGTATGTGCATGGGCAGACTTTTAGAAAGTTTTGCATGTCTTTATATAAATACACAAGCAATGGACCCGCACAGGTGTCACATGCTGTGACAAGTGAGGAGCTGCCAGTTAGGAAAGCCTCAGGACAACATTGTTATCATTTGTATAAATAGTTTAACATTTTTCAAAGGTGGGTGAGATGACAGGACTCACACACCATGAAACTGGAGAAACTCAGCACAGGCAATGGTCTTCATGTGGTGTCCTATAGTGTAATTAAACGTAAACTTCCACCAATTACTGCTTCTTTTGAGAATGTTATTCTAGAACATCCAAGGATATACACATCATAGAAATGTTGAGATGTTTCTAGGATTTTGTAAAATAAGACATAAGCATTAGTTAGTAATAGAACACTGCCACTGGAATTACAGTGCCTGCTGAATGCCAAGTCCACTGCTCCCAGTTTTTGTGCTAATCTTGGAGCAGGGTGAGTGACCTGCCCCTGAGAAACCCAAACCAGTAGGGATTTCAGCCCTTCTGAATCCAGAATTAAAACTTTTAAAGGTTTGGGCTGTTTTGAAAAATAATCTGGAAGAGACATACAAATCCTCCTTTTTCCCAATTATAAAATATCTTGATCATTATCTGCCCTGCTAAGCAAATCTTCCCCAGTTCCCACTTTACCTGTTGTATTGACTTTGCAGGAGACTACCTGAGAGATTGCCCAAGCTCTCCCAGTATTTGACCAAGTTATGGGCCCAGGTAACCACTTTCCTTTGTCTGAGCATGGATTATATGCCTGCATGCTGCACTCTACCCCATACAGGTCCAAAATTACCCTCTGGAATCAGGCACTGAATGATATTCAGCACTGGTTTTAAGGCATCTCTGCGTTTCATGCCTTGGTACTGCACTGCAAACCAAGCCTTCAAACCAGCACCAAAATACTGAGAGAAAAATGGTTTCCCAGACAGGAAGAGGACTGAGGTAGACAGGAAAAAGTAGGGATTCAGAGGTAAAATACAAAAAATTATTTGTACTGGTGTGACAGCATCAGGCTGGACTCCAACAATATCATTAGAAGGAAGAATTAAAAACATTTGAATATCCTCAGGTACTTTGCCCAACCCATGCAAGACTGGATCATCCCCTTTGAGGCTTTTGCAGTGAAGAGGGGGTTTTGTTTGGTTGTTTTATTTCCTGATGTCACTCATACTTTGCAGCTCCCCCCGAACATCCACAGAACTGCTCCATCTCCTTCCTCCACTGTGCTCCTGCCCCTTCCTCACCTCTTGTTCACATACCCATCACTTAATTTTCAGTTTGACTACCAAAAGATAAACATTTCCTCTTCCAGACAACTATTTTATGGCAGAGAAATGCAGACTCTGCCTCTCCTTTTGCCTCCACTTTCCCCACTCCTACCTTGCTGAGACATGCTATGCCCAGTTGGGATCAGCAATGTGATATTTTTACATTTGTCAAACCAGTCTGAGTCCCACTTAGCCCATGAAATGAGCCTCCTGTTCCCTTCTGTCACAGCCCAACCTCAAAACAAGTTCCAGGGCCAGTGGCTTAGAAGAAGACTGAGCTCAGCTGCTGCCAGGCCCCAGCAGCAACCAAAGTCTGTAACTTACCCTTGGCAAAGTCTCGCCATGAAGCCCTTTGGATCCATGATAAAAACAGGAGCAGTACTGAGCTCAGAGTTTTTGTATGTGTATGTAAGACACAATTCTGAAACATCAACAGGGGAAAAAACCAACCCAAGCCCAGCTTACCAGCAGGTCAGATAATTAGAAATCTCAGAAAACATGAATGGAAATTTCAGCACAGAAAATGGCTTTGCATATTCCTAAGTTTTAAGCATGGAGACCCTCTCAACATTGTTATCTGGAAGTGTTGCTGGGTAAGTAATAAAAACTGTGTGATTTATACGTGTGCATGTGTGCACACACACCCCAAAGGGAGCATCTTTGTGCATGCATGTAAAATACATATATAAAAAAATACACTTCTGAATTTTATTTATAACTGAATGTGAGTATTTCAAGAAGGAGAAGGAGGACCCTGGAAGCTACAGGCCAGTTAGTGACATTTCAGTGCCTGGAAAAGTTATGGAGAAGATTATTCTGGGAGGTATTGAAAAAACAGAATTCAGTCATTGGTCACAGCCAGCAAAGCCTCATGAGAGCAGAGTCCTGCTTATCAAACCTGATTTCATATCACGACAGGGTAGCCCACACTGTGGATCAAGGGAAGCCAGTGGAATTAATGGCTTTGGATTTTGATGGAAGTGACACCCATGGTCCCATCTAGGGACCATCTAGCTTTAGCTTCAAGAGAACTTGTTGAGGCTCACAGGTATGGACTTAGTAATCTAGGCTTTCATGTACATCTTTGAAAAATCTGTGCCTCTGTAAAACTGCAGGCAGCATTTGCATACCTAATAAGTTGTGCCTGATGTAAGTGTATGAACATCATGCCCCAAAACATCTCAGAGATGAACAGCACAGTCCAAAGATGTTGAATCTGAACTTCAGCAAAATTAATTTAATAAATTATCTTTAATTAAGTTTAATCTTAATTAATTTAATTACATAATTATTCTGGCATGACCACATGGTACTTAAATTTGCATTGAAAACTTCAGGATAACATGAAATAAACTGAATATGGCATGACAATAAAGAACGAAAAAAAAATAATGTACTGATTGTTTCACTAATTTTTAAATTAACTCAATGCACTCATGTATTTCTCGGCTTGTCCCTGTCTCCAGTTCCTCACACAGCAGTACTGTGGGATATGAATATTGTCAGGGAAGATGGCCTAGACCTGCTGGACTGCATGTATTTTCATGTAATGAGCTGGAAATTTTTGCCCCACAACTTCTGTCTCATTTTTCCACTTGACTACCCTGTGCTCTTCCACTTCCTGAGGTTTCATTTCTCTCTTGCCTCCATTCTGCTCCTCAGCTCTGAGCTCTCTCTCCTGCTGCTCCCTAGATTCTACCACTCACATGTACTCGTCCAAGAAGGACTCCCTGTTCTTCCCCTCTACATCCCTAAGCAAGAGACCTTTGCCTCCCCTTGTGTTTTGTAGCTCCTCACCCTTTCTGACACTGAATTCCTTTTTCTCTGTCTTGTCTCTCATTTTGTTTGTCTTTTCATATTCAGTTCACAATCTTGTCAGTGCTTCAAAAGCACTTTATTTCTACTCCCTAAGTAGGCATGAAAATTTACAGGGCTGTATAAATACATAATAATCAATAATCATAATAACTCCACATTAAAATTCAAGCCTACAACCTCAGCAGCTACTGTAAGAGAAGTAATTTACAGAGGTTACATGCACAGAACTTTCCTGAAACTTGGTAAGGGGATTAACTTATAGAATTCCTTATTGGGAAGTTACTAATTATTTGCTGTGGATAAGTACTATCTGGTATATAATTATCTGAAATTGCTTTGTGAGCACTGTGGTCTGAACTAAAAATCAATCCAATGAATGGGATGGGGTTTAGGGGCCAAGGCAAAGGCATCTAATGCCATTTCCAGTGGTCCAGGATATGACACTCAACGGGCAACTACTGCTCCATGTGGACATGAATTTCAGGAGTTCCTGTGCCCTCCCTGACTGCCCTAGGTAGGTTCCTCTCCTACCCTGGCACATCTAAAATGACATTGCCCATCCATGTTTAGGCAACCAAGTTCCAGGCTTGTGCCCTCAGGTCAGCAGCCCTGATCTCTGAACTGAACTGGCAAGCTCTAAAACAATCTACCTAAGAATGGCCTCGACCTCAGCTTCACACTGAGATAAAGTGAGGAAGGAGGGTTCCTTTGATGTCGACTTTGCAGTTAGTTTGTAATCCCTTTACTCTTGCAAGTGTAAAATTACAGAAGAAAAACAGACTGAAGCGAGTTAAAGGTTATAAATACCTGGTGTCAGGAGTATGACAGAGGTGACAATCAGCGAGCAGATAACGAGAATAACAAGTAAGGCAATTGCAATTCCTTTCCAGTTTCTTTGAGGAGGATTACTCCCCACCAGCTCCTAGAAACATCAAAAGAAGATGAGCATTTAGAAAAGGGCACTTAGACAAGGAAACAAGCCCAGAATCCAGACAGCAATGTATGTCTGCAGAGCTACACCCTGTGACCTCGTGGGTGATGCCCTTGAGCCAAACGCAGGTCACGCTGTTATAATTCATGGTGGCATTAATTGAATTCATCCTAAATAATTTTATAGTGAATAAATGCAATGCACCCCCAGGTGGCTCAGCAGTGGAACCCACACTCCCCATTACCTCCTGGCACACGGGCACCAGCCCCCATCCCAGCACTCATCCAAACTCACTCATCAACGCCGATTTCCTACCAACCCTCATTAAGTCTGGGAATGAGGAGCTTTACAGTAACCTTCAAGAGACTTTCATAATAAGACGTCAGAGAAGCATACAGGAAGATAAATAATTCACAGGGGCATGCATGGAGATAAAAATCAATAAGGATATCCCCCTGGTGAACTTTCCTGCCTTCCCAGAAAACATGACATCTCCTCAGGGCACACTGCGTGCACTCCTAGCTTGGTAGGTGTAAGGAATCGAAGACAGGCTTCTTGTCTTGCATATACATTAAATTTAATCACATCCTTAAAACTTCAGAATAAAAGCTCCATCACCACTCACTGATTAGCTCTGACTGCACTGTGGTTGCACCATATGTTCTGCCTACGATGTATACAGCACCCCTGCTCTCAGGACTGAGGTTTTTACGAAGTGCTGTGCTCGCATTTGCAAGATCTTAAAAATTTATTGCACTTTCATGTGTTTTGCTGGATTCCTCTTAGCATTTTGCACTATATGTGAGTTCATGCATGCATTGAAGCACCCACTGGAACTGTATGAAATATTAGTGCACTCTGCTTTTCTGGGAGGCTGGATTCACTCAAGGGATCTGGTCACACAGCCAGAACAACTCTGGATGCTCCTCCTCCTTGTGAAACTCATTTATTTAGGTTTTTTTGCCTCATTTACTTTATTATGAGGGATGGTGTGTCTAAAACAGAGCTGCTGGTACTTCTTTAAAAGACAGTTTTTTTTCTATTTTAAATTTTTTGTGAAAATCAAAAGCTATCTAGTAGACTAAGTTCTCCTGTTATTCAGAGTTTGCTTTACTTGTGTTTCTTTTACACAGCAACAAGACTGGAAGAGGGATGTCAGGCAAAACTCACAGTTTTGTTTTCAGAAGATGCTGGGAAATATTTTTCAACCTTTACATAGAATTCATTTTACAGAAAAAGATAATAGCTAGACTCACTTTCTATATGTCTGGGGATCTAGCCACTACAAAAGCTATAAATCTGCAATGGAAAGCTAAGTATGAGGCATTAAACACCTGATGCACTCTAACATTTATTCAGTTCTGGAAAAGACATGAGGCTTCTCTTCCTTCTGGTAAAGAGGGGTAGATGTGAGCACACCCTCCCCTCCTTGTCTCCCCTTGTTTGTACTTGGCTTTCTATTTGAAATGAAAAATAATTAGAAGGAACAAATTTATAGTTTACTATAGTTACTGGAGAAAAGTTTCAAAAGTAGGTCAGGAGCTTTAGGAAATGTAATTTTGGCAACAAGCAAGCAGAATAAATACTTCCATTCGTACAGATTCTTTAAATATGAATATGAATGTTAATCAATTTAGTCTTCTAACACCATTTTTAGGAAACTGTAATGGTCTCCAATTTTCATGTGATGCAAAAAGGCACAAAAGACAAGGCTTTCCAAGGGAAGGAAATTTATAAATAAGCCAGGGAAATAATGCAGGGCTTCTTAGTAAGTGGCAGAAATATTCTTTCTTTCACAGCAGGGTACAGGAGGGTCTAGAGAGAAATGGGAGAACTGTGGAGAAGCAGGTGAGAAACCCAGCCAGGCCCTCAGAGTGTCTTGGGACAGAGGTAAAACACTGACAATGTTACAGAACTGAGGGCAACAGTCACAGTCTTGAAAATAATCTAACAACACTGCCACCACAAATGGTCAGAAGTTTCAAAATTGAAGAAAAAATTAGCTCATGGACTTGAATAACATCTACAAACCCAGATGTAACTCAAGAGCTTAATAACACCTTGCATTAAGTGTGATTTCCCCACCCATGAGTCCCAGTGTGATAGAAATACACACACATACTTGAGTGTTCAGGGCAGCTGTACTTGCACTGAATCCATTATCAAGTCAATCCCATTAATTCTCCAGGCATTCAATCAATATTTGAGCAAAATCTCAACAAAAAAAAGACTGTGAATTTCTCGTGTATCAAGAGGAGGAAAACTATTCATAAGCAAAATATTGGGGTTTAATACAGTGCAAGGAAGTAGAAAAGAACATTTTCACTTTATTTTCGAAATTCTGTCAGGAAATTTCCCCTGGTAAAAAGCAGGGAGAGATAAATGACTTTTCAAAGAAAGACAAACAGCTTTATTCAGCACAGGTTTGGAAAGCTGCCCCTTTGTTCTCAGTCATTTGAAGTCTCTTTTGATAGAATCACTTACAGCAAAACTGCAGACACATCACACCATATTCATGATAGCACTGCCACCTCAGATTATTCCTGTCTGTATTTCTGTTAATCCCAGAGGGATGTTGCTGTGTCACTGTGACCACCTTTTACCTCCAGGGGATTTCAGCCCCACCAGCCTGCGATACCCCCTGCCCTTGGCAGCAAAGAGCCACCCTCCACTGGGGTTTCCCACCAGCAGGCACCAGCCTGTTCACAGTGCTCAGGGGAGCCTCTGTGCTTGGGGCTGCAGCCAGGAAGGTGTTTAGTTCAGCCCTGGGCAGGTACTGATTCAAGCACATCAATGATGTTCCTGAGTGGCAGCTCCGAGGGTGAGTTTCCAGCACAGAGCTCAGAGCTGGAATTTGCCTGCTCCTGAAAGACCCAGCTTGCAGAGATAAGCATGGAGATCTCAACTGACCAGCAAGCAGATGCCCTTTGTGTCAATCCTAAAGATACCAAATCTGGGTTTCATACTGAAACCTGAGCATATGACACAAAGGGAAATAAACCAAGGACACCTGGTTTCTGCTCTGATGAAAAGAACATGAAAGAAAACATTGAAGTCACTCATCAGTAGGAGCCACCTTCTCTCTGCCTCACTTGAAGCACTTACACAACATCCTCACGACCTCTGCAAGCAAGATAAAGCTCTTCAGCTTGGTTTTCTCCATTTCCTTTGCTGCTTTTTTTTCACCTCCTTCTTCCCATTACATGAAAACTAAATTGATTTTGGATTTAGAAAGTAAACCAGATGTTTCCACAGGTTTTTACATAAGCACACTTCATTGATGCTGCATATTAAAAACTGCAAATGCTATCACTTACATCTTCATTTGTGATTGAAAAATGTCACTAGCCACCTGTGAAGTTGATTTTGGAGCCATTAATCTAGCCATCTACAGTATTTTAAGACTCTAACATACAGATCTATGGTGACATATTTTCCTGCCTGTGAAAGAATCACTGTGTTGACATGTTATGGATGAAGGCTGGATGTGCTCCAACCCAAGATGCTGTCAACAAAATTATTTCTGGCATGTTTATTTGAAACCTGCCAAAAGCCTGCCAGCACAGTGGTCATATTACAATAGTATAATAACTCATCAAGCACAACTTCTTTTTTCTTTTTTTAACAATCTTGTCTATATGGCTGAAAGACAATATAGACATCACCTGTCAAGTATAGGTATTTAATAAAACTTATATATCCTGGACCAAAATCTTTGCAGTAGCAGCAGTGAGATAGTCATGGTTGGCCTCTTAGTCTTTTTCAACACAGAGCTGCCACTTTTGTGCAATAACAATAAATCCGGGTGTGTTACATGAAATATATACATTCCAGATACAGGTGCTGTATTTAGAGGTTCCTTGCAGAAGCAGGTGACACTGAGCCATGGAGACTGAGCTCTGGACTCAGTTACATGGGTGTAAATCTGAAGGAAAAGACAAAAGAAAATCCAAGAAATTAATGGTATTAAATAAAAGCAGGTGCAAGATGTTGTGTTGGCCTCAGAGGTGGCAGGATGGGGATTTATAGCAGTAATTTTGTAGTTTCCACACTTGCTACTCTTGCAAGCTCTGTTTATTGCTTCTTTTTGATTTATTTCTAATTTTTGACCTTAAATATTACATTTCTAAACACAGGAAAGAAAAAATTCTTCTAACAAGCTTGTTAACACTGTTAATTGAAAAATGTGTATTATATCTTTCACTCGTGCCACCTGGTTTTGAATTAGGACTTCTGCCTGATGAAATGTGGGTGAGTGTGGTGTCTCTGACAACTCAGCTTACCAAGTCCAGAACATGGCACAGAGTAAAAAGACATGGGAACACTGTTGTCCAAGACAAAAACTCCTGTGAAGTTCAGTGGAAAAATTATCTTGTTGCTAATTAGTTCTTCATAATACAAAATTGCAGCAAATTATACCTGCTGAATAGTACAACAAATGAGCTGAGGAGTGGGTAACCCATACAGTTATTAGATTATTAACCTTATGTTGCAAAAATGAAACACTAATTGCGATGATAATGGCAGTAAACTAGATGAATTGCAGTGGTTACAGCAGGAGGCTCACTGACACTCCTGGTTATTCTGCTGATTAATATTGCATTACTGTCTCATCATAATCCTCCTGCCTGGATCCTCCACTGCTCTGCTGCCTTAAACCTAGGGTGGAGGTTCTTCATGGGCAGGAATCATTTTTGATACCCTGTTTGGCACAGAGGAAACCTCAGTCACTACAGAATTTAGGAAGTGCCATAACACAGATAAACAATAATAAGCATGTAACTGCAGAATTCTCACCTCTGAAGTCAAGCTGAGTTACTTTTGCTTGGGGATATTTTATTTATTTTCTTTCCTTTCCTTCTCTTCCCTACTCTCCTCCCTCCCTCTGCTGCTGCAGACCCCCCTGAGCTGGAGTGTGATGCTGAATAACAACCAATTTCCAGACAGAGACAGAGCCTGAGCCTGAGGCTGCAGAAACTCAGTTGTTCAGGTGCTAAAGGTGACACTTCAGAGTGAGAGGAATAAAAACTTGCTCTGTTTCTACAAATGAGGCATGGCATGTATGTGGGCTTTCCTGAAAAACCCCAACAGAAATAAGAGGGCTGAAACCATCTGCCTGTTGTGGTGATGAAAGACAACTATGTTATGTTTTTCTTCATCTCCTGTTGATGCTTTTGCTAATAGAGAGCAATGATTTAAGTAACAGTGAACATCTTTGCTGCCTACTCCCCAGCACTGTAAGACAAACCTTTTACCCTGCACACAATGCAGCACATTCTTTTGCCCTGTATTTCTGGGAGGCTCTTTTATGAATGCCCTAAAGCCATTCTGTTTGGTTCCATCTCCTCCCACCATTATCTGCAACGTGCACACAGGCAAATGTTCAGAGGCTGGGCACTAAAGGTGTGTGTGAAAGTGAGTGAGGAAAAGGCTGTACCCGTAACACTCAGCTCCCCATAAACTTAAACCTTGTGTGTTTTATGCTTTGGTAGAGCTTTCAGACTTACATGTTCCTATTACAAAGCCAACAGGAGAAAAAGAATGTAATCTGCATCCCACACACCTAAGTGCAGCTTTAACAGATGTCAGGTCTGCCATAGTTTAGAGCAGAGGGCACCAGATCCTCAGTTAGCATTGACTGACACAGACCACTGGCTCCACTGGAGCCAAGCCAGTCTGTGCCAGCTACAAATGAAACCCAGTGCTGTTACCAAGTTAAAAGAAAAATAAATCTGTAAAACGATTTAAATACAGTAATATCTGGAATTCCTAGCTGTTCTGGATTGAAGAAATGGATATTTAATAACTTCCCATCATTTTTATAGGCATTATGATGAAATGGTTTTGGATCACCTCCAGACCCTGCAGTACTAAAAGATTAATTTAGCATCTCTCTGTTTTGAACTGGCATTTCACATGACTTTTGTACCCAAGTAGAGTAACCACACTGCAACACCCTCCTACGCCCTTGCAGCGTGTGTAAATAAGCACCACTGCCATTTGAAACATTCCCAAATTACTCCTCGTGCTTAGGGACAGAGTGGCTCCATGGAACTTCCAAAATAAATTAGAAGCTTCCAACGTGGACTCTGAAATCCTGACAGAAGCCTGTTCTCAAGGTGACAACATTCAAGCTGCAAACACCATCTGGACCTGTTGCACTCCGAGTGGTTCCAGCCAGTCACAGTCATGTTCTGACCACAGCCAGGAGAAAGGAGATGGCAAAACTGTACCTGTGTATGGCACAGGACAAAAGTGACTACAGATGCTTTTAGCCAAGAACTGTGTTGGCTTTGATTTAACCTCATTTTATTAATCTCCTTCACTTCCCCCTGTTAGTTTGGTTCATCTGGTGCTGTAACCCAGATGTTTTTATAGCACCTGGCACAGTGGGACTGTAAATCCTCTCAGGGGCCCTTAGCTGCTACTGTAATTCAAATCATAATTAAATATCCATTCCCAATACTGACAGAGCCCATAAAATCAACAACATTTCTTTGATTTTATTTCAGTGTTTGATATAAGCACACACATTCACCCACTAAAACGGAAGCAAATCATCTCCTGGAGTGAAATATCTGCCACGCCACCAGTAAAACTTGGTTTGATGCTTGGGGTTTTATTCCAGAGGAGTCTGTGTGTTCACCAAATCCATGAAAAGCCCAAATGCCATAGATTATGTCACTGATCCCAGGACTCCTCTATGCCACAGCCCTTGGCTGGCTCCAGTTTTTCCACTGCAATGCTCTGAGTGCCTGAGTCCCTCCAAACCCAGCCACAGCACACACGAGCCCTGAGACAGCTCACACCCCTGCAGAAAGCATCTGCAAAGAGTGGTGTTGCCAAGGCATGCCAGGATGGCATCTCCCTACTCTAATTCTTGAAGAATTATGATCTCAAGAAACAGGAAAAGAAGCTTTCCTGAAAGATTTGAGAGCTTGGCAAAACAACCTCTCAGCTTTTTTGTCTCCTCTAATTCTAACAAAATGGCATTCTGCTTACATTTGTAAAAAGGCAATTGCAATTTTTAGTGAAACTCTATATTTCAGTAAAAAATAAAAAAAAAATAATTCAATTTACCACTCTGAACATCAAGGAAGAATTTGTGAGAAGGGAAATAGTGAGGTGTTTAATCCCCCTACGTAGAAAGACAGCATTAAAAATTGTGTTCAATTTTACATTTTATGAATTCCTAGGATTTTTTATAATTTAGTTTACAATTAATTTGTTTCTAAATGGTACAGGAAGGAAAGCATGAGGCAAACAAAGTATAATTCCTAAATAATTTGCTTGGGAGCAATGTGAGGAAGAGCTATGAAGACAGCCAAGGTTTGAGGTCAGTGTGCTGCAGAGACAGTGGGAAGAGGAATATGAAATGCATATGTAGAGCAAGGGTGGGGGAGAACAGATTTTACACAACTTATTTTCAAGCAGCAGTCATTTACAGTTTTGAAAAAGACAATTTGTTTCATGCAGGGATGTTTCAAAGACAATGCAATTGTATAATTCATCATTGTACTAATATTTATATGAAAATGATACTTATCATTTTACCTCTAAGGGATAATTTTACCTTTAATTTTCTGATGTTTCTAGGATCAAGTACTTTTTGCTATGTAGGTCTCTAATGTTGCAGCATTTAGCCAAGATTTTAAATAAAATTATGGAAAGAATGTTCTTCTCTGATACAAATTTTAACTGAGTAAAAGAATGGAAAAAGAACGTGGAAGTGTGGGCATGCATTTTACACAATTCTTTTAGATGGAAAGACATTAGCAGCTGTGAGAGTAGGATCAAGTATGGAGGCTCTTCTCTCCCTGGGCTTCCTCCCCAGCCTGTACAGCCCAGAGTATTTGCTTAATCTCTGTCCCCTTCATCTCATCTCTTGAAAATTTCATTCCTGGTTTCAGAAGAATACAAATCAGTAAATAAAGTCACCCAAAATCTGTTCTCTTCTCCCAAGGGTGATTGGCTGCACGCTCCTCTCACCCAAGAGCCAAACCCTCCAATACTGGAGTGCAGCCCAACCCAACCACAACTTCTGCAGCAAAACAGCCCCTGGCCCACTCTGCACACTGACCTTTTCTGCAGCATTCCTGCTGCAAAGGGCCAAACCCACGCCTGGGAGCACACTGACAAACCACACCAGTGATCCCTGTGCTTGGTCCCCTCCACACCTCCAGGTTTCTTCATCGTGGAAATGCAGCCCTGAACTCCATCAGTATCCCAAATCCAAAACCTTAGCATTAGTCCCCAGCTCCCCCCGGGTTGTGTAATTCTTAAACTTCAGGAAAATCATTTGCTTGAGCCCACACTGTTACTCACACAGAAGTAAAGAGAAAGGCACACAACAGCAAAAGAAGAGTTTTTTACATATTTTATAGTGCTGACTATTTCTTTCAGGCTAGCAGCAGCCTGTGCTGACATCCATGGGCATCACTCAGATGATGAGGCAGGAGGCAGAGTCCACAGGCTGTGAAACTGTCCTCAAAGTAGCTGGGAGACATCTCACTTCTCCCAATGGGATTTGCTCGGGCATTTCTCAGACATTCTTGAACCAGAAACCACTTCATGGATAGCTTGATTTGATCCTCGTGAAGTTCTTTTTTAAAAAAAAAGTTTTAATTTCCCCAGCCCCTTGTCCAGCACTATCTTAGGACAGCTGTGGTTTGAAGAATTACTGCTCTTTGAAGGGTGCTTGGGCTCTTGGCATGAAATGCCAGCAGCTGGCTCAGCACTGGTGCTGCTGTCAGGAAAAGCAGCTCCAAGGTCTCCAAAGGTTTGTGAGTCTTGTGCTTGGTCTGTTTAAATTGATTTGTGTTTTTTGCTAGGGTTCTCACAGCACACTACAAGGCTTTGCAAAGTCGTTTGTTTTAATTTTCAAAATTATCTGGTTGACAGGAAACACAACCAACAAACATTAAGTCATTTTTTCCTTGGGAAAGCAAGATGCCAAATTTCCCATACTGAGTTGTGTTAACTGTGGCACAACACCACAGCAGTGTGACACCTTGTATAGAAAGAACACTTTTGCTTTTTTGTTTTTCATTTGAAAGGGTTATCTTTAATTCAACACAATTCTGAGATTCAGTTAGTTAATTAAAGAATGAAATGGAAACATCCACATTCCCACTCAAAACAGAAATTAAATAAAAAGATGCAAAACTGAGTGAGACACAAATTGCACTTTTGTTTCCTCTTGATGGTTGTCCATCATTTTACAAGGGTCACTGCCACCAGGGCCACCAGCAGTAACACCACTGCGTTATCATGACAATTTCTAATCTCCCTGAACAATTCATGTTACCATCTCAGGAGCACTGACAAAAACACCTCTTCTCCTGAGTCATGCAGGTGGTTTATTCAAAAATGCAGGGACGTTATATTGAAATAAACATGCTGTCGGATTTGAAAAGAGAAAAATCACTCATGCAGACTCAATGACTTATGTGTGACAGCTTCATTGCATCCCATGGAAAAATGCCCCAGAGAGGGTAAGGAAAAAAGTGTCCAAGGAAGAAGTTTCTTCTCCACACCTCACCAACCTGTTATTCTCACAGGAAGCAGGGTTTGGGTTCTGAAATTGAAGGGTTTATCAAACCCAGCAGGCAGAGCCATGGCCACATTTCCCTACAGAGATCAGCATAGCTTTGGATCAATTTGTGACCTAAGCACACGTTATAAAGGTCCTCTGTCTTCATCTCCCTGTCCATTACATTCATTCTGCAAGACTTAAAGACATCCTGAACTTGTGATGCTGCAATGAACCTTCCAGCACAGACCTCCCTAGCAAGCGCCCAGTCTGAGCCCTCTGACGTGGTGCTGCAAAGAGCACATTGCACCCTGCACGTGCCAGGGTCCTCAGAGCTGCTCAGGTCCTTCACTCCCTGTGGCTTCACCAGGATTCAGGCACAAGAATACTCCTGAGCACCTTGGCTTGGTGCCTCTCTTCACCTGATGTAAGTTAAATCTCCTCCACAACTAATAAAAGAGTTCAGAAGTGATCACACATGCAGCAGAGAGGCAGTAAAAGACAGGGGCTGGAATACTGGTACTTTTAAAGACAAATGAGCATTAGCAGAGCCAGGAACTCATTTACCATGTGAATAATCTATTCAGAGCAGAACGGAAACTCTAGCAATTAATACACTTCACAGATGTATCTCTTCAATAAGCAGAGTTACAGGGATCGTTTTGCTTTGACACACACCATAAGGGAATGAAAAGGTTAATGTACTGTATGCCAGAGCATTTTTAAAAATCAATTTAAGGGAATTTTGTCTGCTGTAAATTATGCTCTGGCACCAGGGAAAGCCATCAAACTCAAATTAACAAAAGGAACAAAAGGATTTAATCTAAAACTACATTATGATTGTATTGTTCATTGGTGCACACAAAAAAATCAGCAACATACATTTAATTTTTACCTCCTCTGATTACAAGACTATTATCAGTGAAAAATAATGTTGAATCATAATTAAAAGCAGGACTCTCCCTCTTACCAGTCTGCAAAGCCCAACATTTTCTATAATGAAATATAATGTCACTTTGGTTAGGAAACCCATTTGTCAGCTCTCACATTCACCAGACTGTGACCCCTCTACCTCCTCTTGCACACACTTCTGTAATCTCAGAAAAAGCAGGGTTTGGCTTCTGAGCTCCAGACTTCCCATTCAGCAAGACCTGACATTGGCCTTGCTACAGCTGAAGGTGTGAAGCTTCACTGGGCTCATGGCATCTGTCTAGAAGATCTGAAACAGTTTTCAGGTTTCCACTAATTTCAACTGGCAGAAGAGCAAACATCAGCTGAAATCCTATTTTTTCAAGAGATCCAAAACTGTTCCCATAACTTCATGGCACTGCCATAGGTCTCCACTCCCCATCATCTGACTTGCAAACTGTGGACTCCTCTCCCTCTCACAACTATACACAAGTTATCTTCTCCACATGGAGAGCACACAGAGCAGGACAGTGTCATTCACTCTCAAAGCCACAATCAGAACGTGTCTTTGAAGTGACACAGCCCCACACTGTGTTTCCCAAAATTATCACCCATCATAGCCCTTGTGCTTTTCTCAAGTGACATTTGCTGTCATCAAGCTCGGGGATTGAAAGGTGGCACTGAGGACTGCAAGATTTTATGGCATGTTCTGTGTCAACAGAATGAAGAGAGAACGTGACACGACTGATCTGTGCTCTTAGGTTGGCTGCTGTGCTGGTTGCCAAAAGATACCACAGCACAGTGAAGGAACAGACAGATCCTATGAGCTGCTCAGGATAAATTAGCTGCATTATTTTCCTTCTATGGCATTGACATAAATACCTGCTTTGGTCCCCCTGTGTATTCAGCAGCTTTCCACCAGTGCAATTTCCCTCTGTAGAGAGGAGATAATGGCAAAGAGTCTCAGTGAATTGATCTTCATTCATTGCCAAATGAGGAACAGGGGCCATGGTTGTTTTGCTCTTGGCATTTTTCCCCCCTGGAGTGTCCCTCACATTGAGTATCAGACTCCACATTTCCCTGCCCGTGTCTTCACAGTACCATAGGATTTTCTACCTCTACTTCTAGAAATTCTTCATCTGCTGGTAAATAATGGCAAGATTATAGGACTATAGATAACTGTAGTTTTTATGTCTGATGAGGTTGATATGGACCATTTATTCCCTACTCTTACAGCTGGTTTGATCTATCCATGAAGGGACTGTGAAGTGGTACTCTTGGTTGCCAAGACAAAACACAAGGTTAAAGCCACCATTTCACCTAAAAATTGAACACAGAAAAGGAAGCGAGCCATGGTACTAGAAAAGCTGCAGTCATTTTTATTATGTTAATTTGGACAAGGGGTGTGAGGGCGTGAGAATTAAAAAAACCCAACTAAAAACAAGTTGGCGTGCACAGATTAATTCACTGCTTTGTATTGATACAGCAGTGAAGTATATATGCAGATAGATAGATAGACAGATAGACAGATAATAGATAGATAGATAGATAGATAGATAGATAGATAGATAGATAGATAGATAGATAGATGATAGATAGAAAGACACAACTTTTTCTCTCCATGTCTTGTCATGGGAAAGCAGAGACTCACCCTTTACACACACTTAGCTTTGTGCGAGAAGTCATTTCTTTTTCACTCCCTATGTTTTATCTCCTTTGAAATGTGGAATAAACTGTCTTTCTATATGCTGAGTGGAGCTGGGCTTTGGCTTCTCTGAAGGAGCAGCTCAATTATTGCAGCCTCCTCCCCATCAGGTGGGACAGGCAGCAGTGGAGAACAGCAGCATTTTCATCACCTCACCTTATCCCTTCCCCATATGCTCAGAGACTATGACTAGTGAATAATTAATTAAAATGTGTCTGGTCAGAAGTTAAAAGAATCAGAGGAATTGAAGTAAAAGCCAGTGGCTTCTTTTTATTTTTTCTTCTCCATTTTCTTTCTTTTTTTTGCCATGGCCTTCTTCAGGTTCACAGGGAATAAAAAGGCCCTTAAAGGTTATGTACTCCAAGTCCCTGGAGGTGTTCAAGACCATGTTGGATGGGGCTCTGAGTAACTTGGTCTAGTGGAAGATGTCCCTGCCCATGGAAGGAGGATTAGAACAAGCTGGTCTTTAAGGTCCCTCCCAACCCAAACCATATTCTAAATCTGAAAGCTCACCCCATCCCCATTTGTGCTCCTGACAGCGTGGTGGCTGTTGGTGTCATGTACCTGCCCTGTGCCTCCCAAAGCTCACGAGGGCACCTTGAGCTGAGCTGTGCTTGGAACATGGAGCTGTGAGAGCGGGGAGAGGGGCTGGGGCAGGCAGTGCAGCCACACGGTCCTGGGACCCCAGCGAGATAATTTAGAGCTGTGACTGCAAAGCTTTCATTTACTTTTTAGTAGTAGGATGGAGGAGAAAAAACAATTATGTTTTATGACCTCTCCTTTTTAGCAAGAAATATGTTAAGATTGCGCCTTAGTGCCCAGCTGGGTTATGGGAATAGCAAAGAAGCAGCACTGCTTTTTTTGTTTATGGTATTTTGCCTTTTAAAATATTGTCTTATAATGTAAAATGAAAAAGTCATCTTATGTACAGGAAAACTCACAGCAAACTAATGAGGCACTAGAAACCTAGGATTGGTCTTTTTTTCTCATTTTATTGGAATTAATTCAAAAACATAATCAGAATCTAGCTCATTCTCTTACATAACCCTTTGTGAAGGACTCTTAAAATTCACATCAACAGAATCTCATTCCCACTTTCCCCTTAATTTTCATTTTGTTTAATGGCTTCATCACCATTTATTTGTGATTTTGGTATTTTTTTCCGTCTTGTGAGAGAGAATAACCTCTCCTGGGTAATAGGACAAAGAGTTGGAAGCTGTTTGCTTCTGTCGTGCTTCTGTAAAAAATACATTAAAAAAATTCCTTTACAGGGAATAAGCCCAGTTCTATTTCTTTTTTCCCTGGGGTCTAGTGGCACAATTCCAGCAATGCCAAGTCCAGCTGCAAGTGCCACGTGAGGAGGTGCTCTGAGTACAAGTTCCACTCTGCACAGCCCCATCCCCTTCGCAGGCTGAAGACGTGGAGTGCAAAATAATCAATCTTCCAAGGCTCTAATGAGCCCCTGTGCTACAGCCTGTACCTTGCCATCAGCTTCTAGAACAACAAAAAATGCCCAGCACAGACGGAAAAAAATAGCTGGAGGCTTCTATCAAATTTCTTTGTGAAATCACAGGAGGTACTTAACATTTGTCCTATAACTTTTCAAGGGAAATGAGAACATTTGCCATCCATACAGTTAGTCATTGTCTCCCACAGGAATGAAAGATATCTTGATATAATCCTGATCCTTTAACAACAAGAATTCTGAAATCAGAAAATCTCAAAAGATGGGTCTATGAAACTTCTGTGCTTGGGTTCGTGCTCAGCATGGACTCCACAAGAGCCTCTCGTATTCTATAGCATCCACACTTTCATATCTCTTAATTATAACACAGCTACATTTTCACTTACATTAAGCCTTATGATAAGAATTAAAATTCCTAAACAAGAAAATGCACCTCCTGCAAAAAAAAAAAAAAAAAAAAAAAAAAAAAAAAAAAAAAAGTGGAAAGACCAAATGAGAGAAATGGTTGAAAAAAGTTTAATTTTTACAGACTTCTTCATCCTTGTACTAGTCAATTTTTCTGATTTTGAACTCATTCCTCTCCCTCCCAGTTGATCATTCCATGGTAGAAGTGAACCATGTAAGGGGGGGACCCATGGTGTGGATCCAGTTTTTGATCCAGTAATGGAGAACTCATTAACCTCCCTCAGTATCAACGCTGATCCCCAAATCTGCATCCTCCTGTTTCCTCACTGGTGTGTGGCTTTTGCTGCCACTGTTTGGCCAATAATTCTCCCTTCCATAATGTGAGGAGACGAAACACCCTCACTGTCAGAACAGAGTTTTTGGGTAATATGGAGGGTTTACCAGCTCATCTATGCAAGATACTCGGGCAATTGCATCGAAAGCAGGGTTAGATTGTTAAAAGCCATTTAGGTTCTTGACTGCCCTCAGTTTCTCTGCAGGCAAGGCTCCCAAACATCTGTGAAGATGGATGCCCAGTGCCTAAGCACCACTCCATTTGAGTATCATTTAAAACCATCTTACTTTCCTCACATACAGCAAAAAAACCCCAATCCCCCAAATAGTTTTGAGGTAGGGGAGCAGCCTTGAAGTTGAGCCTAACACACAAGAGGTTTGCTGGGCAGAGCACAGAGGAGGGTGCAGCTCCCTTTATTTCTGCTCAGCAGGACAGGCCCAGCTCTCTTGCCAGCAGCACCCTCTCTGGAGCTGTGCCAGTAACAAAACACATCCCCGAGCTGCAGCTGACCCTGCATCCGTGCCCAGGGGTGGCACATCTGTGGTGTGACCAGCAAGGGGGGATGTAAGGGCACAGTTCTGAGTGAGAGGAGCAGGAGGTAACATCTAATCAGCTGTTTCCATCACCTTGCTGGGACAGGAGCACTCGAACTTGGCTTGGAGATCACCATTGGGTGTGCTGTCTGTTATCTGCTGCTCCGCACAGGTAGATGGAATCCCCGGGTATTTGATTAACTCCTGTCATGCTGCATGAATGGATACCACACATAGCTCCAGCTTGCTGCTTTTACTTAAAATTATTAATACATTTGATTCAGAGGGAAGCAGAATCCCATTTCCCTCCCAGCAAAATGCCTGAGCATCTTTCACAGAGCCTGATTTGGCAGAGAACGCTGCCATGGGCGGACACGGGGTCAGCAAGAGGTGGGGATGCTTGGTCTGCCTGCTAATGGGGAGCACACTTGGAGTCAGCCTCTGGAAAAATGCTTCCCATGTCCATTAGGGATGACATTTACCTTAGTCCAGATGTCTCTCATCACTCGTTGTGCACCAGTTAAGCTCTGAGCTCAACGGGATGGTGTGTGGTGCATGGGGATGATGTGTGCAGCTCCAAATTGCAAGTGTCAGCCATGTGTGCATGTAGGCAATTAAAAAAAAACATATATATATTAAGGGAAATGTGGAAAATTAAGCAAAGAAATAGAAAATAACTTCCAGAAAAAGTAAAATATGACTCTATCATCGTTAGACTTTCCTTGTCAGTCAATGTTTCATTAAGTAACTGTACAATGTGCCTCAGGGTATTGTTGATTTCTTCATCCAAATACAAATTAACACAGTACATTATGTGCTGCTCCTAAAATCACTAACTGTATTTATTACTTTACTAAATCTTTTTGGTAAAAATAAAGAAATACTGTTGTCAGATAATGCATGAACCTGCACAATGGCTTTTCTCTCTCCTTTCTCACAGAATGCTCTCCTACACCTACAGGGAAAATATTGCCAGGAAAGGGCAGTGGTTTCCTTTGGCCCCACATGCCCACAGGCTCAGCTGTAGAATAATTCATGAAGAGCATTTAATAGGATACTTTTCTGTAGCCATTTAGAGTTGTGTGCAAGTCCCAAGTACATCAGCAGGATGCAGATATGAGTATTTCAGCACTTCCTAGACATTTTGGTGGATGACTTCCCAACAGAAATAGTTGCTCTGCAGAGGAAGATCCAAGATCCAACATATGTGTCTACACAAGGATATCCTTTCCCTGGCAGGGGGTTGCCTGCCCTGTGCACAAACTCCTGCACCAGCTCCCTGCAGCACCCAGCCCTCTCTGCACAGTGTGGGGAGCTGAGCCCAGCTCTTGGGTGTCTGTCTCAAAGTGGATCTGGCCCTTAATTAGGAAAGGAAATTAAATATTGTGGTGTTTCACATGTGTGGTGGGTTGGCCCTGGCTGGAAGCCAGGCACCCACCAAAGCCACTCTGCCATTCCCCTCCACAACTGGGCAGGGGGCAGAAAATATAACAAAGGGTTAATGAGCTGAGATATGGATAGGGAGAGGTCACTCACCAAACACCATCGTGGGCAAAACAGACTCAGCTTGGGGATATAAACTGAATCTGTTACCAGTGAAATCAGAGCAGGATAATAAGAAGTAAAATAAATCTTAAAATCTTAAACCCACCTTCCCCCCCACCCCTCCCTCCTTCCTGAGCTCTGCCCCCTCCCTGCAGGCAGCACAGGGAGGTGCTTGGCCAGGGTGGGTCTGTCCTGGAGCTGCCTGGCATTGGCTCTGCTGGACATGGGGGATGCTTCCAGCAGCTTCCCCCAGAAACCACATCTGCAGCCCCCCACGAACAAAACCTGGCCTCTCAAACCTAACACAACACGCTAATGGCTCAAGAATATAAATTCTATTTGACACAATACACTAAAGAGCTCATAAAACTTCATCAACATGGCAGAATATATCCTGTGTTTTCCTGCTTTTTAATAATTCTAATAAATCAGATAAAAACGATACCACAATATACCATTACAAGAAAAGATTATCAGGAGCATAAAAATGAGAAAAACAGGGTGCTACCACAAAATTTAGAAGATGAAACACAACAAGGTGTTTACAAGGTTGGGACAGAAAACAAAAACTCCAATTAAATTTCTGTATGATTGATGGTGTAGGTTTAGCCACTCCATTACAGAAGCAAACCAATGTCAGTTTCCTTGCCTTGCTTTAGCCTGCATCTCAAGGGAGCTTATAAATAGTTAAACAGTTATATCAGAATTCATCAGTTTTTTAGAGAAAAAAGTAAACCTCAACATTGATATCTATGATATAATGACTTACAAGTCACTGCATAATTAATCTTGATATTAACTGCGTGCACTTGTGATATATGATTTATTAGGGGTTATTAATCTAAATTCTTCCAAGGGTATTGCTTCATGGACACACAATCTAATAACTTCCAATGCAGTAGCAGGTGCTACTTTATAATAAAGACATTAACATATTTGGAAAAAATACCTCTATATCAATTGCTCATACTGTGTTTTCACTTCTCCAATGGACTTGATAGTGATTAAAAACTAAACTGGAAATATAGATCCTGTATTCCATCTTCATTCTTACTGCCCTTTTCATAGTTTTTCATACTGATTTCTTCTTGTTTCAGAACCATTTATACAACTTTACTTTCACATACCTACACCCTTCTGAAAGGTGTTCAGGGAGGATAACATATGACATTCTCTGCTGCTGCCTGTTTAGATTGGGAGTGCTCAGAGAGGATTCAGCATTTCAAGAGGCAGCTCATTCAGTTTGACTAACAAGGCTCTTCTGGACGATGCTGTAATGCATTGTAGGATACAACCATTAGTTTTATTTTGGTTTGTAGCTCTAAATTGTCTTTCCCCCTACTTGAATACCAGCTGCTCTCAGACAGATGGTTCCTTCCTCATCAAGGCAGCTATCAGAGATACAGTGCCTGAGACAGACAGAGAGGTCCTTACTTGTCTTTGAGGAATGTTTCCAGAGAGAGCTAAAGGGGAAAGCCCAGCACACATCAAATAATTTGAAAAATGCTTGAAAATAAATGCAAAAGTAAAAATATTCCTGCAGCAGCCAAGAAGCATATGTGGGAACAAAATATAATGACCGTAACTGACCACAATTGACCGCAACAGAAGCATAACTATTCAAAAAGGATATTTCCTATACTAACATCACTTCTTTACTCCTTTCTCAGATATTATTCCTCCTCAGACCATTCATTTACAGATTCCTCTAAATTCAGCCAGCCTCACAGTGAGGTAATGGGATGACTGGATAAATTAGCAATTACCAGGATTTGCTGCAGCTTCCAAAGAAGATGGTGATGCCTGGGTTGGCATTGCCTTGAGAGGGTGAGATGCAGGCATTAGATATACTCATATACCCACCACAAAAAAAAAGAGAATTTAACACTAGTGACTATCACTCTGCTTATAACCAGATTTTCAAATTCTCCTCAGTCTTGGCAGTGGACAGTAAATGTTTTCATCATAGCTATGACCTCCCTGTGCTGGAAATTGTCCTGACACTACTTGCAAAGGGTCTAATTAGAAGAAGCAATGTTGACCCTAAAGCCCCTGTTAAGCAAGTCACTGCTGACAACCTGAAATATTTTAGCACCATTAGTGCACCTCTGACACAGCCAGCAGACAAAACCCACGACATTCTCTGAAATTTTTAAGGTGATTCTACCAACCCTGAGCATAAGAAAGGGCTTTTGGAGTCTTCCTCTACCTCTACATATTTCCACAATGTCAAAGAGTTCATTTGTTAATACGAACCAAATTCATGTGAATTAGGATCTCTTTCAGGAAACTCTGTCTTTTGCTACCTCACCCTGCCTCAAGGCAACGCCCTGCAGCGGATTCACACCTGAAAATTCAGCATTCTGGCCACAGCAAAAAGCAACTATGCTCACCATATGTTTACTGGTGAAAATCAGACACACATGCGATGGATATCTGCTTTGAAACAGGCAGAGAGTTAACACAGGGATGCAGAAGCTGGCAGCAACCAGTACAGCACCCAAGTCCAAGCAGGTGGCACTACCCCCCGAGGCTCCCCTCCCTGGCAGTGTGTGTTCACACACAAAGACTGGGCTCTGTGTCCCACTGTTACTCTTTCAGGTGAAAACCCACGAGCTTTCCAAACTGCTGGGAAGTCCAAAGCCAGGTCCGTGCTAAGTTTACAGCTGTTTGCACAGGACACCCTTAGAAGGGAGCTTGCCGAGCTGTCGCTGCGAATGACAGACAGTTGCTTTAGTTTGCTCTTCCATAATCATTCCCATCAATGCCTCAGAGTCTAAAGATCTAATCCTGTCTGCAAAATTCAATTAGACTTTGCAAGGAAAAAAAAAAAAAGATTAGTCATTAAAGTTTTAGATAAACAGATCCCAGCTAAGGACAAATCTGCACGACTACTCCTGTGAATTTCAGCATTGAAGAAAATCAATATACTGTGTCATATTCCTGTAAAATATTATCTGCAGTACCACTTGTTTTCTCATTTGTGCATGAAGTTAAAATTTAAGTCCAGTTTTCAGTGACAGCTTATTTGCTATAGAATTAAATAAAATAGTAAAAGGACAATCACCTTCTATAGCTGCATGCTTCTTTTTAGAATAGGTGGCCAAGTAATGCCCTGACCTTTAGAGTGACACAGGAGGCAGAAGCCCTGGTTCTGAGCAGCCACCCAGTGAGAGGCAGCCCAGTAGCACCTGTCTTTATTCATCTAACACAGCAGTGCAATGACAGTTCGCACTTGCAGTCAAATAAAAATTATCCAAGCTACATTTTCACTTTCTATATTGCCTCTGCTTATTTTTTCTGCTTTCAGAGATACCTCAGTGTGGGGGGAAAAGAAGTTTTGTGGGAAGGAGAGAGTTGCAAATGGTTCTCTGACTGGTGGTATCTTACAAACCCCAAGCACAGAGGAGGCACAACTGGGTTTTTCTCTCTCTTCTAAAGCCTGTACGTTAATAAATGTTAATTTTATCAGACTACAAGGTCTGTCTACAAGGTGATATTCAAATTCCTGTTGATTTAGTAAAGAACTTAGGTGTTCAGCACTTGCAAAAACACTGCTGTTTCGATAGACACCTTCAGACAGATTTAGGTATTTAACCTGAAGAGTCAACATTTACAGTTCTCCAGCAGGATTACCTGGGCTTTCAGGGCAAATTTCTACATCTCAGCTGCTCTGCATGTTGTGCTAACCTGGATACTTGCCTGGCCCCTATGAATGTACCTATATGAAGTTTGTTGGTAGAGATGTGAGGTTTCTGCAAACTCAGGAACAAATCCTTAATGAGCCAGGAAGTAAGGAAGAAGCTCTTTTATATTTCTGTTTTACTGAATGTTTGCTCTCCCCTCACATGTGTCTGGGATGCATGCTTTTCAATGTGAACTTTACTCCAAGAGCAATCCGATAAATTCCTAAAGAACTCACAAGAAAATCTTGGGGAAAAGAATAAAAAAACAGATTTTTTTTTTTCCTAAAATATTTAATACCTGGAACCTATAAAGAATTGTTGAAGATCTGCCAACATTTCCAATGATTTTCAAAGTCATACAGTTTTCAGTTGCTCCAGAACTGCTGATATCAGCAAGCATGCCCTTCTAAATAATTTATTGGCATTTCTACATAAATTAGATACTTAAAGGTGAGGATGCTATGAACCTTGTGGAGGCTGAGTGCTCACTACATGGACTATAATCCATCAACCCAACAGACAGATTTCCAAACTGGCTTAAACCTCAGCAGGCTCACTGCTTGGAAATAGTTCAAGGACTCCAGAGACTGCAATACGCTCTTGAAATGTCACTTGCAGTAAAAGTACATTCTACACAAAAGTAAATCACCATAAAATAAGGTACAGACCTCAGAGAGTTATAAATGGATCATTTAAATCACAGGTTAGTTACTGCTCACAAAAATAAGCAATGCAAAAATTATGTTAACTTCAGCTAAGGACAATGTATTACAAAATACAGAGCAAAACCATCAGCCAAAACACACATTTGCATAAAGTTAAATTCTTCAGTAAAACACTTTAATCCTGTCTATCAGTTTCTAAAGTCATCATGGACTGTTTTCTTTCTAAAAAAAAAAAAAAAAAACAACTATATAATTCTGATTTACAAAAAGTAGCTATTGGAAAATGTTATGTTGGCATTTCACCTGTAATTACTGTATTTATAAAGGCTCCAGACTGCAGAGAAGGAAACAATCTGACAAAGAGGGTGGATGATATTTCAAGAAGAATGCTGGCGGTGAGAAACTGAGGAACAAAAAATGCTTCCCCTAGCAAGTAGCAGATAAAAACCTTAAATCTTCAGAATTTGCTTTTAAATGAAAAAGAGAAAAAATTATCAGAGAAAGCAAGCTCCCATCCTGGCTAGGGAATCACTGCAGCCAGGGGTGTGTTGGATCCATCATTTGAATGGGTCCCTGCAATACATTTTTATGAAGGGTTAAGAAAAGCCAGCGATGAATTAAATGCTAAAGGGGATGTAAAGATGATAAAAGCAGTATTTTCATCAGAAAACAGGAGAGTAGGAATGGTAAAGTTGCTATTTGAGATACAAATAAACAAGATTGAACAAGACTACAATGGAAATAAGCAGGACAATAAACACAATTATCTGAACAGATTAATTTGCAAAAAGTAAAAAAATAAATATCATCAGGAACTCAAAATAGTTGTGAAATCAATAGAAATGGCCTAAAAGTCACAGAAGGCTTGAGTTTCAGCAGGAGAAGGGGGAGGAAGCTGCTGACAGCAGAGGGGATGAGTGAGTGCTGGTGAAGGTCATTCCATCTCCCTGGCCTCTGGGTGAGCAGCCCCAGCCCACCAAGAGAGTGAAAGGGCACTGAAAGCCCTCCTGAAAGGACACAGGGGCAAGGGCAGGAGCTCCTGCTCGAGTACAAATCCTGCCTGCATTTGCTAAACAGGCTGATGCTCTCCTCGTTGGAATTCACAGGGATGCACACAAAGGAAAATGCCAGCATAGTGAACTTTTCAGCTCTTAGCCAAGTAATTATTTGCAAGTGTGGGGTTTTGGTTTGCTTTTTTTTTTTTTTTTAATCTAGTTCATAGCAAAAACTCAGACTATGTGGGGGCACAAACAAAAGGAATCAATTAAATGATGATGATTATAAACTAGGGAAATTCCAAGCACAGAATTAGTAGATTCTGGGATTTTTCCTATTTGCTCTCTAAAAGTCTATTTTGACAATGAATTATAAATATTTTGTTGACTGTTCTTAGTCTGTTACTACCAAGAAAAGGAGAACACTAGACATTTGTGTTCTTGCTGCAAACTCTGAGCTTTCCCTTGCTCCCCAGCTCTGTGTCCTTTTCAGTGCTTGGTTTTGACTCTGACAAATCAGCTCTCCTAGCACTAACCTAATTATGGTTTTGAGGCCTAACAGAAAATAAGGTTTGGCATCATCTTCCTTGTGAGAAGAGATGCAGAAATCTGTTAAGCAGAATTCAGTCACTATAGTAATTTTAGCCATGCCTGACTTCCTGCCTTGCTACTTTGCCATTCCTACCATTCCTGCCTGTTTAAGATGAGACACCCAGAGGAAATTTGGTTTTGCTCTCACATTTACACAACACCATTACTTTGCCTTAATGACCAACACACCCTATTTAATGAAACCCCAGCATCAACTTTATTGCATCCTGCACTGCTAATGGTTTGGTAGTCACCTAACACATTAATCTTGATTCATGGCTCACTTGAAATATTTATATAGTACAAAATGTTTAAGTGGAGGTCATCTGCATGCAAAGCTTCAAAGAATACACTGCAAGACTTTGTGCCTCCTCTAGCTCCTCCTCAGCAGGAGAACATGACTTCATCCAGCCTGGGCTAGGGTAGGGAGCCAGGTTTAGGAAATGATCCAGCAACTGTGGGCAGCAAAATCAGCCATATGGCCACAAGCATAAGATTTTATTACTAAAGAAAGGACTTTATTTTCACTGCTTTTTTACGTTCATAAAGGAACAAATGCTTTTAGATGGTTTCATCATAATTCCCTTGATATTAAAATTATCTGCTGGCCCATGGAAATGCAAGCTACAGGACACAATGAAATCAGCATGGGACCTGGGATAAAGGCAGACAGATGAATCTCTGAAATAACTAGAAAGGCCTTTAGAATCATAGAATCATCAAGGCTGGAAAAGATCTTTAGGATCATCAAGTTCAACATTCGACCAAACACCACCGTGCCCACTGAACCATGTGGTGAGGTATCACATCTACTCGTTTTTTGAACACTTCCAGGAATGCTGGCTGTACCTTCCCTAAGGACAAAGCAGTCCCTAAATCCCAGACAGAGCTGCTTCTGCAAGCCTCTTCCCCAGCCATATGAGGCAGGTGAGGCCATGCAGTGTCAGAGACTGCTCAGCCTGCAACTTTCTGCCCCTTTTCCAGTCCATACCTCAAAGCACATAGGAAATGTCAGTAGTGCTTCCAGCAGCACTCACTTTATGTGCTAATTCTGCAGGTGGTGTGTGGTTTTCTACTGGAGCATTTCACCACGGGCTGCTGCTACAAGATACTGTTGAGGCTGAGAGTTGTCTGTGGAAGCTGGGGTTGGTGAGGAAGAATCTGACACAATCCTCATTTTCTACACTTTGTTCTCTTTGCAGCTGTTTTTTTGCTCCCTGTGCACTGTCTGGCGACATGAATCATGGAACAGAAGGAACAGTTTAATCAATAACATGCTTAATTGCTAAAAATTATTCCACAACTGCAAACTCACAGCCAAGAGACCACACTATCTGTCACCGAAGATGCATTATGAGGGAGAAGCAAAGAGGTTTAAGTGTCATTAGCGAAACAATAATAAAATAACCCATAAAAATTGAAAATATGACTTAGTGAGAGCATATAAACATAAAACAGTGAGGTTCCCAAGATGAAATCATATTGCATCACAGATAATTCCATATAATGTGGTTCAAAATGGCAAACTGCATTTGTGTTTTAAGGTGTGCAGACATTTATTATGAGCAGCCAGTTTACCCTATTGCTTTGTGAACTCAAGGAAAAATGTAGCTTCCATCAAATTGAATCGCATTAAGTGGCCACTGCACACTGAGAAGATATTCTGTTACTCTCAAGTGGCAGAACTATCTGCAAATGCATATGAGAATAGGAATTCCTGAATATTAGACACTGTGTCATGTAGCAGTGATTACAGTGAGTGTGTTTCAGCCCTGATCCTTAAATGCAATGCTTCCTCGAATACTCACTTTGCTAGGAAGATATATGTGAAGAGCCCAGAGAAATAACCTGCCTCAGCACTTCTGTTGTAATTAAATGCAGGCCCATGTTGGCACAAGTAATGACCACCATCTGCTCAGATCCACGGCTGGTCTGTCCTTCACCACAAATCACACATCTCCACATGTCCTGCAAAATACCCACTACCAGCTGATTCTCCAAAGCACCACACCAATAACCTGAATATGCAGCAGGTTTGTTACAGATGAGTGCTAATATATTTGGCCTGCAAAAATGCTTGTCTAGGTTTGGATGCTTTAATAACAATTCTGTTAAATGCTTAAAAGAAAACATACTAAATGACCCAGGTTGCAAAGTTAGGTCTCAGGAATTAGAAAAAGCCAAGACTTACACTGTCTCTTCAGGCTGGGAGCATTTCAGTGCACTACCATCTCCTGGGTTTAGCATGTCCTTGCCTAAAACTGTATCTCTTTTATTTCACAAAATTTATTTCACACTGTGGGCACGCTTGATGCTACTATTCCATTGATTATTTTTATTCTATTTGTATATCTTATCTTTTCATAACTCACCACTCAAATCTCATTACATTCAAAGGTTATTAACTCCCTTGAAAGTTTCCCAGCAGCATTTCTACACCCTCAGATAAGATCTGAGTACTTTGTGAAGTCTGGGCTATCCCACCGTTCACATGGTGGATTTGCACATCCTCTGCAGCATCCTCCAGGACAAAGCTCAGCCCTTCAGCACTTCTTCAAGCTCCCATTCCTGCCTGGAAGGACTGGCATGGCTCTGCCACCAGCCTGCCTGGACACCACCTCTCCTGAGACTTGCAGTCTCTTATGGAATCTTTCTTCCTAACAACTGTTTTTAGGGAAGTAAGAATCATCATCCATGTTTTACAAATGTATAATTAAGGCTAGAGAGATGAATGTCCAAATTTTCTTGTAATCTAGATGACTGATCCGAAATTCACTATGGCTGTCTCACCTTCTGCAACCAGTCTTGAAGAAAACTTCACTATGCAAGTGAAAAAACCAACCTGGGGTGAGCACTAAAGTCTGTGCAAGGATACCTGTGTGTGTAAGGGGCACTTCATCCTTGCGTGCAGCCTGCTTCTGCTGATCAATGTGCAGGAAACTTTTAAGGGAACACTGCTAATGAACGAGAATGTCTCTCATGCTCTTGAGTCTTTTCTTTGCTTCTATGGACCTTTGTTGAACAGAGAAAGACTTCTTGGTAGTCCTCTCATGGGCAGCAAAGTCCAACAGCAAAAGCCACGAGCCATAACACGGGAAATTCTGATAAGACATGGAAAAATCATCATAATAGGAGTGGTAGATCTTTGCAACAAGGGCTAGAGAGGCTGTCATCCCCACCCTTGAAGAGTTTCACAGCTGGTCTGCAGGAGGCCCTGGGTAACATGATGTGACTGCAGTTCAGCCTGCTTGGAGTGGGTTTGGGCCACCTTTCTGCAGCAGAACCTCCAGCCTAAGGTTTTCTGTGACTGCCCTGTGGTGTCTCCACACAGCCTGTGCTACAGAGTGGGGGGCACTGTCCCCCTGCACTATGGACCTGCTCATTTCTCAGATGAGAGGGAAATAAATGGATCACACTCGTGGCCCACTTCATTTTGAAGATACCATTTGTACAATCATGTGATTGGTTATTTAGGCATGACCCCTTCTAGGTCTCCCCATGGCTGAGCAGCCATCACACACATCTATACTCCCAATGAGGTGACACAGTCTGGCTGAGGCAATTAGATCATCATTACCAGAAATAGAACCGAGCTATATATTGTCTGACATTAGTAAATTCAAGGGAATGAAATACCTTGTTCCAAATTATAGTCTCATCCATCTAGACTTTCTGATAGTCCTGAAAGACAGATGGTCCAGCAAATGGCTGTAATCATCATAAGGGTACAGTTTAACTCCCCAAGACATCTGAAAAGAGCAATATTTGCAGAAATATCAACCTGCAAATGTGAACGGAGCCTTCTGACTGGGTAGGTTCAGTGAATCATTTCAGTAAAATTTCAGAAGATATTTCCTTTGAGAATTTTTTGCTTTCAAAAAGTAATTTAACAAAGAACTTAAAGATGACCACAATTAACAGATTTACCATTAGCAATAATGAATATGTCAAGCTGACTTCATTACCCTTAGTGTGAAACAACTCTTCTCTGAGACAGTTGGGAAGCCTTTTCTTATGAAAAACATGGAACCAACACATGCCTCAGTAAATGATGTTGAAAAACTACGTTTGGTTCAATAAAAGAGGCCAGAACTTATTCTCTGTTTCAGAGGCCAAAGCATGATGGTCATTTTTGGAAGGGTCATAGCTCCCACGTGCCCCAAACTGTTCCTCTGGTGTTCCTGGGAGAGCACTGACTACCATGGGCCAAAAAAGTGCTGCGGAGCACCAAGGGGAGCAGTAAGGGCAGTGCTCAGTTCTCTGTCCAGCCCTGATACCAACTCATTTATTCATGTATGTGCTGCAATGTCAGGGTTTGTGAACATGCCTGGGACACATTTTTCCTGCTGCACAAAGACCTCACCAGTGCACGGGGTTATTTATATCTGGCAAGGTTTTGTGTATTGTATACAAGTGCAAAACATGATTCTTGACGTTCACAAAGCATCATCTGAATTTATCACCCAACAACTCCTACAACAAATAATCCCAATTAGTTCCCAAGAAAGAAACCTCTGGACCGTACTTGTTTTAAAGGAGAGGAGTTTCTGGAAGCACATACTGTCTCAAAAAAAAATGAAAAGCAAGAAGTTAATCCTGACATGATTTATTACCCCTTTCACCTCATGCAATACTTCAATTGTTCTCTGTGTCATGGTCTGATCGTTTAGTCCTTTCTCTTCTAAATCACCCTGTTTTTAGCAAAGGGAGAAAGGTCTGAAGGATTAGGTCCTGAACTCCATCCAATATTCTCCTCAAAGGAAAATGATGCATTCTGCCTGCTCAAATTGCCATGATAGTTTGGTGGCATAGGAAATGTAATTTTTTTTTTCTTTTTTTTGTAAATAAGGTTAAGTTATATGATTTCAGTTTTTCATTTGAAGAGAGTAGAGAATTTCCTTCTCCCAGTTTTACTGGGTTCACTAATTCAGCTGTGAATAGAGCATGTGGGGAGGGGATGCAGTGAGTCTGTGGGAAGATCCATACAAAACATGCAGATGGGATTAATCTACTCATTCTCTAGTTGTAATTGCAGTTTCACAGAAATTCTGCTAAAAAACACATTTATTTGGCAGTAAATACGATGACTAATTGCAAAGGATAGCTGCACATAAATTCCAGACTGAATTTTTTGGCATACTTCTAATTGTCATATAAAAGAAAATGACACACTCTCTACTCATTTTTCCTAATTAAATGCAAAATATGAAATTATTCCTACTACCCTTACTGGTGGAAAAGAAGGCTGTGTCAATTTAACTATGAAATACAGCATATGGTTCCCTGATTATTGGTAAACTGTGCAGCAGAAGTCCTGGACAGATGATTCCAGGGGAGGATCTGGCCATGCCTGCACTGAGACCCATATAAGAGCTCTCAATCCAGACTTGAAAACTGTTCTGTAGAGAGTTCTGTGAAGGATACGTGGCCCTAAATTAATGACTACAGGATTAGGATTATTTGGTTGGGGTTTTTTTCCCAAAATTCTCTAAATAAATGTCCCATAAATTTCAAACACGAATTTGCATGGTACTCAAGGTGCTAGAGCAATCCTTACTTGCCTGTGACCTGTTTACAGCAAAAGGCTCTTACAAACACTCAGCACCCAAAGTCATATGACATATTTGGCAGCAGAGGATGAAATCAAACATTTTGTGTCCCAAGCCAATGACAAAACTGACTTGCCATAGAGGATTACTAACACTAGAAAAAAGGGTAAGATAAATTATGTAAAAATAATTTCCTGACAGCTTTGAATAATGAAACAAAAAATCCTTCAGAACAGCACACAGGGTAAGATGCTCCAATATATGAGGTGTTAGAAAACCCCAGTCCTGCAGCAGCAGCACAGTGCAAGTCTAGCACAGGCCAGACATGTTTCAGCAGTGCAGAGGGAATTAAATGCTGCTGCCTTTATCTGCACACACAAGAAGAGCTCTGTCATTCTTTCCACATAATGGGATGCAAAATATGCCAGTTTATTAATTGCTTAACATCTACCAGACAGCACAGTATTTCCCAAGTGGGAAAACATGCTAAGAGTGGAAAAAACCCCCAAATGCCACAACCAAACTACAACTTAAAGTGTGGCAATTCTTAGCACTGGACATAAAAGAGATTCAATAGAAATGCATTTGGTTGAACACTGTCACTTGCCCTGACTGTGAGCCCTTCTTTATGCATGAGGATTTTGAAGTCTAATGAGTATGCACAGAGCATTCCCACTGATTCACCACCACAGAGAAGAGCTTTGGCTGGGATTTCATCCAGAAAACAGCTAAGAAAAGAGAAAAATACAGGTAGGGGAAAAGCTCTGCTATGCTCACGGATTCTGCCTTCTTTCCACGACACAGCTGCCTTGTATGACTGCAGATATTTCCCCTGCCTTGCTGCACATGAACCCTCTGTAAGCACACTTTTAACACGTTTCTCTTAGGAAGTTCTGCCATATCAAAGGAAAATACGCTGCGAACCAGGGCTGTGACTCACACACCTCATACACTGAACTCCTCTGCTCTGCTCAGCAAACTCAAATGTCAATATCATGTCAAAGACAGACAAGAACCATTCTCAACTTGTTTTGCTAACCGAGCTCTGCCAACTTTTCAATAATTAAAGATCATCAATCAGACTCAAATGCAAACCAAATTATGGTATTATTTGCAAAGCCACGGATATTTTCAAACAGGAAACCTAAAATTTTTCATTAGCTTTCTGGATTTGATCTTTCCAACACACTCATTTCAAGAGATTTTTAGTTCACCTGTTTGTTTGCTCTAAGTTGAGGACTGTGTGTAGCCACTTGCCTCCTGGAGTGGGACATGAGGAGAAATGCCAAATATTGTGAAGAACTGTGATAAAAACTGTGTCTCACAACCCAGCTAAGCCTCCTCCTCCACTCATGTTTTGCCAGAGGGAGACAGATGAGCCCCAGATCTGCCACATTCCAGTTCTCATGGGAAACTTGTGGCTATTTTGGTGGCTACAGAACATCCTTGAAAGTGGGAGAGAAGGCTGCAGCCTTTGTAGTAGCAGTGTGAGGTCAGGGTTTTAGTGACATGGGTCAGGAGCACAAGCACTGGGGAACTGATGAGAAGCAGGCCACACAGGGACTGCTGAGAACACAATCTTATATTGCTTTTCCAGCCTCATGAACACATCTCTGCACTGGGCTATTGACTCATCAGTGCCAAAGACAGAATTCTGGACTGTGAGATCCACATGGCTATAGTGACAATCGTGAGATGCTGGCTACCCCTGGAAATGGCAATGCCAAAGAAAGCCTCTTCAGCTCAGAGTTACTAATCTCCTTTCATTTTCTGCTGCTTAAGGAGTGTCAGTGATGATAGGACTGCAGGACACAAACCTTAGATGTCATTTAAATATATCAGTTTAGGGGAAAACATCAGCAAGATATAGCAACCATATGGGCAGCTCTATCAGCCAGAAGCATTTTATATATAAACCTCGAATTCTCTAGAGAAATCTTCAGAGTCAAAGAAATAGCAAAGCACTGTAAAATTCATCTTCATAATCTTGGTGTGTGATTCTTATCACTGACATACTACTACACTCCTGGCTTTTATTGTAGTCTGACTCCTGTTAAAGGTGTCCATCTGGTCTTATTGAGGGATCATGCAATAAAATCACCTTTTCCTGTTGTTTTTTTTGTTTTTTTTCTTATTTTGGAGTCAGGGAGGAACTCAATGGCATTTTCCAGGTGGGAAGCTAGAAGCTAGATCTTATATTTGTTTCAGCAGTGTAAGTCTATTGCAATACCACTGATTTCAGTGACATAACCTGTGGTTACATCTAGAGAAAACTATATTTGATGGTGCAAGCCCTTCTCCATCTATAGCTGGAAACCAGGAAAATGTGTTTTGAGAAAATACAGTTGTGCATTTGCCCTTTTTTATACTCTTCTACAACTATCTGCGAGTGACCACTGCCTGAGACAAGGCACTAGATTAGATGGGTCCTCTGCCTGCTCTCCTAAGGTCACTCCTATGTTCTTTGTAGAGAAAATATCTCCAGGAGTGCATCTAGCCTACTCATTTAGCCTGTACAGCTATACCTCAGAACCCATTTGTTTAATGGCATAAAATATTTGGGTCTTTTTGTTTAAGTGGAGACCATAAATAATGCACTGTATAATACATTTTAAAAATCACCTGGTATTGAACAAACCATTTAATTTAACTTGGCTAAACTGGAATCGATATTATAATTAATTTTCTACTTCATCTGTCTTTTGAAGTGGTGGAACAAACCAGTTTGTGTCAGTTCAGCCCCGTAGGACTGTGTGAAATGCTGGGGCTGTATCCTTGTTTACCCCTGCTAACTAAGACTGACCAGTGGAAGGGCTCCTTGCTTCTTCTAGGAATGCTTTATAGAGGAAATTCATGACAAAAGAAAACAAAGTTTCACAACTTCCTTTATTTGATTTAGTGTCCGATTTGATTTTTAAATCATTAGTCAGGCTGAACTGTACCAGCTTCACTTTAGGCAAACCGTAAGGAATTGCCTGCCCCTTGTTCCTGTGGAATGCTGAGGTGCTCCTGGGCTTACTTTGCTTGAAGGAGGCTCAAGGTACAGAGACTTACAGGAAAAAAATTATAGTCCCAGTGGGTCCAGTGAAGGAAGAGTCCAACCTGCCAAACTCCTCCAGTGCCTCCTGGCACAGCACCCAGGTCTCCAGCCAGTGCCACGGCCACCAGGTAGAGCCTCCCTCACCTTTGTGGGGAAAGAAACCCCCTTGGATTTACTACACAGTGCACGTTCTACATGCCAGCTAGGGCAGCAAGTCTCCTAGAAAAGCAGATTGCCACCAATCCTGCCATCCTCTTGTCTGTTAATGACACCAAAGCTGAAGGATATCAGAAATCCTGCTCACACTTCAAAGGTTTTCCCAATTACCAGGCAGCCAGACACAGGGCCAGAGGGAATATCCTTGGCTGAGAGCTCACAAACACAGCCCACACTGCAAAAAGACCAACTGCTACAGAGGTTAAATCTGTCTCCTGCAGGAAGAGCTACTCTGCAGACCTTCAATTCCCTGTGATGTCCAATCCAAACATGCTACAGGTGTATTTTTTAAATTAAAAAGTGTTTATTTTATCTGTCCCTCCCTTAGCAGAATGACTCTCCCATCCCATGGGAGCTGTGCAGTGAAATAGGGATTGGGACACCCTGGAAAAGTCTGCTTTTCACTCCTACCCTAACAGCAGTTTTAGAGGTCCAGTGCCCAGCCAGGGGCACGGGTCTCTAGGTGTGGTGTGATGTCAAGCAACATGTGAAAACCTGTGATATGTAAAGGGCCAGAAAGCTGTAAATAAAATAGTTAGAGAATGCAGGCCCTCATAGAGATATCAGAAGGATTTAATGACTTAAAACTTCCTTTCTAGAGCCTTCCAATTCCCACAACTCTTATTTAGCTTAATAAGGGCTGTGAGCATACAGATTTACTCACCAGTATTGGGAAACTCTGCTTCCTTTAGCCTTGTGATGAATAAAAAATGCTTCTTTTTAGTGGGAAAAAAAAAAAAAAAGCTTTAATGGTCCAGGGAGTTTATTAACATGATTTGAGTGATCCCTTAGAGATTCAGAAAGCCAAGCAGTAATTCAAGACAGCAAAACTGTTTAAATTTCCAGATTTCTAGGGCAAACAGTGATTTCTTGAGAACTCAAATCAGGAGGCACTGGCACAGGTTGCCCAGAGAAGCTGTGGATGTCCAGTCCCTGGAAGTGTTCAAGGCCAGGCTGGATGGAGCTCTGAGCAACCTGGTTTATTGGAAGGTGTCCCTGCCCTGTGATTTATAAATGCCTGAGACCAACATCTCTGCAATGATTAAACCCTCTCTGATGCTTTACCTGACCAGCACAGTAAACACTTTGGTATCTCAAGGGAAATACCAGTGAACACTGCCCTGGCTGCTGGGCTTTCTTTGGCGGGGCAGAAATATGTAAAAAAGAAACATTGCATGCATCTGTATCAGTTCCCTGCAGCGTTGCTGCATCTACCAGTGTGCTGACTGTGGTCCAAGGGTCCTTGCTCCCCTCAGCTCCCGGTGCGGGGCGTTTCTCCGGCCCCTGCTCGGGTCACTGCCCAGCAGCTGCACTCTCGGGGAGCTGGAATGCACTGCCCACAGAGCAAGCTGGACAAGGGGAAAACAAGTGTGCACTCAAATGACTTGAAGGTCTTGCAGGCTTTGTCCCTAATGTTGTGCTGGTGGCAAAGTCACAGTCTTCTAAAGCAGAAGACCATCAGAAATGACAAAATCAGAGCAGATCCCTGATTAATACAGTTTGCCCCCTTGCCCTTTACTGTATCTGCAGTGACAAAAGCTGGAGCTGGCTTTGGGGAGAAACTTTGAACCCAGACTGCATCAAGAAATAAATTTCCCCTTCCCCTGAAATTCCTACTTGCATGTCTCAAACCCTTTTATGATCACTTTCATCATCCCATAACACTCCCCTCTAATACATGTGCTACTGCATGTTCACTGATTAAAACAACTCAAAGAAAAGTCTGTGTGACTTGGCTTTTAATAATTTCATTTAATAAGAAAGAAAAAAACAACAAAACAAAAAGCTCCATGTATTCTATCTATTTGCCTCACTGGATAGCAATTTTTGGGAAGTGTTTTTACCCAGCTGAATTTAACAGCACACTAAGCTGTTGTACTAGTGGCAAATAGAGAGCAATAACTATGACAAGAACCCAAGCTCTTCTCTGGGAATTACTGGGAAACTTATGCCCCTTTGACAACTGAGATCTCCAAAGAAATCCCCTTGTGCCTTACCCAGTTTAAAATTTTAAGATGAGCTGCAGCAGGTAGCAAAAGCAGTAGTCAAATGATCTTCTTCCCACACCAGCCCTGCTAACTTCAAAGGAAATTCACAGGGTACAGAGAACAATTAAGATTGGTTTTCAGAACACTCTGACTCAATACAGAGCATCACTGCTAAATTTTGTCCAGTAGCTAGTGTATAATCTCAGTTACAGAAATTTTGAGGGACTTATGAGAAGCAAATAGGGGACATTTGATAATTAACTTTTCTGAGACCAAAAGAGACCAATTCAAAGATGAAAAAAACAACCAAAAATAATTATATTAGCTAAGAGCCCTCTTTGTTCTTAGTTTCCACTCCGTTGGAAATGCAAAGTACAGGATAGCCAGAATATACATCAAAAGTTGTGTCATAATAATGTTTTGGTACATGAAAAGTACTCAAAGTGCAAAAACCAGAACTTTGTTCCATCCTGTATGCATCCATAATGCATAACCATCTCTGGGGTCTTTATTTGACATATAGGCTTTGCTTGCTTTTTGAATTAGGTATGACATTTTCATCACAATAAATTCCTCACTTTGGCCTTTTTTTTTTGCACTACATGTGCTGATAAAATACAGGGGATTGTGAGCACTTTTCAGGCAGCAAATGCAGTATTTGAACATCCAGAAACTAATATATGTGGGCAGAGAAATAGCACATGCTATGCTTTGTGCTAAGAAAACATCTCGTAACTTGCAAAAGGCAACACAATATTTATCCTCGCAGTAAAAGGGACAGAATAAGTTAACAGGCACATATTTTTCATCCTTCATCTTCCAAGGTTCATCTGGGGAAAAAAAACCAAAACAAACCTGTGGCAAAGGTCTGTTTAAATAAATATTTCTAACACTTTGGGGCTAGTCAAATTTTTTGAAACAAATATGTTGTACCTGCCACAATCCAGTCCCAGAAAGTAACACTTCTGCTGGGAATGTGCTAATTTTGATGAAATCCTTAGAAAAGGTGTTTTGTGCTTAGAATGGTCTGGACATGAGAGACACCATGGACAAGAGCAACAAAGAGAGGTAAATATATTCAGGTGACTGAGACCAGCAACTCAGAAGTAGGTTAGAAAAATTTACTTTACAAGTTTCAGAGTTGAGAGCTGAACTTGGCCACTCATGTCCCAGGTGAATGCCTTTATTCTGCACATGGCCAATCTGTTTTCCTAGTCCAATTAATATTTAATTGTTTATGCAGCTGCAGCAAGAAAGGCTGAGAGAAATCCAGCCCAGAGCAGCTAACTGCTGAATGGTTAGCACATTCCTTGGGGAACTGGGAGAATGGAAAATGCTCTCATCTCTTTGCAGTTTGCTTAGAAGCTCTATTTTTTTTTTACCAAGAACTTGTTCAGTTCTTGGGTTTTCACCCACACAACACAGGAAAAAAGAGCATATTTGAAGAAAAACCACAAAAAACAAAAAGCCAATAATCCCCACATGAGCAAACAAAAATACCCAAACAAATCACAAATTTGAGCCTCTTTGCTAGACAGAAATATTTCTTCCACAGATATCCACAGAAGTGCAGTGTAACTTTGGTCCCTTATGGACTCTCAGAGTTGATGAGACTCTCCCCACTTCTGCTCTTCAGCAAAAGATCCACTTATTCCCCCTCTTTTGCAGACATTTCACAGCAGGTTCTGCACCAGTAGCACTTATACCCACAGCCCTGCTGGTTTTGGCAGTGACACTTTTCTCTCTGAAGACTGAAACCCAAGGTTAGTAGAAGTGATCAGACTGGTCAAAGACTATCTAATCTTAACAAAAGAAACAAATACAAACACTGAATTAATATAAAAAGAAGGAAAAAGCTTTAATACAGAGGAAAAAAAAAAAATCTGTGATATCTTGTTTACCCAAACCTTTTATGCAGGTCACTTCTCCCCACCCTCTTTGAGATGGGGCAGCTCTTTCCTTCTCTCCTTTTCACCTCCTCTCACCTGCCCCTTTGAAATGCCTCCCAAGGTCACTGTCTGTGTCTCAGCCCCTCTGCAGAGTGTCAGAGGTGTGTGTCAGAGCAGGTGCTCTGCAAGGCCTGACATCCCTGGAAACCTCAACCAGGATGTGACACTGCCAGCCAGCAGAGTCCCTCCCTCCCGTTCCTGGGTGATTTTTATTAGCAAATTGAACACCACTGTGTGCCCTTATGCAATCACTGCAGCAGCCACCCCACACTTGGCTTGCATTACTGATCAGAAATGTTTCTGCTGCCGTTCCTGTCCAGTGAGCTGCAGACCGAAACAGCACGACTGTGAATCATGGAAGCTTCTTCAGAAGCTGCTCAAGACACTGAGGTTACAAAGGGATCTGTGGGAATTGGTTCCCACACCTCCCACAGTGCTAAATACCAGCTGCCCATGGCTCAGTCAGCCATTCCAGCCATGGGGCACTTGCAGGTGACATAGCCAGGGATATTCCTGCAGGAAACCACAGCTATGGTGGGAGCTCCTACACTGCAGAAATCAGACACTGATCCAGGCAGAGTCTAAATCTGCACCACATCATGAGAAAATGGCTCATCTTCTGGCACTGCAGCAGTCAGTGTGCAGTGGCAACATTTATTGGCGTATCCATACAATTGATGACACAATTAATGGCAATTTGATCCCAGAGAAAATGCATGTGATTGACCCTACTTCATTAGTCTGGAGAGTATCTTACAAACTGAGAGCAAAGTGCTGTGATTTAACAGATGAACTACAATAGCTGATTCATTTAATCTTATTTCAACTCTGACAAACCCAGTTACCTTTCAGAGATAATATATTAATGAAATAGCCAAGTATTGGTCCAAGATTAAAGAAAGCAAGTGTCTTTTGTCTGGATTTGTATTTCAAATAGATTTCCATGTGCTTAACTTTATTGATTCAAGAAGTAGGTATATGATTAGACAGACAGACACATGGAGTGTTTCAGCTGATCTATATTCATGACACCACACAAAAGCAGTCAAACAGCATTTGAGTTTAATCTCAGATATCTGACTCCACATAAATTCTTTCTCTAAGTCAGAACATGAGTTTATGAAGCTGCTGCTGGAATAATGACATGGAGGACAGCAGGACACCTTTGCTAGTGACAAATAGCCTAAATATCTTTTAATTGCTGGCTGTGGTGGGAAAATAAATAAGGCAGCTTTGCCTAGCCTCCTGCACTGGTGAAGGCAGAGATAAACCCTTGTGGGTTCTCAGTGAAGGACTGAGACTGCAAAGCAGCTTTGACATGGCCTTAAGTGGGCCAGAACTCCAGTCCCAAGGGGCAGGGGCACAGCAGAACTAGAGCCAGTCAAAGCTTCGGAGAAGAAACACTACATTAATAAGAGCAACAATGAAAAACATCCTGACAAAATGTTTCTGCCAAGGCATTTGATTAATAGAAAGCTGATTTTTTGACTTGTGATGTTTTCAAAATGAGTCTGCTCCTGTCTCTTTTCACAGGTATACTCAGCATAAACCAAGACAGACAACAGCTTTTTCATTTGGCTCAAAGCTATTAACTTTTCCCCAGCCCTTGGGAAAGAATCATTTTTCATTTTTGCTTTGGAACTGCTGTAGAGAGAAAAAGTCATCGTTTGCACAGCCCTATGGATGTGACAGGCTTTGGAATGGGAAGGAGCAGGAGCAGATCCATGATCCTCTGGCATTCTCTTACCCTGGAGATCCACCTGGGCAGCATGGGAAAAGAAAACTGCATGCAGCACACATTAGGAGAAAACACACTAATTACATCCAGTGTTTCAAAACACCAAAAAAGAAATTAGGGAACTAACAAAGTTGCCTAATTCCCCTAGGCAATATGATAATCCCAGCTGGACCAAAAGTGTGAGACAGTACACAAAACAAACTGCAATCCCTTCTGGGTGTGTCTGTCAGCTCTGATAGCTCAGCATCTCCACAGAAAGTCAGAGCTGCTTGGCTCTCATTGAGAATCTGGCCCAAAATTAAGAACTTCAGTTAAATATGTTCTATTTTTAACATTATCCGTGTGCTTTAAAGGAAAGGGAAACCTAGCTCAGATCACACAGTTTATATGCACTAACCTGTTAATCAACATCCACTACAGAACACGATCTGAGTTAGGAGCCCTGTCACTCACCCTGACGTGTCCTTGATCACACGTCCTTTAGAGACTTAGAAAAGCTGAGAGGAACAGTTCACACTGAGCAAACTCCCAGAAACCTGCAGCAGTGAAAACCAGCATCAGTCCTGTCAGGGCCCAGGCTCCTGTGAGGAGTGGGAGGAGGAGGGCACCAGCTGGCCCAGACTGAAGCAGGCTGTTGCTGCAAGGGCTACTTGCTGTCACCTTCTCCTCCTTAGATTTTGTGAAGACACTTGTTATTTCTGCCTTCAGCACTCCTTCAACACATCTTGCTGGGTTGCCTTTCTATGCTGTTTATTTTCTAATGGATTCTTCAAGCACATAATTAGCCCTCAGGCACAGTCGAAGTAACAGGCAAATTAGAAGCCTAAAGGAATTAGAAGCCAAGAAGGCACTTGGAAATGAGCATTGAAAGATAGTCAAGCCTGTCTCAGACCCTCACACATCTTTCTGATGTTGCAATAGCCCCATGCAGATTGTCCTACTCTTTTCTTATGAAGCTGAGGGATTTAATCTTGTTTTCTTGCACCAGAATTGTATAAAGCTTGATAAGGGTCTGTTGTTTTCTGTAACTCCCATTTTACACTCCTGTCATACATCATCCTTACCTGCTTGCTCTGCTTTTTTCTTTTTTCCCTTTTGCTTTAATTTTTTTCTTCCTTTTCTTTTTCCTTTTGAAGATAAGCTGTTTGCTGGAGAGAAGTTCAGCCTGTGTTGATTAACTCAGCAGTTAAGTCTGCCTTTGTTTTTCTTGTGAATTTTAAAGATGTAGATGGGATAGCCTCCCATCAATGATGTTATCAGGATATTTTTTTCATTCTAAAGCAGGCAGTAGCCCATTGCTGATTTCCAGCACAGAATCACCAGTCATTCCTATACAGTTCAGCTTTAATGGATGGAGTTGTTGGCTGCTTTTGTCTCTTACATAAAAGAAGAATCAGCCTCAGTAATCAGAGCTAAATCTCAACACTTGGAGGAAAAAAACCCGACTCTGCTTCCCAGTGCCAAAACCCCCACATGCTTACTGCATAAAGAGAGCACTGTTAAAGTCCCTTAGCCACTGCCTACTAACCAAAGATCTTTTAATCTGGTTAGAGATTTGACCAGTTCTTTGATAATGATGATCAGAAAACCAATACATTTCACCCTATTCAACTACCACGGAACTGCCCCTGAATTTTCCATAGGAAAATTCACCTGACAGTTTCAGTCATTTCACATCTTTTCCCATCTAAAAATGTTCAGGTACAGGTTGTCCCATGAGACAAAAGACATTTTTTCACCTGATCCTATAAATTCCCTTTTCTGATTATTGCAAGATGTTAAAAAAAAAACACTGCAGGTTTGCCCTTTTCTCAAATCTATGCTTTTCCATATTCAGATTAAAAATTTTACCTATAAATGACAGTTTTGCCATGTTTCAATTACTTGGCATTACAAGACATATTTCCCCATGACAGGTACATTTGTCCACTTCCATGTATCACCCTGGTGCAAGATATTCTGTAGGAGAGCCAGGTTCATGAACCTTATCTCTCAAATACATTTCAAAGTTTCATCCTGCTGTGTGGATCCCTAAATTTCAGCAACAGGGCACAGGAAAGGACACAGACCTAGCCTAGTGCTGGAGAGAAAGCACCATCTGCTCATTGAGGAGGTTGTTTTTTCAGTGAAGGCTCCTGGTCTCTAAAACTTGGGACAATAATTTCTGAAATCGTTTCTACATAGACTATTCAGGAAAAGAAGGGAAATTAAAGCAGACTGCTTAAAAAATTAATGGGTAGAGCTCTCAGTGTTAGTCAAAAGTACAATGAGATCACAACTTCCTATCACAAGTGAAAAGCTCAGTTGTTCCTGGCCAGGCAAGTTGTTGCTATTCATGGAGATGATCTAAGTTTTCCTCATGTCCTGGGGGTATTTGAAGTGGTTTTAATACATTCAATTGTCATAACAGGAGTATCAGGCTGGAATTCAAGCTACAAGGATGCAAGGCCAGGCATGAAAGATTGCAGCAAGCCAGTGGTCCAGTTCAGGACTCTGGCTCAACAGTTTCCTACATCTCCCATCCACTCAAGTATGCTGGAATTAGATCTTCTGAGAAAATAAGTATTTGTTACTCCAGGGTATAACAGTTTCCTACCAAATGAATTCACCTGGAAGACTGGAAGGTTTCAGAAAAAATTATTAAAAGCTCTGCAAGACAGAGCAAGAAAAAGGTGATATGTAAGTAATGGATTTTTTTGCCCTTTTTCTGAATCTCTGGTTTCTAGAAAATTTTGGCTGGAAGTTTCAATTCAGTACACAGATTGCACTACAAAAGTAATCAGTGACAAACTATTTCTAGTAGTTGAAACTTGCCAAAGTGGTAAATTACTATTGTATGACTCCTATTTTCAGAGAATCTAGGTTGTATAGCAGTACTGGAACAAAACCAAGCAGGCATGAAAGCATCAATTCACATATTCTTCAGGGATTTCTAGAGAGAAACTGAGCTGTACTACAGGAATGAAATACAGACACACTCCCTGCCCTCTAAATAGCCAAAAACCTCTGTAGGCCTTACTGTTGAGCTGCACTGCCAAAGGAAGCATCAGTGTTTCACCCTCTCAGAATTACCAATTATTATCTATAGGGCAGAAAAAGCAGAAATGCAATTTCATAACTGTTTCTGTATAAAACACAAGGGAAGAGTAGAAGTTTCTTTGGTGCCTAATGACCAAAGTAATTTGGGCTTCTATCTGCTGAATATGAGCCACTGATGCAACAGTTTCTAAAAAATACAATGAAATGAGTGAATTTTAAATATGATCAAAATTACCAAAGGAAATCACTGCAGAGAAATACAGCTGGGAAAAAAACCCCAAACCCTAAACAAACAGAATATTTCTTTAAAGGATATTGAGCTCACCTCCTGCTCCCCTCAAAAAAATGAATGAGATGCCTTCTCATCTCAAAATGAGAACAAGCACAGTAGTCTGAAAATCTGCCACAGAGGATCTGTTACAATGCCCTTGCAATGTTTTGTACACGTAAGAACAGTTGCCAGTGCAATATTATGTCTATTGCAAGAGGTTCTGGTTGAAATTGCTTTCAGGGTTTCAGGCAATTCGACTGATGCATCAACCCAGCCTAGAGACAAGCAGAGTTTTATTTGAATTTCATGGAATGACTGAATATGGAAAAGAAATGAAGAAAGGACAAAGGTGACAGGAATAGAATAACACGGTCCCATAAATTCACAACCTGACCATCTTCAAACTCAGTGTCAATACTGTTACAGAAATGAGTAAAGTCATTGGTTTGTAAGATTGAGTCCCTTCTTTTTGGCTAAATTAACACTAATGGAAAGAAAAAGATAAGGACTTAGCTATATTTGTTCACTACTGCACCTCTCACTACAGAAAAGACTTTGTGATGCTGGCCTGTGTCCAGAGAAGGGAAACAGAGCTGGGGAAGGGTCTGGGGCACAGAGGAGGAGCAGCTGAGGAGCTGGAGGGGCTCAGCCTGGACAGAAGGAGGCTCAGGGGGACCTTATCACTCTCTACAGCCGCCTGAAAGGAGGCTGTAGCCATGGCAGGGGGTCGGTCTCTTCTCCCAAGGAAGTGTTCAGAAAAGTGGAAATGGCCACAAGTTGCACCAGGGAGGTCTAGATTAGATTTTGGGGAAAAGTTTTTCACTGGAAGAGTGGTCAGACATTACAATGGGCTGCCCAGGGAAGTTGTAGAGTCACTGTACTTGGAATTGTTAAAAAAATGTCTGGATGTGGCACAAGGGAACATGGTTTAGTGGTGGACTTGGCAGTGCTGGCCTAACAGTTGGACTTGATGATCCTAAAGGTCTTCTCAACCTTAAGGATTCTATGGTTCCATGATTCTGTAGTTGTTTCAGAGAGAGGTGCATTGTCCTTGAGGACAACGGCCCAATCAAGAATTACACAAAGCACTGAGCAGTCAGTTTGTGAGATACTGTTTACTGTGCATTGTCCAGTTAATCTTATACCAGTAAAGCATTTGCTAAAAATTACAGGCCCTGGGATTTACCAGAGCATTTTTCCAGTTGTTTTTTTTTTTTTTTTCCTTTGGGGTTTTTGTGTGCATATTATTTATTTGTCTTTCTAAGAAATTTGGTTCTCTGTAACAAATTATTAGATCTTGAAAATTATGAAGCTGCATATAAATAATCAAGGATATCATCATACATAAGTTACATAAATGGTTTACCAACTTCTACGTATGGAAAAAATTTCTGTTCTGCCTTGATTTATGTGTCACTACAAATTTTCAAAGAGGTTCACACAGGTGATGTATAGTTTGTGCCATGAGATCATTTAGGAATTAACCATTGATACAATAAACTTTGGGCATGTTAGGGCAGTGCTAAAGGCCTAATTCAGAAATGCTTTTCTCTGGAGATCTTGCTGACAACTTTTACAGTTTTCTTACTAAATTTTGCTTAATCAGAGCATGATGGTACATATCTTCTAGGAGAACATCCATATGCCCTCAATCCAAGGAGAAACATCCAGCGAGTTGCTTTGATATCCTTCTAGTTCCTACTTGAATGACAAAACCCATCTCAACTTTTGCTCCCTTGTTCTCACGGGACAGCAATTTCAAGGGGGAGCTACCAGTATCCTTGTGGTAAACATCTAAATCCCGTGTTTTATCTGTATAAGACTGGCAAGATTTGAAGATTTTAATATCTTTCATAGAGCAATTGATAGCGTTTTGGCTGAAACAGAGGCAGCAAACTTCAATCTCAGTACAAAGCAGGACACACTGTTCTGAATTTTGTTTAGTTATGTTAATCAGCTGAACAACTTGAGAGAAAAGCGTCATGAAGGGTGATCAAGGGAAGAGGTGATAAGGCTCATTTCCTTATCGGTTGGACAGAAAGTGGAACAGAAAGGGTTTATCAAGAAGAAAGCCTTAAAAAAAAAATTGTAATTCAAAATAAAAATGAAGCTGTTGTGTCTGTATTTCTAATATCCAGCAAAGTTATGCACTTTATCCCAAATTGCCTTCCTCAAAGGTATTTTACACATCTCCCCTGAGAACCCGGCTCAGGGAAACAGAGATAAAGTAGCTGTTTGCTACTTCTCTGAGTACCAGCTTTTCTGTCTTTTTCCAATTATCAGCAGAGAAGTATTTTGGTGCAAAGTCACTGTTTCACTCACATAATTCCAGGAGGGTATTTGGAGCACTAGAGAAAGTACATCACACTGTAACATTTCTATGTGTGGAGCTCACTGGTTATTTGGTGGTCAAGAACTTATTTTTTTTTTTGTCATGGCTTTGGAGATATTTTGGCAGTTTTTCTATTTGTTGTTCTCACACCACCTTATTCTATCAAGCTTCTGATAATCAGTTTGGTAAGGTTTAGGAGAGCTGTTAAAGGATAGAAGTGAGAGGGTCAGCATGTGTTATTTTTGCAATTCAGGAGGTAGTCACGGAGTGATTTTCTGTATCCCCTATGGGATAGCAGCTCAAAACCCCTGGACATTTTCTATTTGAGTGCTTAAGAGTGTTGTTCATGTCCTTTATTCAAAGATGGAATTATTTCCATAGAAAAGCATCCTGCTGCATGCAAGTTGTCCTGAGCTGGCTGGGACAGGCTGTGTGCATTTTCCCCTCAGTGTAGATGCAGATGCAGCAGTATCTGACCCATCATGAGCATGGGGGCTGTTTTGGGTAAAAGCTTCTTGTGTGGAAGTGCACAGGCTTGTGAGTTCTCTATAAGGAATATTTTATAGATTGCTCTTTTTGCTGTTGAACATGGTATCTACCAGCTTTTCCTGGCGTAGGAATATTCTTAAGACAATTTGATGGAGGACAAGGTAGTTAATGTATTTGTGCTAAAAAACCAGAGAAAAGGCTTGCTACCTGTCAGACTGAAGAATTACATGTCCTACTCCTTTCAATCACATTCTAACTGGGTATATACTTCCCTGCTATCCCCACTGAAAATTCACTCTGGACATCCATCTGTGATTTGATGTTGCTTTACAAAACCCCATCAGCTGTTAAAGTCCATTTGCTCTGGGGATTTCATTATGTGACTATTTCAAAATCCATTTGTCAATGAATAGCAGAATGGCCAGTTTTTTCTTGGGGTCAGTTCTCACTGAATGTTTGTTTCCTTTCTACTGACAGCTGAATGACAAACCAGTGCAAGTAGAACTATTTGAAATAATAAGGTACAAGCCTATTTCTATGTTAATATGTTTGAAACACTACATTTCTCTGACAATATCATAATGTTGGAGTTTATAAAATGTCTATACAATAATTGTTCTGTTGCTGTGCTAATAAACAAGGATTCATTATTCTAATTTTGTCCTTCATTCTCTGTAACCTTTGCAGGAAGACAAAAAAAATCTCATAAATAACAGTGGTGATAAATTAACACAGAGAACTAGACATATTTACACGGACATAGACTTCATATTGAAACACTAATTACTGCAGGCAAATTTAGTTTTCTCTTTAATCAGATTTTACAGGTAATTAGCAGTTAACTAAGATTAATTACAATTCATTTTGTGTTAATGTCATCTTTTGGTCACAGAAAGTTTACACAGTATTTTATTTACCAGATGTAAAAGCTAATTCTTATGTAGACACATCAAGGTTATGCAAACATTTTTTTTAGCTCACCACACCCCTCTCAGTTGTGTCAGAAATATACTTTTGCAGAGATACTCCATGGGTCTCCAGGGAGGCACACAAGAGCCCCAGGCACACCAAAACTCCTGTAAAGCTGCAAGGTGTTCCAGCCAACCAGACTGCCACATCATTCAGCTGTAACCAAAAGGGTTAGCAGAATTGTTAAGCTCAAGACATTCAGTGTGAGACCACAGATATTGCTGCATCTGCATCTACACTGAGGGGAAAATGCACACAGCCTGTCCCAGCCAGCTCAGGACAACTTGCATGCAGCAGGATGCTTTTCTATGGAAATAATTCCATCTTTGAATAAAGGATGCTCCTGCACCCCCCTCGCAGTCAGAGCCGCGCAGCTCTGCAGCCCCTCCCACTCCCCTCCCCGTGCCAGAGGCAGGTTTGGTCAGTCCTTCAGCTGCTGAGGGGCTGCACTGCACTGAGGACAAGATGTCCCACAGGTTCAGAGAAGCTCAGCTACTTGGTGGGCTCTCCAGTTGTATCCAAACACTCCAGTCCTTCCAGAAAGGCAGCATCCTGCACCCAAGGCCCCTCACACCATGGAGAAAAAGGATGTGTCCAGGCAAGAGGTGTTGAAACATCTTAGAGAGACACCAGAATCCAAGGCCAGCCTGGAGACTCATGGCAAAATCCAGCTCTGGGAAAGGTCATGGAAAACTTGAAGTAATAAAATTTTTTCTTTGCAAAAATTCGAGAGCCTGAGAAGGTTGATATTCTTGACTTGAAACCAGGTTGCACCATGCCAAGATGCTCTTGCCGTGTTCCCAGCTTCAATAAGTCCATAAATCTGGTTTGCTTTCCTCTCTCCTAATTCAATGCATATGTTGTAGCTACTCTGGAGTATCACACAGGAGATTCACTGCCTGAAGGGCAGATCCTCCCTGGACGAGTGAACCTGATTCACCAAACTGACTCCTAAATTATTAGAGTCACCTTTCCATCCCCCTCCCAGGCCACTTTCTAGGGATGTGTGAAGTACCCTGTCAAATAATTGAGCTCACATTACAGAAGTTATTGTCTAGAGAACCAAAGCACCCCCTGACCTGTCATTGTTCAGGAATGTGAAAATGAAGAGCAAAAGAAATGAATTTTAGGCCTTATCACAATAATCAGCAATCAGACCTGCTACTGACACCGGAGACTATAAAAAAACACATCTTCTGAATACCTGCTCAGAAAGTGAGCTGTAAAGGCCAGACAGAAAACTCAGGGGAGGCTTATGGGCTCCAGCATCTCAGAAGGTATTGCACTTTAAAGATCCTACTTCCTGGGGCAGGACATTTCAAAATGGTATTTTGGGTATACCTCAACTGTTTAGAACAGAGGAAAGGTCTATAAAATAAAAGACAGTAGTTGAAAGACAGAAAGCATCAATAACCAGTTTCCAGGAGAGCCACAGTGTCCCTCCACAAATGGAAAGGGTGGCCCTGAGCAAAACTCACTGGTGAGTGACCTCTGTGACAGAGCAGACCCCCCTGTGGAGCATCACAGGCCCCGTTTCACACAGGCTTGGTCTCACTCAGGTCCCATGCATAGGCCTTCTTTTGTGGCTGCCCCAAACCTTTACAGGCATGAAAAACTCTAGGATGTGGGGACACCAAAACTCTGTGAATCTGGGGACCCAGTGTCATAGTCAGATGGAGGAGGTAAGGGCAGGGAAATGATGAACTGATCTTTCCTCCTGTCACATGCAGCTTGTGCTAACATCAGGCTGGTGTCAAGTGAGAAAAACACACATTGATGGGTTTTAATACTTCTCTCTAAACCAAAGAAAGGCTTAAATGTCATAGTCTGATCTCAGACATGGACAGAAATCATTGTGCAAAATCACACAGACATTTTCCTCTTCTGTTTTTCCATTGCCTTCTTCTTGTTGACCTTAGTGAAACAAAATCAAGAAAAATACAGAAGTATATGAACCAAAACTGAAGAACTGGATATATACTGAGCCATGACCATTCACCATATCTGCCTGTGGAGCATGCTGAACACTGCTTAGCCTGAATGAGGAAATAAATCTGATCAAGAGGTGAATAATGGGGAGTATTTCATCAAGACCACTTGAGGCAGGAAAGCAGAAACACACACTCAAGGTGTGCTCACTGCAAACCTTCCAGCTGCAGTTACCAAAACCACAAACGCATTTCGAAGTGAAGGACTAGAGTTAGAGGAAATTTTTCCCTCAAAACAGCATGGAAAACTATCCCATTATATCAATTCCCTCCTGCTCAAGTGAAAAGTCTCTTGTGAACATCTGCCCCAGAAAAGAACAGCTCAGATGCCTGGAGACCCTCGGAGCAGGGAGAGGCTTGCCAAGTCTTTCTTACAGTAGGGAGACACGGCCTTTGGGTTGGCCATGCAACAGTGGTAAGATAATTCTAGAGTCACAGTACAGCTGAACAACGAAAACCCATTGGCACTCTATTTTTAACTTCTCAGATGAGTCATGTAGCAATGAAATAGTTTAACAATACCCTGCACTGGTAACCTGTTTTAATCCAGTGATTTCAAAACACATTTACTGAACCTACATCACCCCTGGGAACTAAAAGCTACCTTATAGAATTATTTTAAGGGAAAAAGTGAAAGAATGTCCAGGGTGAACAAGTGATCTTAGCGAGGCTACTCTAATAATCAGTGATAAAATTGGAAGCAGGAATAGAAACAGTGACAGTCCAATTCTCATACATTAATCCTGGAAGAGTACTTTTCCCTCTGCAACTGTGTTGCAGAGGTGATCACAATGATTGCTTGCAGCAGTCAGATCTCCTAATAGAAACAATAGTATTGAAATTAATTGGTTTAAAATTTAAAGAATGAATTTAAATTAATGAAAATTAATTCTGCCTGCATATCAGATTCATCTTTGTATTTTCCCAATTAGGGCCCTCTTTTGTTTATCGAGCCTACATCTAGGGAATGACAGACAGAATGCCATTGTCACTCTCTGGCACCAGAGCAGTTGTCCAGGTCCACGCTGACCTCTGCAAGAACTGTGAGTCTGTGAGTGCCCCAGCACTTGACAGGCAGTGGGGTCCCACAGGGCTGGGCCAGGCTGCTGTGAGTGTAGGGCAGGGGTTACGCAGCTCTGCATCCATCCCTCTGTACAATTCCTCTTCTCCCACTGAAGCAGATGTGTGCAGAGACGTGGCTTTTCCTTTCCAGCACTTCTGTGCTCCACACTACTCTTTTATTAAACTGGAGAGTGACCCCTCTGGCAAGACCTTGGTATCTGTTTGATACTAGGAGGATATTTTTTCTGTCCCCGTCATCACACAACGTGGTGATCCCTGCAGTAATACAGCAGTGAACCAGGTGATACAGAAAAACTAAATTAACCCCCTGCACTCCAGGAAGCTGAGCTGTCAAGGCCAGTGGAGGAGGACCCGTTGCTCTTATTTCTGCATGATTCTGCATAACTCAAGGACAGGGATAGCCATGACATAATATTTTTAATGGTCCCAGCTATTCAGTTCCTTGAACCCAGCTCCCCAGGGTTCAAGGGACTGCCCTCATTGCTGCTGAGCAGTAATTAGGCTACCACAACAAAGCTCCAAAGAGCTTTTAGCTGAAGCTGCTGCATGTGTGAAACTAAAGTAACAAATTTGGCGAGGTGACACTGGGGGTCACGATGACATCTGAGTGTTTGCACAGCACCACGCACCAGTCTTGCCTGGGCCCCTTGAGCAGTACACAGCATTAATATCAATGTTCCCTAAGGACAGCACGTTCATTAAACTCAGTCAGGAAGCAAAGTGAACTCAACAGACAGCAGAAAAAAACCCAAGACAAATTAAGTGAGACTTTCTACTTCATTCATGTGTAAGAATTCTAGAAGCTCCCACAAGATTTCAATAAAAAAGTCCTGCTTCAATAAGCTGAGCAAACCATTTTCCAAGAATAACTAAAAAAGAGATAACTTCCAGTAGTTATATAAGATATACAAAAGTACTGTAGTTTATGTAATATTTCAAATACTAAGCAAGGACACAATACCCAATTTACATCAAAGTTCTTGGTAAGTACTACATAAACTTTAAAATCAGCAAGAATTTAGAACAAATTAGTTATATCTGTCTTCACAAAAATCCTTTTAATTCTTTTCCCTTTCAACACTGCTCTGTAACTACTGCTCTCTAAATTCTTTTTTCTTTAAAATCCCTGAGGCTGTAGTTTATATTTCTCCAAGCATCATGTTGCAGCACACCAACAGCAGCTTTTATCTCTTCTACAGGCTCCTTATCTTCTATCCAATCCAGAGTATCATTACTTTCCATTGCAGCACTCCATTTTCTTTCTCTGACTTAATTTGGGCTCTTCTGATGCAATATTTGCATTCTTTCCCAGTATCTCCTTGTGACAGAAAAGCCTTCAAGAGCAGTCAAAAAAAATTTAGTTACTCTCCCTGATTCTGAGTCACTCTCCTCTATTCTGAATCACTGTGAAACAGTGCTTTAAGGGCTATACTTAGAATATATTGCAAATAAAATGGGATTTAAAATACATTTCAACGATCAACTCGTGTCATTGTATCAATATGAGCAATGAATCAGGAGACTGCAAATACATAACCACCTATAAGCTGAAACAAAATTCCTGTCTTTTGTGTCATTTAGATGAATAGGAGAGCAAGCTAGCTGTCCTAAGTGATGGCATCTAAGTCTGAACTACATTTTCAGAAGATTTTGAGAGTCTCATCCTGTAATATTAAAGGGAGAAGGTTTTAATGAGGTCTGACTCATTAAATTACAGCTTGGCTCATGGATTTCCAAACTGTGGTGCCTGGAGGTGTATCCTCAGTTTGTAGTCTTTGGGCCACTACTGGTCCACAACTTACAGCACAAAACAACCCCCTCAAAAGGTAACACAACTCCTACCTGGAATGAAAAGTCAAAGTTTTAACTGAACTAGTTTCTTATGCTATTCTGCACAAGAAGATTTAGGATTCTTTATTAAGAATATATAGCCTGTGAATAAGAAAGGGTGAAGACAGAGATCTGGATGCCAAAGGGTGAAGGCAATGATGGAAATGCAGAGGTCATTCACAGAGGGGATGCTCTCATGGTGCTGGTGTACCTTGGTTTTCATTCATTAATCACATTAAAATGTCAAATTTTACAAGAAACAACTGAGAACTTGACTCCCTATATTTTGCAAGTTTTCAACATATTGTGAGACAGCAAAAAAATCCCTACAGTGTTTCCTTAAGGCTACTATTGTCTGTAGGTAACTTCCTGAGCTGCTGCTTTCTTGTGGTATAACCCTCAGTGCAGACAGAACATGAACATGGAATAACTTTTCTCTTGTAATGACGTGCACATTATGAAAAGGATTCATATAACCCCTCTCAATTCAATATTTGCAAGTAGTACCAGTCCAACTTTCTGCAATCATTAATGAAAAGATCAGTCTGGAATTTCCTTCTTCAGCAACAATACACAGCAGGAAACTATGCAGCATGACTGAAAGTGATTAATAAGATTTCCTTGAAATAGGGCACTGACAAAATTCCCCCAGTACTTTCAAACCCCAGTGAAGTGAAATCAAACTGAACAAAACAACAAAGCGAGCCTCAGTTTCTATATTGAGGACCAGAACAATGCTCTAGCTGAGTGGGTACCCTATTTCCAACTCACACCAACAGTTTTAACCTCAGAGAGATGCATCTGTGCTCCACAGACAAGTAGGAGGAGCCCAGAACGAGCAGGACCCTTTGACAGCAGCACATCTCAGTGTAGAGAGCTAAGCCTGAGAGAGCAGGCAGGATTAGAAAAGCAGAAAACCTGGCCCTGTATGGGATAGTTTAAAACTCCCAGATTGAATGAATACCTCAAATGATTTAGTAACATTATTTAGTTCAATGAAAAGTAGATACTGCAGGCTCACCAAAGGAATATTTCAATATATTTATGTCCTTGGGAAATGTCCATAACTTCAGTTCTGATTTTATGATGAAATTTAAGGACTAATCTCAGTTCAGAGAGGTCTATTTATTCATCTGCTTCCCTGGAAGGGAATGAAATGTGTATTTATCTTTGTGTATTAAGGTTAAGAGTACTTTCATTTAAGGTTAAGAGGTGTCCCCTTGTTTGCTCTTAGTAAACTAGGATAATATTTCAACCTTCATAATGCTGACTTGCTTGATCAAGAAATAATCCATCAACAGATAGCAACACCAAATTCTTTTTTTACTGAGACATGACACAGAATAGTCATAACTATTTTTCAGGAGGGAAGAATAAAATGCCAGCACTTAAAACTGAGAATATCACTACTGACTGAGGGAAAAAAAAAAACAAAAACAAAAACAAAAACAACAACAAAAAAAAAAAAAAAAAAAAAAAAAAAAAAACTCTTATCTAAAATATGCTGGGGGGAAGAAGTAATCTTCAACAAAATTCTGTACACAGAGATGCAAAATATCATTTTCACATGCACCTAATCGCAACTGGTTCAGAACTGCCAGCTCAGTGAGTGCCCTGAGGCCAACAACTGCTGCCTCTGAAATCCACACCACCATAGTAAGAGCTTCCCTCTTGAATCAAAACACCTCTTGTAAAGTCACCTTTCACCTGAAAAAACCTATTAACAAACAGAAAGTAGCCAGCAGAGTATTTAAAATAGATGTCCCAAGCATATAGCAAAAAGCTGAGAACAAGTTTAAATAATAATCTACACTATTAAGAATTAAGATACTCTATGCAGAAATTTTGTGCATAATATATAGGAATCAGGAAATTAGAGTTATTATTTCTATAATGTTGCATGAAAAACACATACACAGATGTATGTACAAGCCCACACATAGACATACACATTTTCCTTAACCCTTTCACACCCCAAGGCACCTTAGTTTTATCTCCACACTTTAGTTATACCCCTTTCTGAGAAGCAAAGACTTAAAATGGTTGATCCCATTCCATTATCCTGTCTCACATACTTGACACAGGTCCTTCTGCTGCATGGTGGCTACAATAAATAGCCCATGAAAGTATAAAACTTTATTTAATTACTTATATTATAATATCTTTCAATGACCATCCAAAATTTTCAGTAAAGGAAGATCTTTGGAATAGATCAAGCAGCCTGGAATGCCTTTTAATAAAATAAGAGACAGTACAACTGGCTTTTTGTAGTCCTTCAAAATAAGAAATCAAAATCTAGAATCCTTGATTTTCAAATATATATTTTTTTTAAAAATACAATATATACCTATCTATGAAATAAATTGAATTTTATTCTGTGTTTATATGAGCATTTAATATGCTTCCTGCAGTGGATTGTTTCCCTTGGGTTGGAGACAGCAGGAGAACCTTGTACAAAAGCATGCAAACTGTGATAGCCCAACAGTGATGCAGAATTCAAAGCCCCACCACTGTGAATTTTACAGTTCTCTCTTCAGCTCTTCATAAAGGGAAGAGAATCAAAGAAAACAAAATGTATTGTCATGGGTGCTTCTAAAATTAGGAAAGACAGACAAATTCCCAGCTGAATGTCATTGCTTGATCTGTCATTATTATATGAGTAAAATTTTTTTTAAAAGATATCTCCTGTACACTTAATAGATCTACTTGCCTGAGTCTGGTGTGCAGGATTTGCCCATAAATATGGCACAACCAGTAATATAAAGGCTTGAGAAGGTAGCAACTGCAATAACAACTTATACTTTATTCATTGCAGATACATAACTAATAATGCTCATGTAACTAGAAAAAGAAAGGAGTTCAAGAAACATGGGTAAAAAGGGGGGCGTAGAACAGCCTGGTATTTAATAAACACATTGGACTATAACTTATATCATGTATACTTGTAACATATCTTGAAAAATGAAGCTGCCTGGTGATATTTTCATCTAGCTCCAAAATAGCTGAAGTTTCTTTGTCTCACCTGCATTTGGAAGAAATCAAAAGCATTGCCATGCATGCAGAATCTCAATAATGTGTATGAACACTGATACCTTCATTCCCATGCTTGTCTTCTTGGAGAGAGCAGCTCACCAAGATAACAGTTGTTATTGAATAAATTCCATCTTTAACTGGAATTATTTCACACCCAATACTAGCCTGCATTTATCCCGTAGTAGTTACTTGTTTCCCTTTCCCCTCAGTACCTCCTGCTTCTGCCCATCTCTCCTCTATGGTCCATGCTGGTTTTTTGACAACAGTCCCTTGGGGGCCGTATGTGTTGCTTACTCTAATTTTTTATTCATGTCAGCACAATACAGCCTAAATTGTTCCTGGCCTTCCAGTGGTATTTCAATATTGCATATTAATATTCAAAAATAAAACATCTGTGTGGGCTGGGAGTATTCTGGGTGCCTCGCAGAAATCAGCACAATGTCAGAGCCTCCCCTGAACTGAGTCTGACTCAGATTCCAGTCTGGCAGCCTCATCTCCAGGAGCACATCCTGGGCTACACCTGAATCCTGGGGGAGCATTAGTGCCATTTGCAGCAGCCTTGGCTCAGGGGCACGAGTCCCTCCCTGCAGAGCTGTAGTGAAGCCCCCTGGAGCTGTGTGGGCACAAATGTTCTGCCTCAGAGAGAAAGGTCTGGGGCCATGAACTCTGCTGAGGAGTGGTTATCGACTTGCTGGGCATCAGGGAACTCCTGAATTTTCAAGAGAAAAGGGAATGGCACACTGACTTCTGCACACCCGTTTGAAGGCTCGTGTTAATCTGCCTCGTTTTGGCTGGAAACTTTCAGCACAGGTTAAAACTTGATGGTGTGGATGGTACAAGGCTGACTTCTCAGCCAGAACTTTATATATCAAGAGAAAAATATAGCAACAACAACAACAAAAAGCTGTAATTTATTAAAAAAAAAATTAAATAGCAGAATCAAAGAGTTTATGATAGAAAAAAAAAAAAAAACAAGAACTTAAGAAAGCTAGTGAATGTCTGTTACAAGAATACTGGAGATGAGCAGATGGATGGAGAAGAAACGCAGAAAATTATGGAAATTAAGGAAAGCCAAACATTACAGCTATAAATCTCCAGTGGTTATATTCTGTGTGGGGATTAATGAATTCCAAAGCTCTAAAATTGTCTCCCTATTCGGACCTTCACAGAAAACAAACCCATTACTTATGCTAGTATAACTGTCCAACACACAAACCCCACACATACATGCAATTCCAGCTGGAAGCCATTAGTCTGCCTGCTCCCATTCAAGCACACTGCATTTTTTCAGGTAGGGGTTTACAAAGCCATTGAGTCTTTACTACACGGGTTTTCCCTCTGATGTATCTGAGACAGAAGAACCATCAGCTTCACACTTCATTTGTGGTGACATATGCTATTCCCTTGGGAATTACTACAGCCCCCCAGGATTTACAGCCCACTCCCGAGCTGCAATATTCCTGTCACCAAGCACTGTGAAACCTGAATTTCTTTGCTTGAGGAAAACTTGCGGGACAAGTGCTAAAAACTATAGGAATCCTGAGAAATGGGAGCCAAAATGAACAATTTCCAAAGCTTTTTTTGCTCAGAAGCTCAAGCTTCACTTTCTAGACAGACTCTTCTTCAACATTAACTCAACAATTCCCTGTGTAGAATTCATGAATTCTGGTTCTCTTATTCCCCTGAAAGTTCGTGTTGCTGGAAAGGGAGTCTCAGCTCTCTTCCAATACACACAAAAAGGGTCAGGAAGCTTTACAGCTGTGATCTGGACAGAGTTACAGCCCAAGCCAGAAAGCTGGCCTAGGAAAGGGAAAGTGCTCTGTGTGCTGCTCAGCCAGCTGGCAGGTCACCCAGAGCCTGCGACTGCTGCGTTCGCGTCCCGTCCGTTCCCCCTGCAGAGGCATTAATCTGAGTTTCTTTATTCCTGTTCACCCACTGACTTCCACATTTGGATTTAATACGTTTGAAGTCACTGCCTGTTCCACCACATCTGGCTGAAATCAGCTGCTGGGTTCCAGAGTTACTGGCAGAGGTGGACAGACAGGTGAAGGCACAGAGAGTGTGGTTGAACATATCCTCCCGAATCAAGCCTAGAGGTGTTTCTTCAAGGAAAAGTTGTTGGTATCAATATGCAAAGACTGTGTCCTACCAGAATGTATAGTTTTAGGTATAAACTAATCTTACAAATCACTTCATTCCACTTTTTTTTTTTTTTTTTCATATTGCAAGCTCTTGTATGAGTGATGCAGATATCCTTTTTTCATTCCTCAGCAGCCACTATCACTTTCTATATTTCGTCCTGCATTACCAAATAAAGAGTAATTTCAGATCTTTTGGTTTTAAAATTACACTAGAATTACCTTCATGATCCACTCTGGTTGTATGATGTCTTAGATCTGATTTCAGTGTAAGCAACTGAGACATTTCTGCTGTATGAATTACAGCAAGTAGATCAGTTTATAATAATTTTGTTTATTCTTCCATAACTCTCTTGAACCAATAGATTTCAGATTCTGTGGTTCATATACGTGAAGTTTATCTTATGATAAATACAGAAGAGGGAATCACTTTGGCATGCTAGAAACTCAGCTAGAGGAGGTAATCCTAGCTGTAACTCTTTCCAATAGAAGAGAAGTATTCTATAAAATCCAAGCAACTTTCTTTCATGTCAATGAAAGCTGAAATAATGTCTGTATATATTTTGTGAAAAACATTTATCTTTTAGTCATTCATAAATAAATATAGTTATTATCTGAGATGAGGTATAAAGAACTTACTAGGAAACAGTTATGGGATACAAAAGACACTGGAAGAATGACAACTCATGTAAGATCTTTTAGCAGAGCTTTTAGCTGGGACACTCTCTTAAGAAACTAAATATTGTAGCTCTGCAGGATTGTGTGGAAGGCAAATAACATCAGCTGTTAGAGAGTATTGCAGGAAACCAGAAAGAAAATAAAACTCACAAGAAAATGAATATGTCCAAAACAGTAGGATTCTGATCCCTAATCACACACATCATGTGCTATTTTAAATGTCGTGGACTACCCTGCCTGGCTTCCCCTGCCACTCCAGAAAGATGCAGGTCTTTAGTTCTCTGTCTGTGACATGAAATGGCACTAAGCATTTACATTCAAATATTTGAATGCCATCCAAATATATTATGCCATTCATAATGCCAGGGAAAAACCCCACATAATCTGATCTGAAGTCATTTGCAGACAATAAATGACTGTGAGGTAATGACTGCTTATGTGTAACATCGTTTTGGCCTAACTTCAATCTTTCAATGGCACCAACTTCCAGCTCTTAGAAATAAGAAAGGATTTTTTTTTTTAGCAGTTATCACAGCAATTCAGACTCCGGTCTGGTTCCTACTAGAACAGTCTCACATAAATTTCTATTTATGTGTGCTTGTGGGCCCTCCACTATAATTCCTAGAAAAAAAATATAATTGATTTTTCGGCAATTCAAGTATACTGTAGGTCCATTAAACAAAAAATATAATTTAATAATGGCTCTGATGACTAATGATATCCCCACTTACAAGCAGCAATGAAATTTCTCAATATTATCCTTGCCCTGGTACAGTAGGGCTGTTAAGAAAAATGCAAGTTTACTGCCTGAGGATTTTTCAGGTTCATTGGTCAAAGGGGCTGAAGTGAGTAATGATTGTTTCATACCATTTCAAATAGAATACCTTTATCAGAAATAAAGCATTACTTCCAACACAGCACTTCAAAGAACGTGCTCAAGTCACTGCCAGACTATTCCTAAAGGAACTTCCAACATCCTGTTGTTAACTCAAGCAAATTCATGCTTCGTGTAACAATGGCTTCTCCTGTGCAATAATGTGAATCTGAAAACACCTCTCAAGGTTCACACAGTGCTGAGCAGCCATTTGTCTGTTTACAGCTATCAAATAAAAACATTAAATATCACACATTTTTCTAATATTAGCAATAAAACTGAAATATCATAATGGAATGCAGTGAACTACTCATACACAAAAAGTTGCACGGTATTATAAAAAAAAGGCAGCCACTAAGCATAATTAGAAGTCTGCTTATCAAGAGACATCTACTATATCTTTGATGTATGTAAGCTGGAAGAGGGACATGAAGAAGAGTTTTCTTAGAAGTACACAGGGAAAGGCTCGTGAGTTACACCAGAGAAAAAGCTTCCAAGGGGATCTTTTCTGCCAATGTGCCAATAGAGAAATAGGTACAATAACTGCATTTGCTTTTTCTCAGGAGCAGGCATTGCCCTGGTGGATGCAGAGAGGATGTCTCACCCAAATTCACCATCCAAAGGTGTTTGAGGAGGAAACCACCCAAAGGCAATGCTGTTGCTGAGATCACACAGCAGAGATGCAGCAGGAGCAAACGTGCAACTGAAGACTTATTGAGTAGCTCCTACAATTCAAGTGTACTTCCAGCAAAACTGAGCCCTTAATTCTTTCCTAACACATGTCTGCAAGCAGATTGAAGACATTTTCCAACATTGATATGACTGGCATCCTGAACCCAAGAGAGGAGCAAGGAGGGATGAAAGCATGGAATAATATTAAATCAGAGCTGTGCTAAAAGAAGGCTCAGAGAAATAGTAAAAAAGTCCTGATTTTGACTGCCTTTGCACCCAAAAATTCCAGAATCCTTCTCTTTTATTGTCCATTGTATTTCTTAAGCATCATGTCCTGAATAATTTGGATATCAGGTGAAAAAAGAAATCAAGCCCCTGGTTAAATTCTGGAAAATATAAGTCATCTAGAGCAAATTGCTAAGAAATAGAATTTTGCTGAACAATCATAGATATGCAAGAGTTCATGGAAGATAAATAACATGAGCTTTTAGCAAGCATTGTAAGTTCCTGGGAATGAAACCAAGAGTCACAAAAGAAATCAATAGAACTAAAAGGAAAACAGTGTTTCTAGTAGTAGGGCTTTGTGCCTCCAAATAACACTTGTTTTGTAGGTACTTTTAAAATAATACTAACATTTCAGGAAGCCTTTTGAGAATAATTCCTGGTTACACCTCATTCTCTTCTTATTTATAAACAACAATCCCAGTTCCCAGAATTATGAATTTGGTTTGGTTTTGGGGTTTAAATGCTTTTGTTTTTCATTAGCATTTTCTGTCATGATTTGGAGAAGATTGAAACTGGAATATTTAAACAACTTTCTATAACTATGGCAGACCACATCTTGTTCATTTTAACTAAATAATCCCGACAGTGGAGCCATTTGCAATGGCTTGTGCAGGTGAACAGGTGCTCTGCAAAGATTGGGGTGGTCCAGGTCCTCCAGTGGATCAAATGGAGCAGCTCAAGAGCTACAGAAACCTTCCTGCAGCTTACAAAATTATTTCCTATAAACTCCTCCCAAGAATTGCCCTGCCACAGCAGTGATGAATACCATTCCCATCCAGCTGAGGAGTAACTTCACCATCCAGTTCTAGAAAAACAGCTGAAGTCTTGGAGGGAATTCAATATGAAAGTACATTAAATGCACCTTTGCAGTGTTCACCATGATTCCACTGTTGGTGAAATCTCATGTTCACATGTCTTCTTTGTTTTTCAGAAATTTTTTGGGATCCAAGTTTTTTATTCTCTCTCTTGGTAAATCAGCTAAGCTGGAACAAGGGACTGATTTTTTTCCTTCAGAGGTACAGACAGAAACCTCAGAGATGCCCACCAAACCACTGGGGGTGTGCCCTAGCACATGGAGTTTGGTCTTGGTCACTCAGCAATGAACCTCGTAAGAATCAGTCCTGAAATGGGGTGGATAGAGTGAGATTTCAAGCTATGAAATAACAGAGATGCACTCAGAGATGCTTCCATCTCTTACAGATGGGCATTCCTGAGTGCACACCACGTGAAACCCCCACTGTTCTTAAGAATGCATTTTACACGTAATATTAGAGATTTAGTGATACATTCCTGTTGGGTAAGAGAACAAGGCCTTGTTGTTCCTAAAACTAATATATATCTAACATTTAAAAACTCATCACCACATAGACTGCTGCTATTTTATTAGGATTGTTAGATTTTTTTTTTAATAATAAAGACAATAAAAAAAATGAAACAATACAGAAATCGAATTTAAAACTGAGAGTTTGGTAGTCATAAAACAGAGAGATGAGATACTAGGAGAGAGGGGATAATGAAAGCACTTGGTTCAAATTCCCCTCAGAACTGTGTTGCCAGAATCACTGCAGGCAAAAAGCAATGCAGAGCCCCTCTTTTGTGCCACCATCCAGTCAGGCTTGCTGAGCTGCATGTTGAACTTCCCTCCTGGATACAACAATGAGAGAAGAGAATCCCCTTGCAAGTGCACTTTTCCTCCTTTTCAGAGTCCCACTAAGAAAACACTGATTTTCAAAAAGTCACACTCCTTTGGGATGAGCACGTTATTCATTCCTAATCATTGATTCTCAGTATTGTAATGCTCTCAATATATAACCCTGTACTTTAGGATCCTTATCAAACCCTAGGAAGAAAGTGGCCTTTTTATCATCTTATTTCTTTCTGTTTCACTCTTTGTGCTCACCAACAACATGATTGCTTGATCTACACTTAGTTCTTAATTTCCTTGGAAACATAAATCATTATAATGACCAGAGCTACCAGATATTATTACAATTTGAATAAATACAAGATAACCTAAAAATAGGAGTCAGATTTGTGACTAAGAGAAAATGGAGGGTGTTGGAAAGTCAATTGAATTGGGAAAATTAAATGAAAATTTGAACAATGACTTCACAGAAAGGACAGTATCTTCATATGCTCTTGCCACCTCTAGATGGGGTCATCTCTGAGCCAGAATTCAGCATGACAGGCCCTTTCCAGCATGGAAAAGAAATATTCTCCTGTGATGAGCATCTCAGTTTGTACATGGGTGTATCTGTCCTACTGAAAGATAATTATTGCTCTTTGATACCACAGCTCCCCAGGGTAGGTGGAAGCTGTGAAACAATGGGAAAAAGACAGGGTGCTGGGCCAGTGGGTTTCCATGGGAGCTGACAGATGTTTTCCAAAACATTCCACTGGTTTGTGAGAGTGGAAAGCTTCCTGTAGTTAAGACAGGTATTTCAATCTAATTCCTACTCTCATGGTGAGGAACACTTCAATTTGCTTTTGCTGCTTCTAAGGAAATAATGGTTTTTTTCCCTGTGAGATCACATAAATTGTAGCAGTTCAAATGGCTCCTCTTTACTGCTAAGAAAATGTGCAGGATCAGGGAGTCTGTGCCAAGGGTATGGTAGAAAATTATGCTGGAGGTGGGAGGAATCTGTACCATCAATTCAGTACACTCTGACTTCCAAAGTTCAAAAGGGACATGGTAAGTGCCATGAGAAAAGCTAGGATAAAAAATCTTCTTTTTGCAGAAGAAGACAATTACTTGCTAATAATATAAGACATTGCTTATGTAAAAGGGACAGAAAAAGTCTTAAATGGGTAGGGAAAAAAAAAGGCAAAATGTCAGCATGCAGGCTGGAAGACTGCAAAGGAGATGAGAAAGGAATTAACACTGCTAAAATTACAGTTCTGACCCAACAGCTCTGGATACTGCTGGTGACTCTACTAAAGATTCTATGCCTGACTTTGAGGGAGCCTCTTCTCTTCTTCAGTGAGCATGAAACAAATTCTGCTCTCTGCAGGCCAGATTCTGCCTCCTCTGTGTGCAAAACAGGAATAAGAACTCAGTTTGTCAATTTATACTGCCAGATCTTCATGGCAGTGTCTGATAAGAGCCTGACACAATGAGGTTTTGATATCTGATGCTTTCTGCAGTATAAATAATACTAAAACTCAACTCTGGGTCATTTAAATACCACTCGGTGCAGGTCAGATAAAAGCCTCTGGAGGTTACCACAAGGTTTGTGATGTTCAGAACAAGGTCAATGGAATTCTGCATTCAAGGTTAATAAGAGAAATTGTGCATACTCATGTTATGCACTGGCAAACAACAACAAACACTGCCAATACCTAATTTTAGCATCTCACATACAAGGTTGTTCTAAATAGAAAAAGCTAACAGCCCTTAGGAACAACAAGAACTTCACTGAGTTCAAGCATCAAACACTGCATTTTTTTCTCAGTGTATTTTTCAGGCAATGTGCAACATAAATCTTTGCTTGTGACTTGAAAATACTCAACACTGCTCCAGCTCTGCTCCCACTAAAGCCATGCATAAAGTCCTGTTATCTCTACTGGCAACAGAGCAAGAGTCACCTGTAATCAACAGTAAGAGACTAGATCTACCTTAAGGTTAAGGTTCAGCCATAGGCAGTAAGTTGGGCAATATCAAATTCAAACCTCAAGGTTCATGAGCTGTAATTCAGCCTCCTGTACATATGTATTGTGCAGAAGTCTAATTATACATCCCACACACTTTCAGCTGCCTCAGACACTGCACCAAGTGGTTGGTGCTCACACGTAATGAGGTCTCTTTAATATTTCATCTGATCCTCACTGCATTTGCAGCCCACAATCCCAACATGCTCTAGAGGCAGAGTTATCAATTTTCTCACAGCGGTTTCTATGGAGCTCATCACTGCAGTACAGGAGTGCTTCAAATATTCATCACTTTCTTTCCACAGCACCTCTACGTGGTGAAGGGAAGAGGTTATCCCATCACAGAGATGGGGAGCTGAGTCAGAGAATGATTAAGGTCAAACATTTTGCTAATTTAGGGTGTGTAATTTCAGATGCCTGAGATCTGATTTTATTCAGAGCAATTATCATAACTTTATATAGTTGAGTATATCTCCTATCTAGTTCAATTGTAGCTAGAAATGTCTAGCACTTCTGAAAGTCAGAAGAAAGAAAGTTTGGAATCCAGACTCTTACTTAACAACTATATCCAGCTGAGCATTGGAAAAAAGGAAAAGGACAAATGGGGAAGAGCTAAACCTGTGAAAAACTTGGCCAAGGGTATCACTCAGAATGATGTAGAAACTAGAGCACAAAGGTGTGAGGGGCCCCACGACAGCATTTAACCTCCACAGCTATCAGAACATCTTTCTTGGTCCTTATACTCCACCTGATACCCTCAATGACTGAGCCTGAAGACCTAGATAGTAACACATCAGTGTTAGACTCCAGAAATCACTCTTAATATCAAAGATTGCTCTTTTCAAAGACCTTAAATAAGGCATTTTGACTTCTTTCAAGCTTCCCAACATTTGGTTCAAAACTTATTTGCTTTCTTCTTTGGATGGCAGAGGTTGGTTTTGAGTGGGTATTTCCACTTAGATGGGCATGTCTGCATTTATTGCTTGATAATATGTGGACATAATGAAAAGAAAAGTAGCATCCTGAGTAGTGAAAAACACTTCTTAAAAACAGCATTTATTAAATTTAATCAAGGGCCAGAATCCTTTTCTTTTGCAAAATACAGGGCTGTCCTCCAGCCCTATGTCACTAGCACTGCTAGACCCAAAGGGAAGGGGAAAGAGCACTTGGAATATTTCAGGACAGAAACTATCTCTAGCTTCAGATGCAGAATTTCCAGAAAGAACAAGAAGCAGAGGGTGATGATGATTTATTTTACTAGTCACTTTTCCTCATCCCCACATATATATTTTTAACACACTACATCTATTTTCAAGGGAAGGCTCCCTCTCCTCCAGCCTCCACACTTTCTCTAGGTCCTCTTGCCCTCATTAGTTGTAGCTTAGAGAAAATGCTGTCACTTTGCCATGTTGTGAAAAGCAGAAAGAGAGAAATTTCAGGGATTTTCTGGAAAACCTCATCATATTTCTTTTTCCCAGGCCAACAACCCATGGCCACAGAACCATCTGTCTAGGGGGACAGCTAAAAGCAGCACTGTTCACCTGTCCCTCATGCCATTCCTATTTGCCCACTGAGGAATGACATACACTCTGCTGCTCAAGGGAAGCAAACACGTTTGCAGATTATAAAATAACTCCTGTCACTACTAGCAGTGACAGGAGACACTGAATTTTCCGGGAGAAAGGCTGATTCAGTGAAGAAAGCACTGAAGGCAAGGGAGGCAATGGTTAAGAGTTGAGTCTGAGAGGAAGCTGGATCATCAATTTGTGCCTCTATCCTCTCCCTGTGGAAGGAGAAGCACGAATTAAAGGTAAGAGTGCAGCCTCTTACAGTCAGGAAGACTAAGCAGGCAGCCAAAAGGCTCTGTTCAGGCTCCATGAGCTATCCCAGCCACTGAGGTTAAATTCATTAATGGTTGTGAGGCACTGGGCTACAGGAGGCAATATCAGTGCATCCAGGCACTTCTGGGGCTCATTTCATCCTGTCACTGCAAAGCACTGGCCCGCGGCACTTGGATATTTTTTAACACAAAGCAGCAGATACCACAAAACTCTTCTTCTTCAATAACAAACCACTTCAAATTTAGAACCATGTGCAGGAGAAAGGCACTATTTTCTTCTGTAGGGATGAGACATTTTGAGAGTGTTGCAACAGTCTGCTTTTATTTCCCCGGTCAGTTATTACTTAGACCAGTAGAAATCCAGTGAAAGCTGGAAAATGCTGCATCTCCAAGGGGAGAGGTAGTGCCTAGCACCTTTCTGGAAGCATTTTATATTTATAACAGAGATTTCTTGCTCTCAGGTTCAGAGTTCATTGAATGCTGCCAGGCACAAGGATTCATGTGGTGATTTTCATCGTGGGTTTCATGTCTGTATATCTGTGTGTGTACACATGAGCATATATAATCAGTGTGCACATATTCTCCTGATGGGCTATTAATATCCACAGTTGCCTACAACAGTCTGGTTTAGAGGGGATTCTTTAAATGTCTGTCAAATCTCTAGAAGTGCCCATAAAGATCCAAAGACCAGGTGTGCCTGATCTCATTTATAAGAATCCAAACACGAGTAGTGGAATGAATGGATGAATAAATCACTGTTAACATTCCCAAATTGCTTAAGCAATGTAGGACATGTCTACAAACTGCCTGAAGCCAGTGCTGACCCAAACTGTTTGTCCCCACAGCACTGATCATCATTGGAATTCGTGGGCTTGGAGCCTGAAATACAGGAGTAACATAGCCCTGGGCAAGCCACTTCCCTCTTGTATTCAGCTTCCCTTTCTGCCAAGTGTGGGTAATGCAGTTTGCCTACATCGCTGAGATGCCAAAAAGAATATTTTTAAAAGCAATTCAAAGACATAAAGCATGAAGAATGTGTTAGATACTATTAGTAGTATATGTGGAAAGAGCCATTTTAGCAACACACACCTTTCTGCAAGGAAGACATTTAAATAACATAACCCTATAATTAAAATTTATTTTCATTAATAATGTAAACAGTTATTGTAGAGCATCTCCTGAAGTCTGAAGTCTTTCAGAGTCTGTTATATTCCAACTAAAAAAAGAAAACAAACCATATTCTATAAAATGACACTTCAGCACCATTATTAATTCTTGGATGCAAAGGAAAAGACAAAACTCAACAGGGCTATCTAAAATCTGAGATCTGCTGCCTTTTCCTTCTTAATACTGTCCAAAATACCACCCTCAGTTTCCTGAATTAAATGCCATAATTTGACTGCACAGGAGTTCAAATGTGTTTGTTTCAAGTGTGCTATTTTTTAGATGTTTTCAAAAGAAAACTGAGGGAAAAATAAATGACCAGTAATGACAGAAAGCTTTTTAAAAAATAGCCTTTTTAACAGGCAAGAAAACTGAGCCTTCAAAGCCCATGCATAAGCACCTGCATAATTGGCTGGGTTTTCAAGAGCACTGAGCTTTCAGTGGTCCCCAGTGAGGCCAACAATAGCTTTTGGATGCCCAACAATTTATCACGACTCAACAATTTCTCCCCTGGGCATCATTTACCAACAATGTGGTATACAGAAAGTGGAGACAGTTGAGACTGACATTTTTCGTTGGACTTGGACAATTAACTCTATTAGGCTCCCTGAAAACAATAATTCCATGTGTTTTATTCCTGAATCTTACAGCAATAATGAAATTTAAAAAAAAATTTAAAAAGCAAACCAGACTTAGACTTTATTTAAATGAACACTGCACACTAGGACTCAGATGCAAATGCTGTATCACGCTGGTAAAGGTTACATAAAGTAATGATTAATTAGTCTCTTTCCCTGCTCAGGTTTTAGTTGTCTGTCAACAAAAGGCAGTAGATGATTGCTTGGCTAAAATAGGCATTATTTCCAGCTCTCTAATATCCCTGAAAAGCAAGCAGCAGTTCAATTTGCCAGCAATAATTTATTGTGTAGAATTAAAATTCTGCAAGCAATTTCTTCTCATCTGTTACATCCAATATCTCCCACAACTATTTGATTTTCTTCCTGGGTTTTCATGTTAACTGGTCATCTCCTGCCAAATCCCAGCTAGCCAAATAAGTCTCTGAAGCTCGTTGAGTAGTTCTAGCTGTGCTTTATGTATGCAGAGTGCATTTCTCTACAAATGGAATCACATCACTCAGCAGCGTGACCAAGACAAAACTCAGGAGGATATTTGTCCCAAATGCTCTAAAAAAAAAAAAAAAAAAATAAAAAGAGGAGCTACCCCAGCTTATTAAAAGCTAAATAATGTGGCCAGCGTTTGAAGCATTGCCCAAATGACAAAAAGAGAAAGTGGCTAGCAGGCACTGAAGTCTGCTGCTAAAAATGGACAGGAGCCTTCTGTGGCACCCTCAGCCATCTGCCTGCGCCGCGGCGGGAGCAGGGATGCTGCAGCCAGGCTGTGGGAAAAGCAGAGCCCTCCAGAGCCCTCTGCAAACACCTCCAGGCACAGAGAGGGATCTGAGAGGCTAGCAGCAGCTGATTCTGCAAAAATCTCTCTTCCCTTAAGTCCATAGTTCTTGCAGGCAACGGTGACAGGTGGATTTTATTTATTTATTTCTCTATTTATTTATATTAAAGAAAGCTCCTAGTCTTATCTTATTCACTGAAATTTCACAAAATGGACAGGAGTGATTTTTATCAGTCTTAAGCTAACAGTCTGGCTTACTATAAATTTTTTGAGTATCCTCTCCTCTCTCACAGAATATGAAAGCAAAAGTATAATGTACTGATAGGTTATATTTGCAAAGACAATCAGCACAAATGGACAAGTGAATGCCACATCTTTTTCAGACAGATCTTCACTTTTGCATACTGCCAACACAACAAGTCCTAACGAAGAATCCCTTAACTGAAGTTGATCTATTCTTGATTTAGTTGTACTATCCATGCTGATGGATACTATACAAAATGCAGTTCAGTCAATGTTTGGCATGGGAGCCATGCACTAATCATAATTGAAGGTTTCTATGATTGAAAGAAACTCTACAGAAGCTGTCAAGGCAATGAAAAGTAATGAAGTATAAACATCTGAGTGTCACCTCAATTCAGTCTCCTTGGAGCAACTGTCATCTCTTGTTTTAACAGCAGTTTTGGCAATAAGAATAAATAAAAGTTATGCATTACACCTGACAAGCAGCAAACCACACATGAAAGTACAAACAGTATTTGGTGAGTAGCTTGCAACAAGTGAATTCCTGATTTTTTCTCTTTGAACAACATAAACCATTACTCAAGAAATGGGCCAAGGAAAAGTAACACAAAGGCTCAGTGGATATTGGAGGCTGTGTTTCTTGAAGCCCATAGGCATTTGTGAGCAAGAATGTAAGTGCCTGGTTAGAGCTGAAGGAAAAATAATCTGGAAGATGTTTTGTAAAATGTGCATCACAGTCTCCCTGAACAGTGACTCCACAGAGAAAGAGCACACATGTAGATTCATTATAATCTCTCATTAACTTCTTCCCCACACCTCTGCTGCATCTATTCTTCTGCTCTGTGGGATTATGCACAATTTGTGTATTACAGTAGACCTTGCTGTAGAAACTTATAAGAAAGAATTGCTTCTTTCTCCAACTCACAGAGGCCAAAGAAAAATGACAAAAATAGTTATTTGGGAAACAAAAGCAAAGAGAAATAAGCTCTACTTGCAGAGAGAAGACTAGAAGAGGCATGAGCACAGACCATCCCAATAGGATTCATTTAGGATTATATTTTTAGCCTCAAGTACCTACTTTATTTCTCATGTGTATTTTACATGGCCTGTTGAGCTCAATTACTTCATATCTTTGTGTACATAGAACAGTATTTCCAGAATGCTTTATTACAGAAATAGCAACCAGCCGAGCCCTCTTTACTTTCCTAGAGTAAGATGGGAAAGAGATTTATGATGCTAATTGTGTGTGGGGGGTGTAATTAACTCCAGTTGTATCAAAGTGGGAAAAAAAGTTTCAGTTTTCAGATCTTTTAAACCTTCGAGAATAAACCGAGAAGTTTATTGCACATTTGGGCAGCAAAAGCATTTTTAGAATCATGAGAATTTTTTTGATTTGGTAATTACCCATCCCACTAAATCTGATTTCAGTCTTTTTTGGTTTTACATTTTAATGTAGATGCACACAAATTCTTACATAAAATTAGGTTTATGGTCCAAACATACTCAATATGGAACCATAGAATCATAGAATGGTTTGGGTTGGAAGGGATTCAGGACTAGACCATCTCAGTCCAACCCCCTGCCATGGTCAGGGACACCTTCCACCAGACCAGGCTGCTCCAAGCTTCATCCAACCCATCCTTGAACACCTCCAGGGATGGGACAGCCACAGCTCCTCTGGGCAACCTCTTTTAATGCCTCACTATGCTCACAGTAAAGACTTTGTTTCTAGTATCTAATCTAAACCTATTCTTTCAGTTTAAAGCCATTATCCCTTGTCCCATCACTGGGATGTCACTACATCCCATGTACCTGTAGAAAGCCCTTTTCCAGCTCTCTCATAGCCCCATTTAGGCACTGGAAGGTTCTCTAAGGTCTCTCTAGTGCCCTCTCTTCTCCAGGGTTAACAACCCAGCTCTCTTAGCCTGTCCCCATAAGAGGGGTCTCCAGCCCTCCAACCATCTTTGTGGCCTCCTCTGTCCTTAAACCAGGGACCCCAGAGCTGAATATGGTGCTCCAGGAGGGCCTCACCAGAGCAGAGGGAAAGGGGAGAATGACCTCCCTCGACCTGTTGGCCACGTTTCTTGTGATGCAGCCCAGGATGTGGTTGGGTTTCTGGGCTGCTCACGTTGCTGGGTCATGTTGAGTTTCTCATCAAGCAACACCCCCAGGTTCTTTTCCTCAGGGCTGCTGCTAAAGTCACCTGTCCCTGCCCTCCTTTCAATCCTGAGCCACAAGCTTTTAGCCAGCTCCCTACCCATCCCCAGGCAGAGCTCCATGGAGATTTGAACGTTTTCCCCAATATATTTTGAGTTGGATGATTTAATGGGAGTATCCTTGCACAAATGAACTGCATTTTACAGAAAAACAACTATGCATCATAGTTTCAAACAGCTGTAATTTACAGCAGAGAGATCACTGAAGACTTAAAACCTGGGCTTAGCCTGTGACAGTGGCTGTGTGCTATTGATCACCAGAGTCTCTCTGGAATTCACAGCAAAAGAAAAAAAAATTGCTCCCTTTTGGCATGACAGACAAGAAGACAATTTATTTACTGATAACACTGATTTACTACCCAGATGCTAAGAGCATTATAACTGACTGGAGAACATCTAAAATTTATAGGAGATTGCAGGAATTTTAGGAACCTACAGGAATTTATAAGAAGCACACTATCTAGAATGGAGGTTTGGCAGGGAAACCACATGGTCCCCAAGTTCATTCTAGTTACCTCCCACTCAAGGTCAGGAGAAGACCAGTGTGGACAGTATTTCCTCACAGGCAAGAGGATGGGAGCCAACGGGTGATAAAATAAATCTTCTGAAACAAATACTGAGGAAACCAGACCCAAAACCTTATTCCAGTGTGTATACAAGGCCTAATTTATATTGTGGTCCTAATCCAGAAGTCCATTCTCAGACAGAGCTCTAAAAGATTGCTGCACCTCTGAGGACCTAAGAGAAATCTGATTTCTGGAAGAAGCACTTATCTCCACCATAATAGAACAGCACAGAGAACTGTTTATAATATCAGGCATTTCTATTGTAAAAGCCATGTGGAAACAGAACGAGCCAGCTGAATTAAGTCTGTTAGTTATAAGTTTGTTGCTCTTGTAGATTAAAAGCCTCAGTTTTTTTCTAAGGGTTTTCAAGATAGTAAAAGGTAGTATAGGGACCAGCTCATGGCTTGATGAAGTCAGCAGATTTATTCAGTGTAGACACTCATGCAAAACATCTCAAATTTCAAATACATACACTTTCCAGAATTTCTTAAAGTTCTGTTTTACACAGGGATGCTCTGTCATCATACAGCCCAGTATCAACACTGAATTCCTTGACACGTTTGAGCAAAAGATGCCTCATACACAACAACTCAGTCCTGTAGTCTGCCAGAAGGGCTTTGGAAAGCCCAGTTAGTAAACAAGGCACAAAACTGAAAGAAGACATTATCTATTTACTTATTATCACCTTCAAAGGTGAGAAGGCAACATTTCTCAAGCAGAGGAAGAGTAACTGAGGTGAGGTGGTCCTGCCAAGAGATACTGATTTGGACAAGTGAGCACTGAACAGCCTTCAGAAACCAAAATCAAAGCATTTCCCAATCAATATCATCTCCAAAATGCACAAACTTTATGTGCTAAGTACTTTCCAGGGCTGTTTCAATCAATTTCTCCTTGGATTTTTCTGTGTCATATTTTTAGAACTGCTCTTTATCTGGCTTGTTTAGCTTGTTGGAATAAAATTTCTAATTATACCATGACTTGCAATGGCAAAGTCAACCACCAATATAATCCACGTAAAACCATGTGTTGTACCTTATGAGGAAAACACCATGGAAAATAAATCAATTTAATGCAGCTGCACCCTTTAATGATTAAGCTTACAAATATTAATCTCAAATCCTTGTTAGATTCAATGGATCAGCATTCTCAGCAACATTTGTAAATTAACTTTTAAATCACAGATATTGGGACATGAAAATTAGAAAAAGGAAGGTTGTTAGTATATTAGGTTCAACTAAACTGTGATGTGCCAGGGATTCTTAAGAAGAAGCAAAGTTGAGAAACAAATTTCCTGCTTTGAGGACTAGTCAATGCTTATTACACTCACTGCAATGACATCTGCAGAATCTCAAATTTAGGTAATAAAAAAAAAGAAATTTCATGATGCTTCCCCATTGTGAGCAATTGCTCCTTTTTCTCTAACACCACTGTATCTCAGAATAATAACAACCCTGAAGTTTTTCCTTACTACATCCTTCAAGCACTATCATCTGTTTTTCCATCTATCGTCCCATGCCTCTTCTCCCTCTCATTTAGTATGGGCTAAATTGCAATATGTTTTCCCTGTCCGTCCTTGAGTTTCTTTCTATCAGTAGGCACAAAGTGCTGCAAGTGCATTTGAAAATAACCTGTTTGCTCCTGGCCATGAAAACAGAAACATGAAAGTGTGAGGCTCCCAGCACACTTAAGCACAGTTATAACTCAATGTACCATTTGTTAATTCCTACAACCACATTAAGATTAAGTATCAGACCCCTTTAAACCCAACACAAAAAGAGTTGAGAGGCTGCTCACAGTGTGTGATTAAGCTAAATTAATGACCCAAAATGCATTCCACATAATATGCTATTATATGTTTATTACAGTATCTCTGACAGTCTAAATTAACAATAAATTAAAGTCTAAGTTGTGATTTCACTTTTGACAATATCTTACTACAACTAAGTCTTAAATATCTGCATGTAACTATTTGGCCACAGACATAACCGAAAGTAATGGAGTCAAAAACTGCAGACTAATTGCGTCAGATGAAGCCTTATTATCTCTCCAATTTCCAGCTCAGCAGCAGTTAAGCAGCAATAGAAACTACTTTAGCCAAAGCATTGTGAAACTTCATGTAAAATTTACTTTTATTTTATATGTCTTATGATGTTATAAACAATAAACGGATCAGCCATTTGTTTTCAGACCAAAAAAGGATGTTAAACTGAAGGGTTAAAAAAAGAAAAAAAAGACAACAATTCAGCCTCCAGATCTGCTTGTTTTTGCTATTTCATTCAAACTCATTCTCTTCCCCTTTCTAATGGCTTTTTGCATGTTCTTATAACTTGTTTGCTTCAGTCTCTCTCACCCTCCTTCACCATGAGACACCCTCAGGGCTTGGTTCCCTGCTCAGCTTAGACTTGTGTATTTATAGAGGTGCAATGAGGGCACGAGGCTTTGCCACCCTGGGATGGGTGGTGGATGCCCACCAAAGGGCTGAAAGGGACACACCAAGTTTGAGGGAGCAGCAGAGAGATGATGTCTGGATGCTCCTGCTCCCTTGGTGACTCACCAGCATCCCACCACTGACTCTTTCCACCCCAGCACACACCAGCTCCAAACAAAACTGGGCTATGTTCTGCCCGTGATCATCTGCATTCCAGCTTTTTATGGTGATTGTTTGAGACAGGGAAATGCCTCCCAACAGGGCTCCTCACTCACCAGCAAAGCAAGGAGGTTGTCCCATCCTTTCACCAGCCTCTCCTGCCCGGGCCACTAGCCCAGAGGCACAGCCACGGTGCTGGCACTGCAGGGCTCTTTGACAAGACAAGATGCCAAAGCAGAGCCCCTGTTATGCCTCTGTGAGCAGATGTTGTTCGTCAGTCTAGGACAAAGCCTGCTCTGAGAAATTATGGTCTATCTGTACTTTTCACCTGCAGTTTCTTTCACAAAATAGTATCTCATAATAGTAATAGCCCTACATTGCTTGCCACTGACTATTCATCATGCAGACAGCACACAGGTTGTCTCTCAACAGAAAGCTTCAGTCCAGCAGCAGTAAGGGCAGAGGCAATCAGGGCACTCAGAGATGGGGAGTACAGGGGAAAATGAGAGCAGCAGAGCCCTTTCCCTGAGCAAGAGGGAGACCTTAACCATCTTCTTCCTCTTGTTGTTTTGGGAATCTTTTTCCCGGGCAAAGACAGCTGCTGCCTTTCCCCCATCACACCCCCCATACAGAAGAGCAGGCCATGTCTGGGGTTGCTGTGTTGCTTAGGTACTTGTTTTGAAGGCAGGGTGTTTCTGAAGGAGAACAGGGTACCTGAGAGCTAGCTAAAATAAACCCCTCTGCTGCTTTGCTCAAGGCAGGCGGGTGAACAGGGGCCTGAAGCTCCTTCCTCCACAATCATCTTTCACCACCAAATCCAATCCTACTTCTGCTGTAATTCCCATAACTACTCCAGAGGGTTAATAGACACTCTCTAGCCCCCTCACCATCTCCTCTCTCATGGATCACAGAAAATTTAGAGTTGGACATGACCTCTGAAGATCAGCAGTTTCCTAAATTTTGTATCGTAAAGGATTTTATTTAGTGAAGGATTTTCACTAATAGAGGTGGGACGTAGCTATGTCCTCCCTGCTACCATCACACTTAAGAGCTTCCAGCAACTTCCATAACTTTTTCCAGAGCTTTCTCTACACGTACCAGACCCTGGGCTTCAGACTTGGCTCATCTCCTCATCCTGACTTTCAGGAAGATGGTCTCCATCAGCCTGCCCAGCACCAAACTTCAGCTTCTGGCTTCCATTTCTGAAAGGTTTTGGTTTAACCTATGACCACGCATGTCCTTGGCTCTTCATCCCCCATTTACATTTCCATTTAACCTCTCTGGCTCCTAATTATACTGCAGTACTTCTACTGAAAAAACTATTAATTACTCCTTCTCGGAAAAGGTCTCTGTATTATGCAATGGAGAGCTGAAAGATGCATCTCCATCTTACCTTAAAGTATAAAATTGCTTCAAGTTCCCAAAACCTTAGAATCAGATACAATCCTCAGATTCTGTGCATTATCTCTCTCTCATTTGCAAGTTTGCTTATTACTGTCTCAAGTCCTGACAGCATTTACCTTTATCTTGATATTTTTCTGCTGAAATTCTTATTCATATCTAAACCTTCAGAATGAGTTTTAACTTTCAGGTTTTCTCCTGTGACCCTTTCCCTATATTCTCCAAATATCAAGAAGTGAATCTCTCTGATATCTCAGGTACTTGTGCAGCCTGAGTTACTACGGTATCTCAGAACTCCATATTTCACGTACCTGTCCTCAGGAGACTCCCACGTATGATTTCCCCCCCAATTTTAGGCAACGTGGACTATCTCAGCAGAAGAGAAACTGCTGGCTGCCCCTAAGGACCCAACGCTCTGGCTCAAAGCCACAGTGGGTGTCTGCACTCAAGAAGGACTAAGTTCCATACTCCGCCACTGAACTGTCAGTCAAAGCCAACCAACAATCCCACTCAAAACTCGTCATTAAATCAGAAATTCATATTAACTTGTCTTTCCATTCTTGACCACCTTCGCTGATTTCAAATACAGGTCCCTCTCCAAATTTATGTTTAACAAAGGTTTCAAACCTGCTGAATGCACTCCTCTCACAGTTAGTTCTTCACATCTTCACACCTGCACTTTGAAGGAGTGTGCACAGCTTTCCTGGTCCATTGCTGCTGGCACTTTCCTTTCTCTGATTCTATTTAATTTACTTAAATACCACTTAAGAATCAGAGTGGGCAGAACAGAAAAGTGAAAGAAAATATGAAAGGGAAAAAAAATCCAGACAAAAGATCAAAAAATGTGAACGTAAAACATACAGATATACTGTTAAAAAATAGTCATTAATGTACTCGACATCATTTTAAAAGTGCTGCCTTCTCTCACATCATCCAAAGTGACCATGATTCACCCCAACTTAATGCCTGATAAAGATCACAAAGAAACAGCATTAAAGGCATAAGAACTGAAAGTAGGTAAAACCACTGTTCATGAAATGCCTGTAGCAATGCACAGCACTGCTCATGGACCTCAGCTGGAATGACACATTGGATTCTGTGAGGCTTGTGGCATTCAAATACACCCTCGTGAACCCAGACAACTGGTGAACTTCAGAGACAGATTATTCTGCCCTTATCCAACAGCAAAAAAAAAAATAGGTTTAATGGGAAAGAATGCAACACAAGTCACCTCTGCCAGGAAAGGAGAGAGCAGCTGTACCAAGGACAGTGGCAGAGCACATCCCACTTGGTCAAGGTATAAAGGGCATGTAAAATTTACATAATCTCAAGCAGCATCCTGTAGAAATGTATGAACTTTAGAGGCTGTGGCCTTCCAGAGGCCTTCCAGAAGCACTTCCATTCCAGCACTGAATACTGAAAAGGCTTTTCTGAAATCTCTTCTTTTTGAGACTCCAGTTTTACACCAAACATGCTCCTTTCCATGTCTATCTCCCACGCCCCGTCGCTTAGCTGACTGCATTCCTTGTGGCAAATGAATAGCTAGAAAAGACTGCCAGTTTGATGCAGTTCCATGTTCTTGAATACAGTGTTCTCAGGAGCACTATTACAAAAATTTAGTCTCTTGAGGAATAGATCAGATACCATTAACAGAATGAACAAATGTTCTCTATGATTCCTGGAGAAATTCTGTGTTGGGTCTACAATAAGACATGTAATTTACAGAGTTCTTATCAAGAAAAAAAAAGTACTCTTTCATATGAAGAATTTTATTTTTAAAAAATTATGCCCTCAAATGGCAAATACTAAACAGTTCCATTAAAACTAAAGAAACCTATTGTTTCTATGCAAATCAGAGCTTTCTCCTTTTTCCCTTCTCTTTGGCAGACACCTTCCCAAAGTGGGCATTGCCCCTGATTTCTGCACAGCTGTAATAACCTGAGCCAGAATACTGCAAAAAGGATGAGGGATTCTCACAAGCTGGGCCTCACCTTTGGGATGTGGCAGTGTTCTGCTCCAGCCAGGAACGTAGGAGCTATCACAAGTCACTGAGGTAACACACTAAATTAGCTCATCTCCCAGGAGACTCACTCACTCCCACCTGTTTAACAGCTGCAGGCCAGGCTCCTTTCAGCCCAGTGCTGGATCTGGGCACCTCAGAGGTATTTCATGGTGCCATTCCATTCCTCTGAGTGGATTCTGTGCCACTGGGATGCTGCAGCGGGGAGTCTGACTGTGCCAGATAATGGCTCTGTGAATCAGAGCTTTCTTGTGAATTCACAGCTCAGTCTGCTTACAAACATTCAGTTACAATGTGGAACTTCAAACCTTGCTAAAAAAGAGAGAGGATTCAGCAGTGGCTCTTTGTGATCCAGCATACAACAGAAATATATCGACAAATAAAAGGGCAAAGTCCCTTCCCTGCTTCAAGAGATAAAATTCACAACTTATAATTCATGCCTGAACCTGCTGTACACCACTGCCTGTTTGCAATGTGAAGGGATCCTGTGCTCTTTGGACATAATTTGTATTGCTCGTGTGCTGTAGGAAGGCTTTGTTGTCACAGAGAATCAGGATCGTTGCATTCTCTCATGCAAAGCATGAAGAACCAACCAAGACATTTGGTACCCAGGGGCAGTGATTTTCTGGACAGCAGCCGAGTGAGCAGAGATCTGGAATGATTGTAAGTAAGTCACACCTCAGAGGAAAAAAAAATAAATATATATACATATGTAAGGATATCTTTGGATACAGGAACATAGCTCACATGAAGTTACATTTGGTTGACTTCTAGTCCTTTTGTTCATTTCAGAACTGCACTACTGACCAAATCTCTCAGTTGCACACATCTACCACACTCTCACTCACATTTTATAGTAGAGAAAGAGTACAGAAACTGGCTTCATTTCAGATAGTGCTTAGAGAGAAGACGCTGAACAGCTACTAAAGAGCATGCACGTCAGTCTGGAATTTGTTTGAAATAATCCCCCAATCAAAAATATGTGTTTGGGACCTCAGTATCATCTCTCTGACTCTCACAGGGTGGGTCCACACTACTTCCCAATGTGAGCACACCCATATCTTTTAGTTTAATCTACTCTGGGAATGAAGTAACAGCACAGGACTCAGGTCACAATGAGAGAGAATGTTTACGACCTTGCAGGAAGACAGCAGGGCACACAGGGATTGACATCCCTGGTACAGGAATCCCAGAATTACCTGAATTAAAACAACACAGGGGGAATGCCTGCATAATGCAGCTGAAGTGCACACTTATTTTCTTATTTGGATAAAGTTACACAAGTAGGGGCACATTTCAGCATAGTATATTAGATACTCCAACTGTACTCACTCTTCAAGATACTACTGGCTATTTCTGTGAAGCAGAGTGGCAGGAGAACATTAGCAGCATGAAATATTAATCTTTCCATCATTTTATTCCTGAGTCTGGCCTAGGTTTTCCAAGTAAAATGTGTTCTCTTTCCACTTGAAGACACCACACCTCTTATTTGGAATTCCAGCTGTTCTGTAAAATTCAGAATTGATTACCTTAATGACAGCTAATAGGCAGAACTGTTCTATTGATCTGATTCCACTCCTCGATGGAGCCCTCTTCAATAAGGCAGCCCTCAAGCTATTTTGTCTCATCACTTATTTTTTGGTCTTTTACATGGAGTTCCATGCAGTCATTAACAACCTTGTGTAGGACACGAGCACATTTCAGAACAGGATCTTGCTCCCCATAAGCCCATGACAGTTCTTCTCTACACAGAAAAAGAAATGAGAACAGCCCTTATCCTCGGTGTTCAAATACCCAATTAACCAATCAACCCTTTAAATATGTTTTATAAAAATTGTTCTTTGAGAATCTGTGATCCTGTTATACTTGATATGCTGACTCACTTTCTAAAATATTTAAAAGTCTCATTTTAGCATTATGCCTGTTATCACATTTTCATTAAAAAATCAGCCTCCTTACCTTTATATATGACTGCAGAGCTATTTCCATTCCCAAAGGCCATTAAAAGTAGCAAGAATTGGGCTAAACTGAGATAACAAATTTACAGGCTTATGTTAAAACACAGAGATCTTCAGCCTGTGTAAATAGCTAAAGCATTGTCAGAGTACTTGACCTGCTGTTGCTATTTCCTTCTCCTTTTTAATGGAAAAGTGTTTCAATGGCATATCCACACATCCAGCTAACAAACCCCGAGGGGGAGAACAAGATTCTCTAGTCCTCTTGAGCCAGGTCCTGAGTCTATCAGTGTCTGCAGGCTTTGCCACAGACTTCTGAGCACGGGGTCCAGCAGAAAGCCAGCTGTGATAATGGTGCACTGCACGGTGCCCAACTCCAGCCCTCTGAACAAGACACCACAGCTGCGTCAGGAGCAGCCAAGTGCACAGAGGCAACCACGTCCAGCTCACATCTTGATCAAGCAATCACAACTTGACAGTAACAGACAGCATTACTTATCACTTACAGAATGTTTTCTGTACATGATGTCCAAAAGACTTGGAGTTCAGACCCATGAGACAGATAAGCAAGGAGATAAATGACTGGAATTCTGAGCAGTTTAGCTGGCATGGAGGTGAGCAGCATTACTTATCAGAAAGAAATTGTATAGAAACATTTTTAATTACCTAAGGAAGAAAGGGATTGCCTGCCTTCAGCAGCTAAAGTAGTGCTTTGCTTATCTCCACATCCCAATCATTTCCTAATTATTATCATTTTTGTAAATCTCAAGACAGAACATGACTTCATTTGCATATAGACACATGAGTCTAAAGTAGATTTTTAAATTTATGCCTGCAAAGCTTGTGCAGACATTTTCAAACTTTCCCCACCATGTTCCTGCAGTGTCTTTTCATGGTCAGCTTCTGTTTGGGTTAGTATGGTAGGACACAGCAAAGATTTAAGCCAACTGTGACACTTGCTTGCCTCTGGATCCAGGGAATGTCACAGCAAGGAAGACAGAAAAGGGATGGTCAAAATCTCTTACGACAGCAGCAGCTGCTACTGAAAAGTCTCAGTGCTCTACAGCCAGACCAGCACTTTGCCTTCAATTTTTCTTCAAGCTACATTTTTCAGTTTCTTGATCACTTTTAAGCAAGGAAAAAAATCCCAGTAATTCTTGATATGCATAAGCCTGGAAATAGAATTTCAGCTAGAAATAGAATTTGAATAGAGCCTTTTTTCAGTTATGAATAGTTTTAGATAAAATAAGGGTTTAGATCTGCTTTTGGTGTTGGAAGATAAAAGTGCACTCAAATCAATAGACAGAGATTGGATTCAACCCCCCGCTGTCAAGCCATTTTGCTAATAATGTATTGTGAAAACAATAAAAGAAATGATGGGAGTGAGCAAAGTTGCTCACGGACTAAGACATTAATATTCATCAATATGATTGATATTTATATATTCTTGATATTTCTATTTCATGCTTACACTAAGGCAGAGCTGAGAGAGCACGTACTTCCAGAATATTTAAGTGTACCATATGGGTATAATTGCAATTCAGCCAGTTATGGAATATATTCAATCAAGATTCTGCATACACTAAAGACCTATTCTGAGCATTTTGTACTTCATGCAGGAAGACCAAAGTAGCAAAGACATGGCATGCCAACAGCAGAATGGCATTAGGCAGGTAACACTACTTGAAACAAAAACACCTCTGTTTTATAAAAAGGCAACATATACTTCTTGACTTACAAAACCCAATACTTTTACACAGCCTTAAGAAGGAGGAAAGGACAGCTCCATAGCCCTCTCTGTTCAGGAAAGGCACTTATAAACCCCTGCCTCCCAGAAACACAGGTAGGCTCGTTTTAACCTGCAGCAAACTGTGACAAAAAATATATATTCCAAAAGCATTGAAGAGACAAGAAAAGTCCAACACCTGCAGTGTTAGATGAAGGCACAGCTTCTTAACCCCAAATACCAAAGTTGTTTCCTTCTTGTTTTCTCAGAACCATTGAGCCTGCCTGTTTTGGTCATTGGTATAATGTCACCCTGAAAATGCAGATTATATGATACTATTTGTGGTGCTTAGTGTCTTCCAATGCTCTTTCCTTCCCTAAAATACTGTACTAAGAAAAAAAAAAAAAAGAAAAACAATATGTGAGGCTCTCAGCCTATCACGCCAGGAAGAACTATTTTAAGAATTAATTTGTGCCCTGAGAGATCTGTTTAAATTATCCTCCTGTGTTGTCCTAACCAAAGATTAAAGTGGAGAACTTCCAGTGTCTTAAGGAGAGGAGGACAAATTGAAGAACTGGAGCGTCCGGGCTCCTCCGCGGTGCCCCAGGCACGGCCCGAGCACGGGGAGGGGAAGGTGGGGATGAGGAGAATGGAGATGTTGATCTGCCAGTGCCCCCGGAGCCCAGGAACCTTCACCAGCCCCAGCTGGAGCTCCGAGATCGCAACCAGACTTTCCCTTATGCCACCACTTTTAAACTCTGCCCATCCTTTACGGCTGAGGATACATCCCTTTTATTTTCTGCCACCCGCTGCTTTTTAGACAGGGAAAGTTTTGACTTCATTCCGTCCTGGTAAGTGCAGGCAGAGAGGAATATCCTCCAAAATACAGGCTTGACAGAGAAAATGAAGTCTTTAACTTTCTACCTCTACAGAAACACATAAAGCACCTACCAAGAGAAATAAATTAACCAAGTTCAGATATGCTGTGAGCACAGCAATTTCCCCCAAAGCCAGTAGGAGTTTTACCTACTTGCAGCTGCTTTTTGCCCCTCCTGCCTTCCCTGCTTGCTCATGCACAGCCTGGGCACACGCTGTACCCTGAAGTGCCCCTCCAAGACAGTACCAGGCAAGAAAAATTCACTGAAAGTGCATGACAAAGTCAGAAGCTGAACCCCACTTTTACAATTTTATATCTATCTGCAGAGGGGCTTTTAAATACCCTTTCCCCTTCCTCCATTGAGAAAGGGCCTCCATCCCAACATACTCCCCACTCCCAGCATATAAGGAACAAGTTACAGAACAAACCTCTATAGCCTTCAGCAAGAGGTACAGGCTGTTAAAAATAGCACAATTTCAGCTTCCCCCCAAGTCTCCATACACACCGAGAAAGCAGACCCTGAACCTGCTACACAGCACTTTCCTCCTGCCACTGGCTGGTGACTCAGTTAACAATTTTAAGAACACACACCAAGAAGATTTAAAAAGAAAAAAATCATAATAATCATACAAGAAACACAAAGCTACACATTGCAAATCTGTATCTGTTTGAAATTGAGGAAAATAAGCATTACCTGGTCTTGCTGTTGGGCTTGTTTCCCTGATGCATTTTGCTCCTTGGCTGTAGTCATGCTCACCTATTTGTGCCCACTGCAGTGGCAAACAGGATTTTACTCTGTGTGTGTGTGTGTGTAAGCTTGTCTGTGTGTTCAGACATACACGCACACACACACACACACACAAAGACTAAAGGGATACGGATGAGTAACTAGTCCATCACTTAATCACCAGCTGAGAAATTTCCCACCCCCACGAAAAGAAATAAATAAAAATGCAATGTAAAAAAGCACTAGTCTGGCTGTCTTCCCCCTTGAGCCTCTAAAATAAAAGCAGAAGCAGGAGCAGAGAGAAGGATGCTGTGGGGGCTTCTTCAATTAGCAACAGCCTCTGCAATCGTCACAGAAACAATGATAACTGCTTGGCAACCAGCAACTGGCAGCTCGGAGCCGGAGGCAGCGATGTGGTCCTCGCTCCCTCCCCACCTCCACGGCGGCCGCCCGCGCCTTGCGCATGCACCGGGCTGCCTCGGCGCTCGCTGTGCGGCTCGCTGGGATGTGCACGGCCGGCACTCATCCATCCCCCTCCCAGAGCAGCGGGGAGCGGGGCCGCTGCCCCATCCCGCACCCCGCGGCGCCGCTGCCGCGCACATGCGGAGTTTCTGGCAGGCGCTCTCTCGCCTTCTCTCAACTTGCGGAGGCTCCGGCGCCGCCAGCGCCCGGCTCTGAAGCGGAGCTGTGTCAAGGGCAGCCGCTGCCCCGCTGCCAGCGCGGTTTGGAGGATGCAGCGCGCCGCCGGGGAAGCAGGCTCCCAGCGATGGGGCGCGGGGAGCACCGACGCTCCGGGGAGCTGCCCCCTCCCTGCCGAAGGGTGAAACGTGCCCCCAGCCTCCCCCAGCGCCCTCCATGTCCCTGAAGTGACGGGGGCCACCGTGCGTGTCTGCTGTGGTGGCTGCCATGTAGGTCACGTTGCAGGGTGACACAGGAGCACGCGTTCCCTGCTCCGCTCCGCGCTGCTGTAGCTCGCTCCCTGCAGCTTCTCTGCCATGACAGAGATCTCTCCGGCACATCAGAGCTGTCAAAGGCGCCTTCCGAGCCCGCTCGCCCACCTTGCTGTCAGCACGGGGTGGCACGGGCTGTGCCGGAGCACGAGGCACAGAGCGAGGGCCACGCTCCGGGAAGGGGCCCTCACATGACTGGACAAAACTTAGAGCAGCATAGTTCAGTATTCGCTTGGGACTGATGCGAGCCCTCACCCTCCCCAACACCAGGTGACACGAAAATGCCGCGTTTGGTGCTTCTCCCACCCTCACCTCCTACCCAGCACACCCAGGAGGGAGCCCAGAGCTGTCCTCAGTGCTGTAGTGGTGTGTAAAGCTAAATGTTCTCTCACTCATGTGGTACTGGGATCTCTGCTGTCTGCTAAGGAAAGGGAACCTCAGGGTGTTTATCTGACAGGCCAGTGATTATGCCTCATTTGATCCTCAGTTTTACAGCACGGATTTATTGTACAAGGTCACATCATTCACCAGTCAATGTCTCCTTACACCTGGGATAATTTTGATCCTTGGTTCAAGAATAGATCAACACCAGGCCAAGTTTTCCTAAAGATATCTTCAAGCTACCACTCAGACTCCCTAAGTGTTTCTGCATTTTCACCATTACATTCACAGGAGTTCATAGGAACCGTGATGTAAAAGATCTGCAACACAGAATTGTGCTGGCAGTAAGCTGGACAACCTTGCCTTTTCCCAGGTGCCAAGATCCAGGCAACAGCTCATTTAAAAAAAAAGTGAATAGCACCTCTCTAACAAGAAACAATAATTTGCATTCAAAACTAACAGCCAGTGTTGATTTCTTGCTGGATTATACTCTGACACAGTCCTAGCTTACATTGCAATTCCATCTCTTTAGTCCCCATAGTTTAAGTCACAGTATTTTCTAAATGTTTACTGTGAGGTTATTGTTCATACATTTTCTCCCAGCCATCAGAACAGAATTGTTTTCAAGGTTTTTTATAAGTGGATCAGTTTGAATTTTCCAATTGGCTTGGTCTCCTTTTCTACCTGTTGTGAGTGGTAATGAAGGCTTGCTTTACTCCACACTTCTGCTATTTTTCTTTCCAAGAGGAATTCCAATGAAACAAAACTGTATTTGGAATTGGCGTGTTGGTTTTGGGGATTTTTTTTGGTTGTGGGATTTTTGTTGTTTAGTTGGTTGGTTCTTTTTTCTACTCCCCCAGCGTACATGCTGGAAATTCCTGAAATAAAGATCCCTTTTTAAAACACGAGTCATTCACTGTGTCCCTGACCCCTCAGTACCTACACTGCCAGTCCCCAAACTTAATTGCACTGCATGGGCTCCCCATGCAGATTCAATTCTTTCACAGTTAACAACTTCAGACAGTTTTCACTGTTTTTCTGGAAATGGGCACTCTCTCTTACAATGTAGATTTTTTTCCCACTAAGCTTGTTGTTGGACACATAAGAAGTTAATTGTGCTAATTAGTCCAGCAGTTAGCTATGCAAATGCGTGTGGCTGAGCCTCATTGCATGGATGCATTAGGAGGCTGCTGTTCTGCCTGCCTCTCCCAGTGCTTGGCACAGCTACCCCAGCGTTCCTGAAGTGCCTCGATCTCTCTGCCTGGCAGCACCTCCTCACCACCCCTGACCAGGACAGGGTGTCCCATCCCCTCAGATGGCCACCAGCTGCTCCCTGCCTGAGGATGTGGCAGCAGGGGCAGTGACATCCTCAAGCTCTCTGTCACCCTCCTGCCTTGATCAAAGGGGTTCTGAGGTTGCCAAACACCTCCTGGGGAGACATGGAGAAGGAAGCAGTGGCCACTGCCACTCAGAAATGCTCATTAGTCACAGGCAGAGAATAATCTCCTCACACATTAGCGGGGCTGAGGCTGTCCCTCCTGACCTCGGAGCTATGTTAGGGTACCAACACTATTGCTTGGCTGAGTCCTCACTGATGGGAGATTGATACACCCCTATCAAAGGACAAGAATCTGTATCTGCCAAACCCAGCAGGCACAAGGCTTTGTCCCAGACAGTCCCATTTGGGGCATGGCAGGAGGCACTGGCAGACAAGGACCCTGGGATACGACCTTGCCATCCATCCCTCTCCACAGCATCCCAGCTGATCACAAGGATACAGGGAGCAGGTTGTTCCTCCCTGCCAGGGTCAAACATACAACAGGCTGTTCAACCTCTACTACCCATAACTGAAACATGTTTGTCTCCACTCCCTGCCCGTGCCATATGAAGGTGTCAGTCTCCAGACTGCCTCCCTGCCCACACAGACTGCATCTCTATCAGGAGCATTCTCCATCAATCCATGTGGTCCACACTGTGCCACATTTGGGACAGCTCAGGAGCCCACTATGAGCACAGACAACTCTCCTCATTAACCAAGATGCATGTTCAAAATGCCAGCTACAACCACATGAACATCACCCCCATGCTTGACAGCAACTCCCTCCTCAGGCCCCACAGCAGGACAGACAGACAGCTCCCTCCCATCAGGAGAGGAACCAGCAACAGGTGAAAGGAGCTGTTCCAGCTTCTCAACTCATCTTCACCCAGAGTGCTTGTTTCAACAAAACCATGCAGCACTGCAGTAATACAGATAATTTTTAATTACCTTGTAACAAATTAGTCACACATGTCCTAGAGCATTTTCTGTTAGAAGGAAAGTGCTTCATTCTCCCGAGACTGGCAGGAACAAGATTGTGGTCTGGGATCATTCTTAAAATTCTCCTTGGAGTTCACAAAGTCACCACAAAGCTTCTTCCTGCTCAAAGATTGTTGAAAACCTTGAACACTGCAAAGAGGAATTAATGTTCCAGTGGCTCTGGAGGATAAGGTGGAACAAAAGCTCAAACTGTCATCACCACAAAGACTTGTGAACTCCTAGGAGCTAAAGCACAGCAACCTTTTTTTATGACGAAGCATTACAGCAACGTGTGATAGCAAAAGGAGCAGCTTGTAACTGCTCCCAAACATTTTTAAGCAGATCAGGTACAAGGCCTTCCTTGATTCTGCCCTTCCATGGCACTGGAGGTGTCTGGATACAGAGCAGCTCCTTTATGTGAAGCAGCAATGGGCTCTCAGGAGCCAGTGCAGAGCATTCCTATTCCTGTGTTACAGAGGCCAGACCCAACAGCAGCCTGTGCTCACAGTGAGCCCTGCAGCTGCTCACATCTGTTCCAGGGAGCACAGACTACGAGCAGTGAGAAGCCTGCAGCAGCAGCAGGTAGTTACTGGATGCAGAACCCTTCTGCTCCATTGAAACCTGGGGTTTGAGCTGTACCACACTGGGTTATTTATTCATTCTCTTTTCATTGCCACATCAAGGAAGTTGAAGCCAGTGGGCAAAGTGGGTAGAAATGAATTCTACTTGATTAACCATACATTTGATCAGTCTGCTAATGTACTCCCTTCTCCAGATAATGACCAGATCCTGTGGAGAGCTACGTATCTGAAATTTCGGGGGGGTCTAAGCCATTAGTACCATTAGTATTTGGGGTGCAGTAATGTGCTACCTCCAGCAGAACACACCACACGATGTGGTTTTGTACATCCAGCCCCTCTGAGCTTCACACTTGGTGACAGTTCCCACTGGTTTGGCTGATTTGCTCGTGGTTCAGGAAGGACACAATTCCCAGGAAAGCACGTGGCAAGAGAAAAATCTACTCGGAGGTATGCTACAAAGGAAAAGGTGTAAGGGCTACAGGTTTTTAGTCGTAGATGTTATATAAGTATATATAAGTAGTATAAGTTATATAAGAAGTAAATGTTTTAAAGAAAACTCAGGAAGAGAGAGAGACTCTACCAGCACAGGCATCCACTATGAGAAAAGTGAGATAAGCCTTTAAAAATGTTGCAGCCATGGATTTTCTCATTCAGTCACTGAAAGGTTGGTCAAAACTGGCCCACAGGATGCAAGGGGAACAGTGCTCAGTTGTACTGGTGCTGCTTTCCAAGGTGTGGGGGCAGCGGGGTGGGGACACAGGGCTGGCAGCTCCTGCAGCAATGGTGTGAGAAGGTCTCCCTGAACAATGCTCTTCCAAGACTAGCAGCATACTCCAGAAAAGGTAAATCCACTCCAAGACTGATAAAATACCTTTGCAATAATAAAATACCTTTGATGCCCTACTGCACCACCATTCCAGTTTTCATAGAGAAATTCAAAGAGGAGCAAGAGGGAAGGGTCCATAAAAATTAAGATGTCCATGGTCCCAAGATTTGCTAGGGCATGCTGGTGACCAGTTACCCCTGCTCAGTCCCAGTGCCAACATCTCATCCACACAAAAAGCAATGGCACAGCCCCTCTCCTTCTGGACCTGCATGGCTCAGATGCAGTGAGTCAGAGGGGGCTGTGTCCTCCTCTGCAGATCCCTCTGGAGGTCAAGGGCTCCTCATACAGAGCATGCCAAAGAACAGAAAGCTGTAAACCCAGGAGGACTGCATGGTTAGAAGCTCATTTCACAGGAGTTTATGCTTTAGATGCTTCAGAAACGGGGAGACATTCTGGCTGTTCCTTCTGGAGATTTCTGTTCTGTGCTCATCCGAGCTTTGGAGAGGGAGAATTTAATTTTGTTTTGTTCAGAAAGCACAGTTTGTGCCCTGCCCCTCTCCAAGAATGTGACAACACTAATATCAGATTATTGTACAGCAACGTCCCCAGTTGGAATTTGGAATTGGAAACACTTAGTGGGAGATCAGCTGACATCAGCCCTACTCCTACAAAGGCTGCAGAGCATCTCTATTGCCTACACACCATCCCCAGCACTGCTCCTCATAATAGTTCCTATTAGAAGACCAAAAAACAACTTTAGTCTTGTTCCAAGTTAATCCCTAGCTTTGGCAAGATTTCTCAGTTTGTCAATAGACACCCCAAAACTAAGTTTATTATAAAAGAAAGGAAAATCTTTGGCCTTTAAGGATATGCACTAATTAGCTTTATCTTGCATCAGCCCTGCTACTGTTGCCCCTCTCTGGCTGGGTCCAACATGTTGTTCTACCAAGGGTTAGTCATGGGAGAGTCTCTACATCCAGAGGAATTTTCAGATCCACTGAGGACCTCTCCATCTTGGGGATCCACCCAGATGGATGATTTTCCAGATCTCAAAGGTTCTGTGAAAGGACTGGAGGCAATAACAGATTATGAATGAAGTTACAGTTAAAAATACATCACACTTCCATTACGCATGACCAAAATCATTAAGAAAGCAATCTGGTGTGCTATTTTCATTTAACAGATCAAATCCAGTTTATTCAGTCAATTCCATTAATTAGTCATTTGCATAACTATCTGTTCCTACAGGGGATACACTTCAAAATGTTCCCACAAGCATGAGAACTCCTGCTATCTGAGACAGCAGGTATGTGGCAGCAGGGGACACAGAGACAATGGGCATTGCAAAAATGACTTGTGTGGCTGTATAATAGTCCCACGGTGTTGTTACTATTTGTCCATTACCAAAGCCTCACTAAGTTGCTTTCTTTTTTTTTTTTTTTCTTTTTTATCTTGAGCAGGAGAATGTGGTTTAAAATTATAATAGGTTGATTTGAAGCCCTGTATTCTGCTGTTTCCCATTTCTTGCTGCCGCTCCGAGTTCCAGGACCCCACAGTTCATGGTAAACAAATCAGACAACACGGGCATGCAAGCTGTGAGGAAGTCTGCTCTTTCATGCACAGCTAGAGCTGCTCTGCATAGCAGTTTCCTGCCTGAATTGGAGCACGACTCTGGGGAACACAGCAGGTACCTGTGCCCTTCTCACTTCTGGATTCCGCACCCACTTTGGTTTGCCTTCCCTAAAGATCAAGTGTGTGTACTGACAGTCAGACTTTTCTGTTGAAGTGGTTATTGTTCAAAACCATTACCTTTAATCCACTGTGGGGTTATTTTTTGAGTCAGTGTATATATTTTAATACATCATCCCAGTCTCAAAGGCAGGGAATGAGCAGTGCCACAATTGTTTGATGCTGTGTTATCCCTGCAAGGAATACAGACCCTGTCGCTGGCTTTTCTCTGCCCCTCTGCCTGCTCCTGCTGGTGTGACCTTGGCAGCTGCAATGCAACAGATGCCTCTTTCTCACTTGTTTATCCATGTGAGAGAGACTTCTGAGGCCCCAACTTCAGTGCCAGCTGTGAATGGTCTCCAAATTGCTTTTTCAAAGTTTGCCTCCTCACAGTCTGGCTTAGCATTCCTGCTCCCTGTGCTCTTAGGGATCAATATTCACTGACATTTTCCCCCCACACCTCCTGGTTATTTCTAGGTAGCAGCTGAATTCCTTCCTTATTGACTCAGTATGTGTTCTTTCTAACTGTTGTTTTAGGAGTGGAAGAATTTATTTCTTGGCTCGCTCTTTTCTCCTTCCTTCCTTCCTTCCTTCCTTCCTTCCAACATAAGTTTTACTGAATAGCCACAACATATATTTTGGAACTGAAATATCCATGTCAGAAAATGTAAAAGACATCACCAGGGATGAGAAAATACCACCCTTCCCCCCAAATCACTGTCAAACAGAGAATCCCCATCTTCACAACAGCTGCAAACATATTAGGCTGTTTAGCAGCCTACTGCTTGGAAAAGAGAGAGCCTCATCTTCATTTTTAGCTCCAAAGTGATTTATAGGATGAATAAATGATCTGCATATATGATGATGACTGGTTTAAATGTAAATGTTGTGAAAGACTTCTTATGTAAGCACATACATTGCCTGAGAGATCCTCATACATAAAAGCTGCAGCTGGAGCAAGTGGCTTTTTAAGCATTTGTTTTATGAAGTACACTTTTCATTGCAATGGTTGTTATTTTCCATTTACTTTTATATCGGCTTTAACAAAGAGAAAAAAAAGAAAAAATACTTGAACTCGCAACACGAGCCACACACTTTTAATAGTGAGGCTATGCAAAGTAATGACACTGTTAAATGGATGCACAAAACATGCATTCATCCTAAAGATGTCTCATACTTGAAAGCTATACTGTGACAACCTCGGAGGTGGCTCAGGTGATGGAGGAATAAAGACAAACAACCTCAGTTTCTGAAGATAAAACCTGATGTGGATCCTGCAGGCTGGGCAGGCTGAGCCCAGCTTTGGGCATTTGGAGAGGATTTCCTTGGGACTGCCATCACCTGTAGCACAGGGTGTGACCACTGGGCCCTGAGGAGTGGTGACCCACTGAACACCATGTTAGCCTCATAACTTCTCTCAAATATTCCCAAACAACACCAAGAGGCCCCCCCTTGTTCTCTGGTGTTCACTGCCTCCCCAACAGGCTCACGGGAGCTGGCTGGGCTGTGGTGATCACTGCCCTCAGTTTCTGGTGGGGTCTGTGATGGCTGTGAGGATTTGTATGCTGGTGTGTTTTTTATCCAGTGTTTCTAGATCTCTTGGGATTAAATCTGTTGTGGTAAGCATATGTTTCTGCATTCCTGCTAGCTCTGTGGTAGATTAGCTTTTCCACCTACCTAAAATAACCTCCTCAAGAGTCTGAACAATGAAAACACTGCCAACACTTGTCTTCTCTAAAAGAGGCACAAAGGGACCCAAAGCCCTTCCTGTCTGCTTCATGTCTTTATTTTTGGAGAAGGCAAACCCACAATGTTTTCAGATTCCTGTTCTCACGTCTGAAGGTGGAAGGAAGAGGCAGAAAACAACACTTGGGCAAAACTCCACTGAGCAGATAAAACAAGTAATACACAGATTCATGTCACCTCACTCAATTTCCCCCTCTGTGCCTCAGTACCCACCCTGAATTCACCTCTTGGACTGCAGGTCTTGCACTGTACATGTACTGATCCCAGAGGACACACAAAACGTGTTACTGGTATGCTGAATGCCCTCTAGTGGAAATGCAATTTATGGAAAATGGGCCAACTGGAAAGATCTACTCAGAACCCTGGATGCAAAGTGTGTGTTTACTAAAATCGATAAAGGGGGTGAACAGAATTGGCTTGTTACTACTGTAACCTCAAGAGTTGTTGTGATGAAGCAAAGAGAAACCAGAACAATGCCTTGCTCTAATGTTTTTTTCAAAACTGACCAGCAGTTTTGATGTGCCATTTGCACCACCTTAGAGAGCTTTCCTTTTCAGAAGCATGCTGGTACTATGTCATTGTTTTAACTGCCTCAGAGAAGTACTCTTCAGCTCGAGGATGCTGCACCAAACCAGATTCCCAACTCACCTGAAGCCAGATAACACAGTAAAGAAAGTGGAAACCTTACAGCATGATGTACGAACACATAACTGCCTGAATACAAACCTAAATAGAATAAATAATTCAAGTAATGTGGTAGGGAAGTTCTGTTCTCATGTATTTATTTGATTTACCTGTAACACAAGAAAGTCAATGCAAAAGAGATGCTTAACATCTATGTATCCTATACATCTTACAGGAGAACAGCAGGGCTCTGAGCACAGCAAAAAAACCCTAAAAGGGCATAAGACATCCTTTATTTTGCATTGATAATGTTCATTAATCACAGAGACTTAGCAGATATTCAGCAATGCCACCTTGGGCACTCGGGTGGAGCTGGAGCAAGGGCAGATTCACAGCCCCTGGTGTGCAGGCAGAGGGGCTGTGAAACCCCCACATCTCTACTTGAAATGACAAAGGGTGCCTCAGCCTTGCCCACACTGTCCCTACTGGAAACAGGGACGAGCCTCAAAAGGCTGTGACTGCCAGTGGCACAAGGTCAGCAGCAGCAGAGATGGGATGTCCAAAAGGTACAGGGAGCATAAAGAAGCCTCTTGCCAAGACTGCTCCCTGTGCCTTCCCATCCGAGGTGTTTGTTCCTTGAGATCTGACAGCCAGGCCGAGGCACAGGGAATGGCTCTGGATGTCTAAGGGCTGCTGAAGGGTCCTAGGAGTGCTGAGCAACATTCACTGAGGGACTGAGGACCCCTGTTTAACACACTGTGACTCAGTATTACTTTGAGAGTGCCCCAAAAGAGTTTACTGAGCTTCACTCTTTTTTATGAATAAGAATAAAATATGGTACAACCTCCCCAAAGCATTGCACAGGTACTCTGATGTACTTAATCATGAGTTCCCACACTCAACCCAAAACAACAAATGTATCCTTTCTATAACACTCCCTAGTGAGCTTGTCTCCAACACAGTTTCCCCTGCATTATTGTTTGATTTGGTATCTCTGACCTTTCCATTTAACCATATTTGGAAGACAGCAAAGTAGAAATAACAACACAAACATTTCAAAGTAGCCTACAGCTGTGAGCCTCTGAATTCTTGCACAAAAAAAAAAAAAAAAAAAGTGTGATTTCATTTAGTTTAGAAAACAGCACAAAGAAGGAAAGTTGAGATATTTTTGAGACTAACAGAAAGTTCCATAACATGGTTACACAAATCTGTGCAGGAATGTGGACTTTTCGCCCCGATAGAAAACCCTTAGGAAATCACACAAGTATGAAATGTGAGCAAGAGTGTGGGAGAGTAAACCAGAGTGAGCCATTTTCTTGTCACAGATAATTAATGCATGTCTCATTTACATACCTCCCAAATTTCATGTAACTGCACATATGAAATATGCCCATCATATGTACACACATAAAAATCAGATACAGGTGGTGCATGTGACTGCCTGTGTATGCTGTAATACAACACCAAAGTCCACAAAGAGACAAAAACTGAGCCCCCTCCTCTTCCAGCTTGCTGTTGTCCTACCCTGGTTACCAGAGGAGATGCAGAAGCCCTGAGAACCCACCCAGCAGGAGATCAGTGCCATGTGCTCAGAGCAGGCTTTGCTGTAAACAGCGGGCTCTGAAAAGCCCTGGGTCAGTGCCCAGCTCTACCTGTGGAGTATTTGCAATGTGTTTCCTTTGGAAAGCTCACAAAGTTTCTCATTCACACATGAATTTACACAGGAAAAAAGTTGCATCATCCATCACTGCATTCTCTGTTGAGCAAATCAGAATTTTTGAAACAAGAAGGGGCAGATTTCATCAGTCCTGAGAACACTATCAGCCTTTTATTGCAAATATTACCCAAGACAGCTTTTTGTACATATTTTCCAGGGATAATGAGGCAGCTTAGGACTTATATTTATTCATGGAATCAGCAGTCTTTTCATTTCTATTGTTCATCTCTGTAGATCAAGACTTCTACTGGTGTGGGAAGTGACTGCAGGATGGGACATTTAGAGGCTTAATCTGCAAGAGCCTGAAATAATGGAAATAGAAGTTGGCCAGCAGGAAAAAAAAAAAAAAACTAAAGAAAAAAAATTCCATCTGCCTTATGGAGCAATCCAGAGCACCAAGTTAACAAATTGTCACCCTGAGTTGCAGTTTGGTGATACCAGAACAAGCAGTGGCTACACTGAAAGGATTAATATGAGCAGAAAGTGTAAGAGATGGATGGGCAAGGTACCTGAGCTCAGCATGAAAGGGAAACTGTTGTGCAAAGCTTTAACAGACATCATTCTTCAGAAGTACCTGGACTGATCACTTCGCCCCTTCCAGCAGTCAAAGAAAAGTCAAAGTACATGGGAAAATTCTAACCAACACATCAGGCTTTCAATTATGTCCAGAAATGAAGTGAAGAGACAAGATTTCCAAAATAGATTAATCTATTTTCAACATTTCCCCCCTTCATAGATGCCAGAGACAGGCTGCATGTGATTAAAAGCTACAAAAATAGCAGTTACAATCTTGCAAGGATGCTTTCAATTGGCATTTTCTTTCAAGTGATTTCACTTCAGATAATATAGGCAGCAGAATGCCATAGACCTGATTAAACAGTTCATCTTATCCATTAAGTACCAGCCTGAGATTGTTGGTTCATCTATGTGGTAGTGGTAGAAGGCAAATAAATATTCACTTACAGTCCATCCAGCACTACATTTTAATACTTTCTGATCAAGTGGTCCATTAGGGTGGCATGAATTGTAATAAAATAAACCCTTTTGTATCTCACAGTTAAATAAACTCTGCAGTCTCACATTCCTTGATACAGATACATTCTCCAGCAGCACAGGATTCAGACAGCTCCCTTAGAGAAACCTGTTTGAAAGATTTCATTTTCTCCTCAATAACAGCATGGTTTGTTAACAAAAGTTTACACAAACACAGTTGGTAGAATAAGTCCTTATGATGCAGGTAGGCCTTTGCTGAAGGAGTAGGGCTCACACTGCATTTTGGAACATGATACCAGAGCACCTCTTCACTTTGACTTTCCTTCCATGAGGAAAAGGAGTTAACAAGTTAACTTGTTTGGGATGAATCCTTTTTTGGGATACAGAAACTTAAGTATATTCGTCAGATTTTGCACTGTAAATAAGGTTTAAATTTCTATAATCAGAGATAATTTATTGCATAAAAGTCTGATAGAGCTTCCACCCTGGCAAAATCCTGTGCATCTTCTTCTCCCAGGTGCTGAAGCTCCTTGATGTTACTCTGGCTCTGTGAAGTGGCTCTAAGTGGCTGTAAGTGCAAGGCACATCAATTTTGAAGCCTCCTCACTTAGTCAGGGAAAGTGCAATGTCGACACAGTAAAAATGAACACCCATTTTTTGTGTGCTGAAGTCAAAACCAAAAAAGCATTTCTTCATAGAATAGTCCTGTATTATAGTTGCATGCAATCAATACAGCCACCATATAAGATAATTGTAATGAAACTAAACGAAAAAGAACCTTTTTCTTTTAATAGAGTATTTGTATTACAACAGCACCAAGGAGCTGCACAGCTGGGGGTTCCCTGTGCTTTGGGCTAGAGGAGTTTTCAGCAGAACAACAGACCCTGCAGAAAACACCTTACAGTCCCAATAGGAATATTCTGCCTGCCACCTGCACAGCACACTGCTGCCTGCACCTGAAGAGACTATTTTTACTATCAGAGACTTTCTCTCTCCACATAGGACAGATATTTCTTTTTCTAGAGCTCACTTCTGCAGCACCCTGTTAGAAGACTCTTTCTGTGTGCACAGCATTGCATCTCTGTACCTTTCCTGCAGACAGAAAGATTGAATGGTTCACATTCAGGAGCTTTTGGTGATGCTACACCTCAGTTTGGGTTGAGCAAGGATTTAAAATGTGCAGTTCCCTGCACAGATGAAGCTCATTGGCAGGTGAGATTTGATGGAACCTCCACCAAACTCAGCACTTTGTTTCCACTTTCAGTGCTGGGCTTGGACACCAAGACCACAACCTTACTGGGGGCTGAGACCTGGGATTTACCCTGCAGCTCAGAATTACCAAAATGTGCAACTTTGTGTGAAGTATCAAGAGGTAATTCAAAGTACAGGGCTTATTTCCTTTCATACAATGCTCATCTAAAGAGTCATTCATGAATAAGACTCCTGATCCTACCCAGTGGGACGTGGTGGCATATTTATAGTCCAGAACCCATTACAGTTAATACTGCACTATTTACACTCAACTGCCATAAATCTAATACTGTTGTTATGGCTGTCCTGCTTAATGTACTCCAGGAATGTTCTTCAAGCCAGTATCAATTATATTTGCAAATAAACTAATGCTTTGGGTTAAACAAAGTGAAAGCATTCTTCCTCTGAGAAATTTAGTACTTTGCATCTGCATCTATTCCAAGTGAATCTTGTGTTTTATTCAATTAAGCACCACAGATGACAACAACGATCCAGAAAACATTAAATGAAAACATCGATTCTGCAATAATAACGTTGGATGAGCCATGAACTGCTACCAATAACATAATCATGACACATCAAACTCAATTACAACTTCAAAATAGTCCTTTTATTTCACAGTAATTATTTAATATTCTTTTCAGCTTGACTCTTTTATCACTGGCATTTGCACCAAGCTGTCTCTAATTTAAAAGCTGGTATTTCATGACCTCAGTCTAAATAGCTGGCACATAAACTATCAGGTAGCACAAATATTATAGAATGTGTTCTTATCCTATTCCTCTCCCTCTTCGACATTACTGTTTTCAAGACTAGATTGTGCAGGCACATTGAGCCAGAACCTTTGCACCAAACCCAGACATTCATTTTTCTTTGTCTTTTGCAACCCAGCAGGTCCCTGGTGATGGTCTGGACTGGCCAGGCTTGAACCTTACTGGACTTAAAAGAGCTTGCAGAGTGAAGGTCTTTGACACTGTTCATTTCTGCATTAAAAAAACCAACAAACCCCAGTGAAAACCCAGATCCAGAGGTTTGCAAATGAGATACAGGAATAAAGAATTTCCAATCTAAACCCTTGTGCCATCATGGACTTTGATACAACACAAACTTTTTGCAATATAATGTCTCATAATGAGTGAGACTTAATCATTAACATCCATCCCAGCCCCAGTATGATAGTTTAAAAGCCAATACCTGGTCTCATTATATCCACAGCACAGCCCTTAAAATGTCACTTTTCCCTTACAGATCAGGAGTCTTTGCAGCAACCTTCTTTATAATTATGTTTATTATCAGCATCAATTTCCATTTCTCCAGGCACCTCAGAGGAGCAGCAGATGCCTTTCAACATTTACAAGGCAAACTGGCAATAATTACTTTCCCCACCACGGAAACTCCATCAGTGCTGGGGTGATGTGAGGCACAGCAGACCCTAATGTCAGGCACTGCTAGTCAGACACTAAGGAATAGCAGCAGCCTGTTTTTTCCAGGATTCCCTTCAGCTATGGATCCCTTGCTCAGGACTAAAACACATCTGCAAGGAGGGGAAGTATTTAGGATAAAGGATGGTGCAGACAAGCATGTTTGGAGAGGTTGCTAGAAGGTACAACTAAATCTTCAAGAAAGACTGGTGTGTGGAGATTTCTTTAAAGTCCTTACACAGTGAGGCACGTGAGAAGCCCAAATTCCACTAAAAAAGAAGAAAAAAAATCAATTTCTGGCCTTCCTGAAGAGAGGGGAAAGCTTGACTTCATTAACACGAAGTGCAAAACCCAGTAGAGAGATAAAGAGGCCCGAAAACACATTTCCTTTTAAAATGCCAGTACTCTTTTTCTTTATTTTAAATGCTGATATATTTTTCTTTTTAGTATGGATTACTACTTCTTGCACATTCAGGTCTGACAGAACAGCAGCCCGTTCACCTAAACATTTAGCAAACTTGACAATATTTAGATCTAATAACTTCAAAGCCTGAGAAAGCACAGGAACATCATCATTTCACGCATCAGATCTGTTTAAGAACAGATACAAAGTACTGCTCACAAGCCGTAACAGAAACAATATTGTCCCAGCAGTAAAACCACGGAATGGAAAAATCATGGAAATATTACCCATCCTAGAGTTCCATGAAAAAGAAAAAAAAAAAAAAGAATAGCAAGCGAAGAGGATTTTAGTCATGCTGATTTAGCTAGTGAAACTCTAAAGGAAAAACAGAAGTTTAATGCAGGGTAATGAAATTATACATTTTACATTTTCTTCTCAGCTTGAAGAAGACCCCCTGGTCAAAAGTGAATTTTAACTAGTTTACAATATGTAAAATTGAAAGGCTTTTTGTGGTTTTGTAGTTAGTTGTGCTGCTGCTATCTGTGATAAAGTGATAGTAAATTGCTTGAGTGCATCAGTCTGGCAAATGTTGTAATAAAATTGGAGCCTGCAAGTGCAACCACCTTATATGTGAGGCCATTTCTGAATGAAGGATATATTTGCAGCAGCAAGCAAGATCAAAACCACAAAACACATTGCATTGGATCAAGCTAATGATCAGTTTAATAAAATTTGTATTATGACAGCCAGAATCAGCCAGATTAAACTGCAAAAATACTTTCACAAACCTGCTTAAAGGCACTAATTTTCTGTTTTAGTATTCCTTCCAAAAGCTCTTTTTATATATTCATAATCTTTATGCTGATAATTGTGAATGCTTTTTGTTCATGTAAACAGAGGAGCACACAGAAGCCCTGACTAGAAATACAACTGGGTGAATTCAATGTGTAGAAAACATAATTAATTCCAGCAAGTGTAAAAACCAGGAAGGATGCTGTGCTTCCAGTTTAGCTTTTATCTTCATCCCCAATACTTAAATTTTTATTTAAGTTGTGGAGTTTGACTATCCCTCCTAAAAGGTGCTGCTGCTAATCAGAACAACAGCAGTACTCTTAATTTTGATATGTTTCCATATTCTTCCCAAACCTGTGAGAATTCATCTCTTACCTCCTTTTGTGGCAACAAGTTCCATGGGTGAAAGTAACATCTGTGTATTCAATTTGAACTCAAATATTAGAAATGTCAGACTTATTGCTTGTTCAGAAGCTTTTGTTTTCTCTTCCCTGGATCATGCCTTGGACTCAGCAGGACTTCAAGAGACACAAGAAAATATTTGGGGGCGTAGGTAAGGACAACTATTTAACAGGAGTCTGGGAGGGAAATCTCATTGCTCTGGTTTCTTCCTCTCTGTAGCTTCTGTGTGCATCTGTTCATCAATGACCATTTGCAGGTGAGAAAAAGATGTCCTTATATTCTGTTTAGTCCCATTCCCTTCCTTCACCCTCTTCTACTGTGAGTGAAAAGGGCTCCAAAATTGAGGATTCCTGGCAGGACACCTTTGATGTTCTCCTTGTGGTCTCCTTTCCAAAACTAAATAACACCACTGTTTAAGAATTCTCCAATGAGTAAGATTTACTCGAGCCTCTAAACATACTCATCAGGCAGCTCTGAGCCCAGCCCTGCATGCAACATTCCCAGTGAAACCACAGCTTACTTATATAATTATATTTATATAATTACATTATAATTACCCTCTGTATTATCCTCTGTCCCATTTTTAATGCATTTCAACATCTTGTTTGCATTGTGTTAATTCCCTTCTTTTTCCTGAGTCCTGCTAAGCTCCTGGCCTCAGTGATGTTTTGTGGTGATGTAGCTCCAGAGGTGCACTGTCATCCAAGCAATTACTGTTGTCCATTATCAATTAATTTCCATCGTCCATAGGAAAACTCAAGGTCACACTCTTGCACTGCAGCTTTGGGCTGATCACCCAAAAGAATATGGCACTAATAATTACTATTTAAATGCTACAACACATGAATGGCAAACACATTAACAGGGGTTCAGCTATGAAGATTATGCTGGGGGAGGAGATTACCACAGCGCTGGATCCCTGAAGATGCTGGGTACTTACAATTCCTATTTGCATTCCTGCTGGGTCAGTGCTACAGGGCTCTCTGGCAGGGTGGAATGCAGCACAGGTATGTCTGGGAGGAGTGCTCCCTTTACACCACGGCACAGATCCCACTTTGAATAAAAATCTCACCTGCAAGAGGCCTTCTACTGCCTTTTCAGTCTGCAAAAGAAGATAGGACACCCCTAGAAATAAATGCACCCCTAGAATGAAAAGTGGGGAGGAAAAAGAAGTTGCCTCTTTGCATATCTACTGCCTCACAGGGACACACAGGGTCAATTGAATGCTGACCTATATCACTCTGACAGGTGAAGAGACAAGGAAAACATCACACACAGGAAAGGGAGGGACAGCTGCCCATTGCTGTTGCTTTGGGAGCTCCCATCTCCAACCAGGAGCTGGAATTCTCTATGGGGAAGGAGCCCAGCACAGAGGGAAATGTTAAAACTATCACACTTCATCTTCTAACAAGTATTTGCTGACACCCCATTCAGCTGTGCTGGAAACAATCTAGTTGGCCATCATTAATAATTTATGAGGCTGATCATCACCTCTGACAGCTCCTTTGAATCAGAATCCTGAGGGGCAGCCCCTGCCAACAGTGCTCACGAAGTTTGGTACAGTCTAAAGACTTGCACAGCCTTGAATGGCTTGTGATGGTTCTGCCCCTCACTGTACCTGTACTTTGGCACAAGGAAGCACAAGATTTTCCCCTTTTTCCTCTACATTTTAAGTCTAAAGCTCAAAACAAGAAAAATGTTGCTCAAGGATGTCTAACCTGATGCAAATAGATCGTGCACAATGTATGTTTGCTCTTTGGGTCTCTGTTATCCCTCTGCAGGGTTGCTTACACTATTTGTTCTCCCTGAGCTAATTTTTAGTCATTTTCAGGAGATAATGTGCATTTATTAAGCAGATCGATATTTTGCATTCTATGCTTTCAGAAAAGTCAGATAAATTATGGACTTTGCTTGACATTTGTCTTCTGGCGCAATAACGTGCTTCAGAAAGTCAAGTGAATTTATAAGCCAAGAACTCCCTTTTCCTAAGTCCAAGCAAAATATCCTCTATCAGTCATATTCTTACCAAAGTGTTGCTTTGGCACTGGATTTTTCATGAGCACTGCTTATATATAGCAACTACATCAGCCATGCTGCCCAACCCTCTCCAACCACCCCATCCTTGGAGGTGGATCAAAAAAATATCTGCCAAAGCTTTCAATTCCACTTGCTACTTCCATCTCAGTTCTCAGATGTAACTCATCTGGATCCCATGCCTTGACAATTTTTAACAGCTCTAATTGCCTAACTATCTGCTCTGGCATAATCATAAAACCTTTTAGCATTTCATATTGCCCCCAGGAAAATGTATTCTAGTCTCTGATGTGACCTTCAGCTTTGCCATTGCAAAAAGCCTCCATGAGTTCTGTGCCATTACTATTTAGAGGAAATCTCATCTGCCATTCCCTACTCATGTCTCTTAATGCCCTCATCGACCTCAGCATCCCTACATTATTTCTATGATATTTAAGGACTTTGCTGCTGTTTACCCATAAGACAGCTACAGTCTAGCAGGCCCAGTTGAATTTTCCAATGCTTCTTTCTATTTTCTATGCAGTTTTTTAAAAAGGGAAGTCATAATTAAACATTCTCACAATCTCTTTATACACAGGCACACAAATATGCATTTGGGAATAGGTTTTAGATGCATTCTAGTTTAGATAGGTAACTTTCTTTATTTAAACCTCCAGCACATTGGGACACTCACAAAAAGAAGACAAGAAATAATTTGAAAAAAAAAAAACTTTCAAGTTTTTACATCCAGATATTTGAGGGTTTGAGACATCTGATCCTTGAATTCATCTTTGTTTGCAGAGGGGACTCAGGGGCTGAAACACTGGAGGGAACCTGCTCTCAGCAGAGACCCTGAGGGCCAGACTCTCATTCCTGCTAAGCTTCCTCACATGCTACTCTTGCCAGAACAGTGTAAGGGGAGGTAAAATAAATTAAAATAAGAATGAGGATGGCACCCCTTATCCTCTAAGCTGCCTTTTTCAGAAATTCAGCTTTTCCCTGGTATTTTTCCCCCACATACTACACACTTTTCTAAGCGCCACCAGGCTGAACTATTCACATGTGATCAGCTCAAACACCTTACGGCTGGTGACAATTTCCCCATTGTCAAATGCATTTTCTCATACATCTTCCCTTTTGCCATGTTGGTACCTCTGTTTTCTCTGCTGAAACCTACACCCATAGGCTGCTCTGTCCCTTAGGGTAATCAGCCACTCCAGGATGTTTCAATTCAGTCTCATTAACACTCCTCCTTCATCTTCACCACAGGTTTTGTGTACATTCAAACATCTCCTTGTTGGTAAAGCACACAGACCAGTAGCAGTCAAATAGAAAAGATTCCTGTGTCCCCCATGTGTCTGAGCAGTTCCTTGAACAGTCCAAACAGGCATTCAGTTTTTTGGGAGTAACATCACACAATCATAGAATTATACAACGGCTTGTGTTGGAAGGGACAGTAAAGACCAGCTGGTCCCACCCCCCTGCCATGGGCAGGGACACTTTCACTAGACTAGGTTGCTCAAGGCCCCACCCAGTCTGGCCTTGAACACTTTCAGAGATGTGAATTTCTTCTTCATATCTAATATAAATTGACCCTCCTACACCATAAAGCCATCCTCCCTTGTCCTATGCCCTTTTAAAAGGTCCCTCTACAGCTCTCTTTCAGGCCCCCTTTGGGTACATGCCATACAAGTCACTTTTCTCATAAAATGCTCCCAAGTAGGCCAAGTTTATTTACCCATATTCCCTTCCTCCCCTCCACACAAAGACATTAATTCGTGTTACGCAAGAGATGAAGTTAACTTCATTATCTGTGAGTGTTTATAATCTCTATGTCCCTTTGTAGTCTTTTTCTTTCCTGCCTATTCCTCACAGTTCCTCCCTATACAGAACCACACACAAATTCATTAACAGACTGTTTACTCCCTCTTCAAGATCATTAAATGGAGATGCTAAATGAGACCTGGCCTAACACAGCTGCACTAAGCACTTCCTTGTAAGCAGAGACTTTGCCATTTATCAAAAACTTTGTAGTAGTTTTCAGTCCACACAAAGTTGTTTATATTGAGGCAATTTTTAAAAGTTTTCAAATTCAGACTCGACCCATTATTTCACCCTGACAGAAGTTAGCAAAAAAAGGCCCTTAACTCCCTTAACTCAAACAAGGGTTCTTCAAGACATTAAACTGTCTGAGGAAGCTCTCTCCAAATCATTATGAAAGGCTGAATACATCTATGGAGTCATGAAACTAAACTGGAAATGTGTGGTTCTCTTCAACTGGAGAGACTGTGTGCAGGGCACCAGCCACAGTCAGCTCTGGGCTGCTGGAGAACGCACATCAATTGGAAAGAGTCCAGAAGAAGTTCACAATTTCCCAAGAAATGCACCATATCTGAGGAAAAACTTGGAAGAATTCAGATGGTTTAATTTAGAGAGGCAGATGCTGAGGAGATGTAACATCTCTCAGGAATGGTGTGGGGATAATTAAACTTGCCTTTGGACAAAAGGGTGAAGGAGATGACCTTTAGAGATCCTTTCCATTCCTATTTTCTCTGATGCGCTGATTGCGTAGGTTGTCTGCCCAAATTTCTCTTACAGACATCAGCCATCACAGCCAGAAGCCCTGCAGCCTGAGCCTTGCATTCTACACCCCAAATGCATCCACAGCTGCTCCAGGATTGCATCTCCCCTCAGACCCCATGGCTGAGGATTGGATGCTCCGTGTCCTTCCAAATCTTCGTTTCAAGGGTAGGAAATTCAACAAGGGCTGTACTAAAGGTAAACACTGGAACTGCTGCACCTCAGGACACCAAGGTCATGGGGAAGGCCTCCCATGGTGCATCAGAGAAGATCTCAGCTCTGGATGCTCCCCTGGGATACCCACACCATGGAAGGAAGGCACCCACCAGCCAGAAACTCACTTTGGGAAGATAGGTCTGGGCGGCCCAGCGAAGACAGAGGAGCTGCTGGCAGTGCTGCTGTCTGTTACATCATTCAGTCTGCCCTTCCCTGAAGCAGGATATCTCTCAAGTCCTGCTGCAGTTATCTTCTTGGCATTTTTCACACTTCTAACCACCCTCTTGGCCTTTCTAATGAAGAGATACTCAGCACAATTTATTACAAGAGGTCATTTGCATCAAAGCACTTGTCTCTAGTCTTTATTTCTGATAATACTTAGAGAAAAATATTTTCTCTCTATTTTTCTCTTCCTTAACAAACAAGGACATTAATAATTTCCCATCTATCACTTCTTAACTATCACACTTGTCCTCCACAAACCCTTCCTAGCCACTCCCAAAATGATGGTGAATGAACATGTAGCTTCCTACATCCATCCCCATCTCCAAAACAGCTGCTTTTTATGCTCTCCTTCATTTGTGAATTTGCACAATCTATTTACAAATATAAATACTTTAACTGTAATAAGACTGACATGCTTTCTTTTGTGCCCATAGACTGCAGATTAAATCTGCTGCTTAATTAATTTGCACTGAGTGTTCATCTCTCCTTCCCTCTGACCAGTGCTTCTGCTCTGCTTTGTGCTCCCTGCTGCACTCACCACATTCTCCTCTGCTTCCCTGGGGTTATTAATTGCTCCTTTTTCCCAGGCATAGCCTTCATACAGCTGGACAAAACTTCTCACATTTAGAAACAATTGTCAGCTCAGGCATTTGGAAGGAGGGATATTTGGTTTTAATCAGGCACTTTGGGTAACTTTATGCATCTCTCCTTTGATCATCAAAAGGGAAAAGCTACCTGTGTTTTCTTTAAAAAAGCTCTGTTTGACAGCTGGTTGTGTAATACAGCCCAGAGGGCAGATGAAACTCTTGGTGAAACACACAGAATCTTTTCTTTGATCAGAGAAGTTCATGTAAACATTTTCCCTCCACTCCCTCTGCTCATTTACCTACAACACAGGCTCTCACCCCACACACACTTGCAGCTCTCCTGCTGCCCTGGCTCTGTGCAGAACCTCATCCCCTCCCTGACCCCAGGCCAGGCAAGTCACCCCACATTTCAAAGGAAAAGCTGAGATTATTGCCAGTTTTCCATTCTCCCCAGCAGTTTGGTTCCTGCTGACCCAGACAGCCCAGAGTCTCCCCCACTTTCTGCAGCTGGGAAGGCAGACAGGCTCGTAAGGCACCAGGGGAGTTGAATTCCCTGTAAAAATACATCCCTAACAACACCCTGCTGGCTGCTAATGACAGTACAGCTCCCTCCACCAGCAAAGGACAGAGGAGAGGAGTACATATGAAAAGCTGTTTGTGTCAAGCCTCAAACAGAGCAATGTTTCTTGTTGTCTCCTTTCCCACCTGCAGCCAGGCGTTACTGGCTCCGAGCTAGTGGAGCATCAGCAAAGGAGGTTTCATTAGCAATTATCACCTGTGAGAAGCGACCCACATATAGGAAAACACTAGCATTGAATAATTACAGACATAAGGCAATGGATGTAGGAGTACCCTGTGCCAATTTTGCAAGGAGAAAGCGAGGTAGATACTCCCTTTTGCTTGGGGGAAAAAAAAAAAAAAAAAAAAAA
>VZSE01012832.1:287832-496421 GCA_013398275.1 Promerops cafer
TTTTTTTTTTTCTACCCAATATTATGCAAAATAATGCCTATTCCTATTCTAAAACATTGTTCCCAACTGGAGAAGCAGGATCCTGGGCCTGCCACACCACAGTGCTGCCATCATGTTAAGGTCCATGGAGACCAGGATGAGTTCCCACAAATCATGGGCTGGACACTGCCCAAAGAGGCTTCCCACGGCCCCAAAAGCTGATGATGAACCCGTGCCAGAGCCTCACACCGTGCTTATGAGCTACCCAGGGCTCACATTTTGCATTTTGTACCACAGGAAACACCAGGAAAGAAAACACCTTTGGTATTCAAAGGTAAGGTTCAGACTACTGTGTAGATTTTGGCAACTACCCTTCTCCCAGATATAGATATATATATATATATATATATATATATACACACACACAATATATATATATATATATATATACACACACACACTATATTTTGTGTGTGTGTGTACACACATTTATAAATATATGTATATAAACATACACACACTTAATATGTGAAATTTTCTGTAGTTCTGTAGACTTGCACTACAGAATGTTTGTACATCTGTGTACAACAGCTCGATGTGCCATCTGTATAAATTTCTGCTGCATCCATGGCTACAGCCTGGCTGTCCTCTACACCAGGTATTACTTTAATTAAATGTTAATACTCAGAAACGGCTGAGCAAGTGTCTGAACAACCAGGCAGCAAAAGCAAGCAATGAGGTAGAGAATGGATTATCCAGATTCCAGCACACGGCAGACTATTCACTAGATTTTATTTTCCTGCAGTAAAAATACTGCACTTCATAAAATTACTTGACTTACAGGAAATGAAACAGATGAAAGAACCAGACCCAACCTTGAATATAGCTGGGTAATATCTTAGATGAAATCAATTTGTACAGACTGTGAAAAATGAAGAATGAGATTATAATGGATTATTTTAGTACAAGCTTTTGATGTTTTGTGTAAATGTTTTTGGTATTTTTGTTCCTCAAGAGAGATGTTTAATGACAACTGCTGAAAATCTATAAAATGCAGTACTTAGGAGCACCATGGAGCTGCCTTGAAGTTGTGAGTGAAATTGCATGCAGAGGATAAATATATGTTCAGCAGCAGGAGAACTACTAACAGAAAAAACAGTATTAAAGTATTTCTATACCAACACTTTAACACTTCAAATCCCAGGTTAAATCTTACTTTATCAGGCACAACATGTAATACCCAACCCAAAGCAAAGTAACTTGCAGAGCAGAAAAAAATGCTGGCATATTATCAAAATGTTGATTGTCTAACAGAGTTTTACAAAGAGAAGTACTCAGCCCTGTGAATCCTGGAAAACATCATTACCACTCAGAAAATTTAATTACCCCTTACATCTGTCCAGCATCTTTTTCTTCAACCACTCACAAGCATCAGAGTTTTGCCTAGTGCACTGAAAAATACATCCACACCCAGAAATGGAAACAGGGGAGGAAACACCCATAAGATTTTACATTAAAAGGAGAATTGTCTCCTCCTCGCCAGGAAAAGTCTCTTTCTGAATCAGGCAGCTCAACACACTGAGACCTCCCCAGGCTCACCATAACCTCAGACCTGACACCGCCATTCTGGCCTCTCCAGAGTCCGTTTGGAGAAAAAAACTGGCTACAATACTGCACGTCCTCTTTCCCAAGGCAAACTGAATGAATATTTTAACCAAAATCCAAGTGACCTGAAGGGGACAGACCCTTTAAAAAAAAAAAAAAAACAAAAAAAACAACCAAGATTGTTGTTCAGCACATAAAATTGCAAAAAATGCAGCACTTGATTTTTTGTAACCTCAGCTTGAGTGCTCTTAATTTCAAATCTCATTAGTATAATCTTCTCTCTTTTAAAGAGAGGAAATTAGTGCCCAGTGATGACTTCTGGTCACTAGAAGATATTATCTTTGCTTAGTTGTGGCTGTCCTTGCCACTATAAAAATCTCAGGGACCAACTGGGTTATTCACTCTACTGAGCTGTGACAGGTAATAACACAAATATTGCTTCAGGTCCTAATGACACTGCTCTGGATTCTAAGAAAGTGCTTGTCTTATTAGATGGCAAGAGTGGTGTCTTGAGTTTGGATTCTATATAAAAACTAACACATGAACAGAGCAAAGAAAAATATTATTTATAATCCTAAATACCATACCATTCCCCAAAGTGACAAGATCAATATTGCAGCTTGGCACTTGCTACTGTGACAGATGGTGCTATTAAAATACAGAGCATATCTTTTCTGCAGAAAAAAAAATATAATAAGCCAGGAGATTATATGTTGTCCTCATCCAATTTGCATTTTAGGTTACTAAAAATTGGTAAAAAAAAAAAAAAAAGAAGTAGAAAACACTTATATGTTCCGTTTTCGAATGTAACAAAACAGTAAAAAAGACTATTATATCCTTTTTGAAAGAGAGAACTGAGGGATGCTTGCAGCAGTGTAAAGACTATCAGAAAAGGGTTTTCATTATGTTCCTGACTGTATTTTGCATTAATTTCACCAGGACGTTTTCATTTTTAACACAAGTACAAGAGCAGATAAGGTTGGGAAGATTACTGATGTCTTTGTGAACAGCTCCAGCGGGTCTGCTGGGAGCCTTTTGTGAAACACACCTGAGAAAAGCTCGGGTAAGTGTCAGTTGTTTCCCAATTCCCCAGATATTTCAAATGAAGATTAGTTTAGGTATTTACAAAGGGTCAGCACTCCCAGAGCTCATTGTGCTGCTGAAGAACCTCCCAGCTGAAATCCTCTAAGGCTGAGAGCCATCTGCAACAACTTGTGCAATCAAGATTACTCATCAATAGAAAGTTCTCCATTTTTATTTCTACCTATTAAGATTTCCAATTTGTTTTAATTACCTCCCCTCATCCCCATCTCTAGTGTTTAATTTTCCGTTGTGAATTTCTCAGAGTTGAAACAATTGGCTTTGCTCTAGTTATTTATTTATCTGCTGATTTAGATACTCATGCTTAGGCAAAGAGGATGCATTGGATGTTGAATCAGGATTTTTTTTTTTTTTTTATTAACTACAGCTCTGTAGAAGACTTTCTGTGTAGACCTACACCTGACCTTTCCTTTCCTGTGCTCTTTTAAACTGGTAACTTTGCTCAAGCAAGTTCAGTTCATTATCTTCTTTTCATTACATTCTTTTCATTCTCAAGGAACCCTGGCCATCTAGGGGATCCAGAAATACCTTTTTTATTAATGAGAAGTGGCTGTATAAAGAATTCCCAGAGTGAGTAAAAACAACCCCTTCTTATTGGAAACTGTTTATCTTTTGCCAGGTGCCTGTGTGTGTTAAGTGAGCATCTTGGCCAAATGGACAATTTCATCTACTATCTACAGGGTACATGGAAACATCTCTAAATTTCTCTCCACAGTGAGTCCACTCAGTCAAACACTGGATTCTTCATAAAAGTGTTTCTTTGGGGTTTCCATACTCCTTCTGTAGTGCTGGACAGAAGCACTGTCACTACTTTGGGTAGTGACACAAAAGTTTAGGGATGGCTGCTGATGGTTGTTTTCCTGGCTCCCCCACAGGATAGAAAAGATGTTTTTTAAGGCTTGAAAACTGGACAATAGCTGCTTTTCATGTGGGTCAGGAATTGTAATCTCCGGGCTAATAAAGGAGAGGGGTCTAATCCTAATGAATAAGAATTTTTTATGAGAATATAATCTAAATGATGCTTCTAATGAAGCAGAATCTAATAAATTATAAAATCTCCCAAGAATGAAATATAAAGTTCAGTATGAAGCATACAGTCACAAAAGAGTGCAACAGAGAATTTCATCATTGGAGCTGCTAAATCTATTATATCAAAATCTCTGTTCAAAAATTGGGGTAGAAAATGAAAGAATGGTGAACTTCCCCAGGTAGCCCTTCCCTAGGGATACAAAGAGGTGCTGGTCAAAAAGAACTAATTCCATTTGATGTAGAGCACAGCGAGTCTGACTGTTTTAATTTGTCTTTTAAGTGATGCTTAGTCCAGGCTGCAAACATGTTCTGGAACTGAAGAGCACAGAGCTGTATTCCAGTTGTTCCAATGGAAGGATAAACTGACAACTGTTGTGTTTTACAGAGGTGCAAATCTGAATCCATTAGATTAAAAAAAAAAACAAACAAAAAAACCCCAAACAAACCAACCAACCAATCAACCAAAAGCCACTCACAATTGTCTCCATGTGTTAAGGCCCTGATGAAGTGGAAGAATTGTGGTTAACTATTACATTAAATGCACAAGGAAATTTTTTTTGAGCCAATTAAGAAAACTTGATTTACCCACCAGACAAAAAAAAAAAAATGCACACCTTTGTTAATGAAAATAAATAATATCTGAGCAACTGGTAGAAGAGATGTGGTAAGTGAGGAAAGCAAGCTAAAAGGTGCTTTGGAAGAATCATGTCAGATGATTAATCTACAAAGAGCAGAACTATGTATTTATGGGGATCAGATAACTGTGTTCTAGTTGTTGGCAGGCAGGGTTATGAAAGGATAGTCCAACAAGAACAAATACAAAAAGCCCGAGGGAAAAATTAACCCCAGTGCTGCTAAATACAATGTAGTCCATTCTAAAGGCTAAATTTTGGGAAGAAAATGTCAAATTTAAATCAGAAACTGGTTCATGTCTATAAATTTCCATTTCTGTTGAACTGAAAAGATAAAAAAATTAGAAAGAGACAAGACTTTTGATGCCAAGAATAGAATGTAGAATGAGAATAAATAAAATCAGGGAAGGAAGAATGGGAGAATTACATAATTCCAGCATCACACAATCACTGCCTCTGTAATTAGTGCTGACTGAGTCAACAAGTTTAAGCAGCCACATTTTGAACAGATTGATCTTGAAGTTAAATTCTTCTAGAAGCAGCAGAAATATTTGTCCTGATATAACCCTGTCTTGTATCTAGGTACACAGAGGACAACCAAACAGCCCCAGGGCAGACAGGTGGGAATTTGAGAGCCCTTCACTCATTGCTCAGGAGAGGGAAAGCCCTGCAGTGCCAGCAGTAATTCCCTTCCTCTTTGAGTGCTTTCAGGCCCCAGGGGATGGGTCATTTCTTCATATGCACAACATCTGCTTCTGTTCACAGACTTGACAATCCCCCAGGAACTACAGCAAGGTCAACGTTACCTACTGCCCTGCTGATTTAAGATAATTCCTGATGTTCTCTTAAATTTTCCTTTTAGGGAGTTTCTGAATAGCCTAGAAACTCACAGTAAATTATGAGCAATCCGAAAAAAAAAAGGATTGCTCATAATTTTTTTCCTCGTTGGGGAAAAAAAATGTTGCAAAATCATCTAACAAGGCATAGTTTGTAAGAACCCAGGACAGTCCACAAAACTACCGGAGAGCTTCCCCCAAATATTATTAACCAGCAGGATGCATGAGGTCAGGCCAGAAAAACCTTCAGGCAAAGAGAGGCAAGTAATAAAGTCACTTCCTCATGAGCACTTCCACTTTCTGGGTCTACTGCAAACCTCCTGCTGAAAACAGGCTGGTACAGAGGTGAAGATGAATTAACCACGACTATGAAGGTGAGAAATAAACCCAGTTCCCCAGCAGCAGGATGCCCACAGGAAAGTTTGTTAGCAGCAATCCTGTGGTGTAAAAGTGGCAATCAAAGAGAATGAGAAGGTAAATGATTCAGTCCAAGTGCAGAGAAACTAAATGAACTTCTTTTCATTTCTCTGCCACTTCTGAAGGGGAATGGGAAATATCCATCCCAAGGTGACACTTTACAGGTAATGAAGCCAAGGTACTCACAAAGGCAGATGTATCAAGAAAAGAGGTGAAAGAACAGTTCAATAAATTAAAATGCAATCTATCACTCAGGCTGGTTGGTATCACTCCAAGAGTGTAGAAGAAATGAAGGTGAGCAACAACATAAACATATATTTCAGTATTAAACCATTTGAATCACAGCTCCAAAGGGGGAGGAGGTGCCTAAAGCAATGTCTGTTTGGTAGAAAGGATGCCAGAGAGTGAGACAGGGATGGGAGTTTTGCATTACCTTGTCTTGCCTCAGTAACAGGGAAGGGCAGAGGGGACACTGAATGAGAAAGGAAAGCATGGGTAAAAGCTCTTCATGCTTACTATGAAGAATGGGCAGATATGGGCAAACCCACAAACCACTGTAGCATTTGCCAGAGCAACTGAGCCAAATGAGATGAGAGGGGGAAGCTGAGGTCAAGCCACTGAGCGTGCTACTCCTTCTCCAGAGAGACATAACAAAAAAGCTGACGAGTAACTGGATTCCCAAAAAGTCATTCCAGAGTCCTCAGGGTGATATTTCAGTAATAACCCAGCGATGGAGGGGAATAGACTTCTGTCACACTTAGGAAAGACAGCATAATATTACATGTGCAGTTATTTTGGCACCCTGCAGGGTGATGGCAAAGAGTCCTAAAGCCAGAGAGTGGCTCCAGCTTCATCTGGCCAAAGGAATATACTCACACCTGAGCTCTCCACAAGATCTGTGGCTTCCTAGTCAGGAGCTATCCATCAACATATCCCACAGAAAGCCTGAGGAAACCTAGGTCTGAAATGATACTTTTAATGTGCAATTTTTTTCTCCTATGACTATAAAGAGGACCTGGAGTGACCAGGTCAAATACATACCCAGATATGAATTGTTCTGGCATTTGTACTTCAGAGAGACATATCCTGTACAGCCTTACTCCATGCCTTTAAGGCACTGTTCTTGTTTTTCCCCACTGAACATGTGTATCAAACCTGCAGGGAACATGCCAAAAGTACAGACCAGATCCACAGCCAAACAGGGTCTGCTTGTCCAGTACCACATACCTAAAATGTAAATTAAATCTTCTCAAGCTCCTCAGTGCAGAATCATCTGCTAATTGCAGGCGTTTACCCTCCTCACCTCCTTAGAGAAAAGCAGCGAGTGGGTTTTGCAGGGAAGGAGGATGAAAACACCAGACTGCTGGAGTGTTTTCCTAGAGAGTTATTATCTGTTCAGTCAAGGATGAAGCTCCAGGGAGGACACCAAAACCTTCTAACCTACTTTTTTCTCCAGTCAAACGTTAAAATGCAGCAGCTGTTTCCCCATGGAAGGCAGTGCTGTGAACATGGCTGGATTTTCATTCCACATTGAGTCTTCCCAAGGCCACAATCTCCCACGGAATGGGAAGAGTATGAATTCACTCAGATAGGTCAGTGTATCTCAGGAGTTACCAAGTTTCCAGGCAAGCTGAGTAACAAGTTCTGTGCATGTTATTTATTTGAAGAGGAAAACATAAACTTTAAAAACCTGTCAAAAAGATTTTACCTATTTATTCCTGCTTTCATCAGAAAGATCACTTTTTTCTGACCTATTTCTTTAAGGTGAGCACAAATTTGATTAAAGAATGGATTGCAATGACCTCACTGTATCTGATGGTGCTATTTTACATGGGTTTGGGGCAGGCAGAGGGAACCACACTGCCCCAGTGACAGGTTTAGCCACCAGATCACCCTGCAGCCCACAAGACACATTCTACATTGTAAAAGCTTGGAGTTGATGGTACAACCACAGAATTCATTTCAGATCTTGTTGGAGTTTCAGGGGTGTAAATTTATCAGCCTCTTCCCCCTCAATTTTCATTCTCTCTGTTTAGGATTCTGACTAACTAAGAAGATAATAAGATTTTTATTTTTTAGAGGCAACTGCCTTATATAGTTTTTATCCTAAATTTCTGAGCAAAAAGTCTTTGGACTCCCTTGATTTCTGTCTGCCAGATCTGTCAGGTCAGGTAAACACCTTGAAGAGGTCAGGCCAAAAATCACAGATTAATTTAAATGGCAATCCAAGACCCATGCAACTTCAGGGGTGAAGTTCACCACCCGCTCTGCCGCCATTAGCAAATTTTGTCCATTATTTCAGGAACTTGACCCCAGAACCAGGGAACCATAGAGATCAAACCCTCAGCTGTGATTCCAGGATGTGCAGGCTACATAAAAACCTCTCAGCTCTTCTGGTCCTCCAGCTCCTGTCCCCAAAACACCCTGTGCTGGGCAGATCCTAGAAGCTCCAGGAAGCTGACAGATTTCCTCAAGATCCCACTTCAATACCCTGTGAGCCTGGAGGCCCCAGGCTGCTAGCTTGGTGGGGAGAAAGAGCTACCCCAGGACCCTGAAATGTCCAAGAGGATCACCTGGGACAGACCTGCCCATTCTGTTTGCAGGTGTGCTACTTACAGTATTTACTGCAGATAATTTGATTATATCACCCCAGCAGGCTGGGCTTGGGAGGTTTAGGTGATAATTTCTGCTGTTCAAGGCAGCTAAGAACACTTGCTTTGCTAATGCAGGGAACTATTGGGCTGTTTGCTTTGCTCCTGGGGAATTCTCTGCCTGTCTCCCACACAAATATTATCAGTCCCATTTGCTATCCTCAGTTCCCAAGAATTTTTGTGTAGGCACCAAAAACTGGGGGGATACATTTTAGAGACTTCCTTACAATTTGAACTGCCATAAAGCCTGACTCACAGAAATCTGTTTACAAAATCTCTCCTTAATCTAATGCATTAACACACAGATATATGCAGAAACCCAAGAATATGCAAAGAACTAGAATTGTTTGATGCTTGGAGTCAAACTCAGTTTTACCTGTGCCACACAGAGTTTAGTCATACCAAGCATTTTATAAGGTGAGTATATTTGTAGACAAACATCTACAGTTATGATATGGTTATATTTTGTGCTCTATATATATTTTTTTATACTGTGTGCACAGTTTCTCAGTGTACCTTTTCCAGCATTGGAAAGATTTCAGTACTTTAACACTTCACATTTCTCTATCACCTCTCCTGCAAAGATCCCAAGGCCATCTAAACCAACAAGTATGTCTCACAGCACCACCATAAACTCCATGTAATTATTTCCATTTCAGCCACTGGGGAAGCCAACAAGAGACCTGTCTAAAATGAAGTAACAGCAGAACCTGGAACAGAAATTTGGAGCTCTAGCTCTGATCTCTGATCTAACCATTAAAAATTCTGGCTCCTACATGGATTCAATAACCTTTGCAGAAAGAAAGAAAAATTTAAAAAGAGCCTACTATATAAGGCATCATATTTTCTCACTAGTTCTCTGCTGGTCATCCAGAGAAAGCAGACTCCAGTGCACAGGGTGGTGAGCTTAGGAGACCCAGGCTCATTCTTGGTCTTGCACATTTATTCCAAGCAAGTCAGAGTCTCTGGGGCAGTTTCTTTCCTGAGGAATACAGGTACTGCCTTATTGAGCCAGTTGGATTAACCCATTGCTTTAGTTGGTGCATTGCTGCAGAGTATTAAGTAGTACTGAAAATCTGCATGCTAGGATGAAGTTAAAATTAGCCTTTGCTTCAGTTGAAGTTATCTCAATTTATGAGCAACTACTTCTTGAAGCTTTCCCTCTGCAGAGCTTTTCCTCAGAGCTCTGCAGCCCTGCACTTATGCTTAAGTTAAATGATTGTATCCCACCAGCTCTTTTGAGCAGGATAATTGGCAATTACTTATTTTTGACATATGCAGGAAATCTAGTAAAGCATAATTCAAATTCTGTTAGCAGTGATGAACTCCTTTTGCAGAACAGTGCATTACAGTGCTCATCCCCACTGCCAATAGCCCTGGCAGTTTTAATTCAAATCTCAGAAGTATTATATGCAACACATTGTTTCTTATCTGCAAGGTCCATGCTAGAGAAATTCTTTTGTTGTGTAACCTTGAATCCTTTTCCTAAACTTTTTGAAACTCTTGCAACCCTTGACTGGTTGAAAAGAAAGCAGAACTGATTTTATCTTGTTCTTCTTTATTTCCATGACTGAAGATTTCTTCATAAAGTGTGTTAATTCTCTTGCTCTTGTTAAAAACAAATATATCTAGGCATGTAAACTGCCAAACAGCAGCTCATTTTTAATGGGAGCATGAACAAATCTGCCCACAGACATGCCTGGTGGAACTCTACCTGAAACCAGAGTAATAGGCTCATTACAAAAAGATTACACATTAGATATGCTGCTCCCTCAGTGTGAGTGGGATTATCTGAGTGCATTTAGAAAAAATAATTTAAAATAAAATTATAATTTTACCACTGGTAAATTACACCTTAGACCATAGGATACAACATGTGTGCAGGACATCATTGTATTTTAGCTGCATCCAGAACCTGATGAATTATGTCAAATATCAAATTCTGCAGTGACTGATTAAAAACTCATTAGTGGGTGTTTTATTTCCATAAAACTGAAGTTTTAAAGCTTTAACTGAAGTTAAAGACTGTGCAACAGAGGGAACTCTGGATAAAATTTTCCAACTCAGGCCTGTTTCCAGTAGGAGCATTTTCTAGTAGGAGCATTTTTAGTTTTGTTTCTTTCTGAAGAAATTAAAAACAATTTGAAAAGAAAATGTTGGAAGTCACAATGGAAAGGTTTAAATTTTTCTGCTTGTTCAAGTCCGTGCCTTAAAAACCTCCATCCACATTCAAATAACATTTCTAGGGAGAAGCTGGCACACACTCAAAAAAAAAAAAATTTCCACTCAACTCCAGTTAAAGACAAATAAGACTAAGTAGGGAAGACTTTATCCTCAATGCCATGTACAGAGAATTTCACTCTTCAGTAATATCAAGGCACCTTTTAGAAGTACGTGCAACACAAGATAATATATACTTTATTTTAAAATAGAGCACCACATTTCCAACATTAGTGTTTATTGAGAATTTCTGTACAATTTAATTATGTGGTGTGTGAAGTTATTGATCTGGTAGTTTAAACACTTTTTAAAAAATTCACTGTGTTATAAGCTACTGAATTTTGTAATGATGTCATTCTTAGAGCTTACCATTATCAGTGCAATAAAAGAGAAGCCATTTCTAATTAGATTTTCTTAATGTGATACTGTTCATTATGGATTGATTTTCTCTTTCCCTCTGCTATTTCTAAATGAGTTAGGTGAAGTCTCATTTTTTTGCAAGTAGAGGTTAATTTTCACTGGCAAAGAAGCAGAGAAATTGTACAAAAGGTTTATGAAAACCTCCTTAGGCAACTTTGTCAGATCACCTCGGTGTTATGTTTCAGTATCATTAGCATTCAGGCCTCAAGCTCCAGCTCTAGTAGATGCTGAAAGATTTGCAATATTACCCAAACTTGTGAAGAGGCTCAAACTTTTTTTCTGTACTGAACACAGATTGCTCTAGAGCAAAGCGCTGCCACTCAGCAGCGGGGCCCATGCAACCAGGTGATTCACAAAAATAAATTGGCAGCTACTGCTGAAGTCATTTGTAGCAGGGATTTTAGTGCAGGTAAGCACAGATAATGAAGGACCTTTCACTGAGGGACCTTTGTGAGGTTATGTTGGGAAGATAGGCAGTGTGGGCACCCTGTCTCCACAAACTTGGTACTCCTCATGGTTATTCTCAACTCAGTCTGGGAGCAGAGAAATGCCACAAGGGGTGAGGACTCCATTTGGTTGTAATTTTCAAATTTCAAACTAATTCTTCAGGTTGCACATGCTCAGCAAGTGCCAGCTGCTCAGCTCCCACTGGCTTTGGGTATGAAAAGTTCTAAATGCCCTGCATGGTTTGAGACGAGGCAGCCAACAAGCACGAGAGCTCCTATGGCCAAAGCATGGGGATAATGCCAGCTCATACACCAAACTGGAGTGAACAGCACAGTTCCAGCAGCAACAGGACTGAGCCAACTTCCCTAATGCCATTTTCATGAATGCCTCATCGATTCAAAGATTAAAACTGAGGCAAAGTATGACGTTTTCTTTCCGGTCAGGTAAGTGCTCTTGAACACAATGCACAGGCATCAAGGAGAGTTAAGCAAAGACTCAAGGTCTTTTCTGCCATGATCTGAGACAAAAGTCAGTTTACCAAACACAGCAGCTTGGGCACAAGCCATCCTTTACACAACTGATAAATGCTTTCCTTCCCCTTGTAACTCTTATGTATCTCTAAATCAATGACGCTATGACTTCCTTTACTCAGCTTGCTGAGATCCAATTAGTTCCATAAAACCACCTATAATCTATATTTTTTAGCAAAGTGTAGCGAAAGGATTTGCAGATAGTTTTGTTACCAATTTTCCTCTCAGCAAGGAAACATCTTTCCTGCTGTCAGCAGGCACGTGTGTCACCCGTGGTAGGAACTAGGAACTGAAGAGCTGCTGCATCCTGGAGAGGCTTCATCTATCTACCAGTCTAAAACAAAGGGAAATCCTCAAAGTTCAGATTGCTGTTGGATATTTCCCTGCATTATTTAAACCATTTGATCATTTAAAAATACTCCTTTTGGATACCATGAACTCAGAGCCATGCAGAGAAGCATGTGTTAAGGCAGACTTCAATGAAACCATAGGGATTTTTAAACACATGATAAAGCAGAATCAATCACATGTCAAAAAAGCAGAAGAAAAGGCAAAAGAAGGGGAAAATTGCATTGACATCACAGATTGATCCACTCCATTTAGCCAAGTCAATGTGCTGGAGCCCTCTGCCCTGCCCTGGCCACTGTTCAGAGAGCAGTGGAAGAGAAGTACTGATAAAATTGCAGCAGAAGCTGGAGTGCAAACACATCCTGGTGGCATCCTGGCATGCATGGAAATGTGGAAGGGTCAAACGTAAAGGCAACAACTCTGGGCTAGAGGAGTTGCTAGGAGATAGTGTCCTGCCTTGACATCATTCATCAGCCTGTGACAAACTGTTCCAACAGCACGATAATATTATGACTCACAGGTCTGTGTGCCTCCACTTAGTGTGGAGAAAACAGTTCTCACCCAAGGATGAAGCATTCTCCAAGCCTTTTATGTGTTTTCTTGGATTAATCCTTGTTTTAAAAATAAGTAAGTTACTGTGGTTTTGCACAGGCCTCAGTAAATTCTACAAAACCCAGCAAAATGTTAGAGGTCATCTTTACTTACACAGTAAGAGCAGGACTGGTGCAGCACTCAGGGTAGTCTGGAGGACACTACTCTGAGCACGAGTGAGGTTTGGGTCAAACCCTCTGGCAGAATTTCTGGTCTGAATATCCTGAAGTCAAAAAGAACAGAGGGATTCCAGGCAATGGAAGGCAGAAGCCATGAAAAATGAGTAACATATGGATTACTAATGGCAGTGCCTGCACTGTGTAAAGCAAGCCACCCTTTGAGAGGGCTGACAGAGCGAACAAGGTTGTGGCTGGGCAGAAGATGGGAGGATGTGCTACACCACTGGGTTAGTCCTGTTGATTTTGTAATTCCCACTGCCATCTTAAAATGAAGTCAAACTGAATGGCTGCAGGTTGTATTGCTCCTACCAATGCTGTCAGGAGAAATGACTCCTGTGAAGAAACACTGATGGAGGAGCTTAAAGAAACAAAATCACAATATTTGTGACCACTTAGGCTAGGAGAAGAAACATGGCCTTGTCTTTAAGGATTACATGACAAATCTAGGTGTTTTCTCTCACTCCTGCTTTGCCACATTTGACAAATCACTTCTCCTGTGGCTGTGTCATTCGTCCCTAAGGCAAGCATATTGATGTTTCCTCTCACGTCTTTTCATATTTTTAGATTACAAATTCTGCAAGGACAGAACACTTATTTATCTTTATCATTAAAGTAGTATGCCAGTGCTTTAAAAGCATTAATGGATTATACCTTCACTGTACTTCTCATGCTAAACAACAACAACAACAACAATAATAATAATAATAATAATAATAATAATAATAATAATAATAATAATAATAATAATAATCCTTTTGGGAGGTGGAGTGTTGAAACACAGCCCAAGCTGACAGATGTACCCAAGGTCACACAAGTAGACTGCAGCTGAGCCAAGACTTTAGCCCCAAGTTTTGCTCTACACTTTTATCAACAAAACCAGATAAAACAGGTGTGGAAGAGCCTGGGAGAGGTTATTTTTGACTGCTCTTCCAAAAAACTAAATAAAGTCCCCCAAAGCCATTCCTGAAAGTTGTTCATCCAGGATGTCCTATGACACCTTAAGTAGTGGGGATCCCACAGAACTGAAAATTTATTCTATTCCCCCTTTGCTTACTTAACATTGCCTTTATTTCCTGATGTCTGATGAGAATCACCCATTACAGAAGCCTGTAATTTCTTGCCATAATCACAACAAACACCTGATTTGTAACACTTCTTTCCAACACTTTTAATTGAGGCCTCCTTACAGTGTCATTTTTTCTCACATATTGCACAATGATTTAAGGTAACTTCGACAGCAACTCAATAATTTTCTGCTGCTGTAACCTCTGTCCCTGTTCTGTCATCCTTTCAGCTGTGCACCTGGAAGGGGTGTTGAGTCTGGCCATCCTCCAGGCTGGATAAAGCCCCTCAGCCTCTCTTCACACAGCCCCTTACCCAGCCCTTGACCATCCTGGTGGCCACCCCTGCACTTACTCCAGTTTGTTGATATCTTTCATTTTCATTGTTGATATCTTTCATTTTCATTAGGGATCCCCAAGCTGGACACAGCACCTCAGATGAAGTCTCAGAAGTGGTGGACAATGGGGAAAGACTAGGAATAAAGTGCAGAGAAATTGTTCAGAAAGTAATGTTGCCTATTTTATCTATTTATGGCCCACAGTAGCCAGGAATTTATTCTGTGATAGAAATGTCCGGACTTGCTCTTGAATCCAAAAGAGAAAACCATATGTGATTCTGCCAAGAGAATATCAAGCTTGAGAGATATTCCTCCCATGAAGCAGTATAATTCCAATTATAAAGACATATTTTGGATTTCATTTTAAAATATATAAATGCACTCCCTGCCCTCTGCACACCAAAAAAAGAACTCAGAGTGCCACAGATTTTTTGTAAATCATGTCTTTAAATAGTATTAGGCCACTACAATATCAGTCTAGTTTGGCTGATGAATGCTTAATGGTTTTGGCTCATGATTACACCTCCAATGCCAGAATAAGTCAATAGGATTAGGCCCATTATGTCTCTCACATCTCTGTTCTGCACAGTTCAACTTCAATAAAATATATTTAAAGGGTATTTACCTGTCTCTGAGAGGTGGTGTAAGGATAAATTCAGTAGTATTCCCACAGCAGACTGAAAATATATCTGAAATTTTCAAAGCCACCTAGCGGATTTTGATGTACCATTGCCATTAATGTCAGTGGGAAGAGTATATCTCAGAAATCTCAGCTGTAAAGCACTGCAGTACATGAAGAATAATGGCCAACACAAAATTTAAGTGGGGAGCATAAGAAGATATACCTAAATCAGTGTTCCACATAGACATTTTATTTCTAATTTTTATGTCCTTGTACGGGCTAAAGGAAATGAAATCAGTAAAATATGAGTCATCTTTTCTAATTACCCTGTTAAAATAAAAACTAATCAAATTATTTTTGGAGATCAAGTGTAGTGATTGCCTCATTAATATTCTCTCTTTTCCTCAGGATGACCACACTTACTTTATATTTTTATTAAATTAGGGGATTCTAGAATCAATTGCACAAATTGGCCTAATCTCATTAGCAATGATTCTATACACTATATTTGGGAGATTCTACAATTTGCAACTTGACAGGAAAGAACTTCTGAAGGCATTAGATTTGCTCCTTTTTGAGAAGTCTGGCTGCTGTTTTAAAATAACCTGGGGAATTGAAAGTCTTGCTTTCTGTAACATAATTTCCCAGCAAGGAGAGCAGAGGAAAAAGAAGCAGCAAAGAGGGGGAAAAAAACAACAAACCAAACACCAAAAAACAAAAAGAAAAAACATCCATGTTGGTTTCAATGCGGATCCAGGTGTAGCACACAAAAAAGGGACAGTGAGTAGGTTCTGCTGATGGGTACCAGGGCTCAAGTACACAGTCCCCTTACTTCTTGGAATGACAGGAATTTCCAGGAAGTCACTTTCAAACCCTGGGAGGCTGTGCAAAATATGAGCCTGCAGCTCTCGCCACAGAACTCCTTCTCCAGGAAAAAACCTGTGCAGTCACATCAGATTGCAAGTGATGTGAGAGGAAAATTCTCATTTAGGAGTATTTCATTCTAGTCTTCTCTAGTGTGAAAAGACCACTTGAGTCATAAGGTAATGGAGAAACAGGTTTCTAAGGTAGACTTTAAGCAAAATCCTTAATATATTCTATTGCACTTGGAAATATTTTGTAGACTCACAAGCATAAAGATTAAGTAATTTGGAAACAAGGCTCCCAGTACCTTACAGATTAATTGAATAATAGTATGTTTTAATAGGTGCTTACATCCTAATTCACAAAGTTTATGAAGATTTGGATTCCCTCCAAAGTTGCTCATCCCTCCACACACTTAATTCCAGAGAGTTTAATAATTACATGCTGATGACTTTTAACCAATAGCTCCCCTGGAACCTCAGAAAAGCTCTGAAATGATAACACAAAAATGAAACTATCTTAAAAAAAATAAAGAAAAAAGCCAACAACATTTTATAACATTTTCAGAAGTAGAAATATCTTTCAATTTTTTCTGGTAAATACAGCTTCTCTGAATGAATCTGCTTAAGTCAACTGAACTATCAGAAGCAATAAAAATCTGTAACAAAAGAAAAGATAATGCAGTGCTAAAGGAGAATATTTTTGGCCCATCACTGAGAACAGTTAACAAATTAAAAAAAATTAATGGAAGATTATTTTCAAGTAATAACCATTAATCTTAACTCACTAAATGTTAACACACTCCCTGTTTTTCAATTACTTGAAAGCTTAATTCAGATATGAGTGCAACCAGTGATCCTTAAGAATAGTGTAATGCTATTATTGGGAGCCTTTTGGTTTGCATCAGAGTAGGAGGTATGTGAATCCACACAAGAGGAATGGGAAAACTTTAATAAAAGATTAACAAATGAACCTGAATGGTGCCAAAAGAATAAGAATTCTGCTGGTCTGAAGGAACATGGGAAAATGTGCACTGCAAATCGTCTTTGGCTTTTAGTTGTATTTCAGACTGCTACCTTTTTCAAAAACTAAGGACAAGCAGATCTGAGTTAATTAAGATGACCTAATTTGAATACAGATGCTAAAAATGTTCATTAACAGTAATTACTTCTTATTTATGAAACTTAAGACCAGACTCAGCTGAGGCTGAAGAACTCACAAGACTGCTCATAGGGCACTAAGAGTAAATTAATGGTGGCTTGAAACTGGTTTAGTGAATTATGGTTTGGGTTTTTCTTTTCGTTTAATCCCTTTTCTGAAACATTATACATTGCTCATTGCCAAAAGCAACATAAAAACCCAATAGATGAACAACTTTTTCACAAGAACCATCAAACCAGGCACAAAGTGGGACTCAGGCTGGACTTGGAACATGGATCTGGCTCAAGCTGAACACAAAATTGCAAATATGGCTATTTTCCCCTGTGATTGAATTGCTAGGTATGAAATGGGTCACCCATCTACTCCAGTCCTACTCAACAATAATGTAAAAGTAGCCTCGAGTGCTGGCACAAAAAACAGTGAGGAAATGTTACATATGGTAGGGGAAGAGTGTGACCTGAGGATCCAAAGGGCTGTGAAAATGTCCAAGACACCAGGCTAGAGTAATAATTATAATTCCCACATAAAAGGTAATCTCACTGATTTAAAAGATGGCTCCTGCTCCTGCCTCTGTTTTTAATTCAGGTACTTTGTGTCTGGTATTTGCCTTCTAGGGTTACTCTTTTATTGCTTTCTTGGCTGAAATACCTATTTCCAGTGAAAAATCTCCTCAATGTACCTGAGGGACACGGATCTGCTACAGCAGGCACATTTTGATAATAGGAACTCTCAGTAAGATGAATGAGGCTGTGTTCCCAAAGTGTTCAAATCACAGAAGTCCACCTGACATACCCGGGGCAGAGTTAGCACTGACCAGTCTGTGGGAAACTGCAGCAGGCTTTAAGTCATTCCACAGCTCCTTTGAATGCTGACCTTTGAGGGGAAAGATACACCCAATCAGGCTGTGCAAACCAGGAGTTTGAGAGCTATCCTACATCAAGATGTCCAGTGGAGAGGAGACACAATTCTTATTAAAAACTTTGAGAGACTGACAAAGTCTATTAAGAAGACCCTGCTCATGAAAAATGAACATGATTAATGCCAGCATGGTGCCCATTTTTTCCAAGGATAGAAGTAAACAATCCGAAGGGATTAGCCCTGCCTCACAGCCATAGTGCTGGCATCTCTGAGGAGTTCCAACAGGGCAAATGGTCCCAGAGCATGACTGAATACCATTAACTCAATTAGTAATTGATGACAGGCACTTAAAACTCCAGACTGTGTTAAAGCTGCTTGCTAATTATTATCACAGCAATGCTTGGGTGGGGAAAGGTGTGACAGAGATGCTAACTCACAGGATCTGGCAAGACATAGCTGGAGCCAGCTATTCTACCACCTCCACATCATCTAGAACCCTCTGTGTTCCCCTGAATCACCTCAGCTCATTTATACTCTGAACAACAAGTCTTTTGGGTGAAAAAAATATGGAGGTCACTCTATCCTCTTCTTTTTCTTTTTCTTTTTCTTTTTCTTTTTCTTTTTCTTTTTCTTTTTCTTTTTCTTTTTCTTTTTCTTTTTCTTTTTCTTTTCATGGAGTTAGGTCACCAGGCTGCAATTTGGCTAGACGCACACATGCAGTCAAAAACTTTGCTAATTATTTTGTTTCTATGATAATTATAAATTTTATTTGTTCGCATTTAAGAATTTAAGAATCCCCCGGATGGACTCTGGGTATTATGTTGAAGCTTCCATGTCAGATATTTAGGTTTTCAGTGCTCTAAGGAATTGGCCAGCCCTGCCAGTTCTGCATCAACATACACAGCTCTAGTTCAGTGGCAGCGTGGTTGTGATGAGCTCAGTGATAGCTCCACAGTATCAATTATCTTTAGATTTGTGAAGCAAAGCAGAGTAAAGATGAAGCAGACTGTACCAGCTCTTAATGCAGAACTACAGAATGTATAATTTAGCATTTATTTTACTGCCAACATTTTCTATATAATGTGGTAGTGCACAAAATAGCCTATCAAATGCATTAGCAAACAAAAGCTATATAAAGATTCCTATAACCAAAAGGCAGCTTATGAATAATTCACATTTCCATGCATTAGGAGTCACCCAGATAAAACACATAAAGTGCACTTAACTTGTCTCAAAGAAAATCTATAAATTATATGAATAACTGTATATATATAATGCATATAATATCAACATAATATTTCAGTTACCTTAAAGGATAAAGTTGCTTTCTTGGATGACTTTGAAGACAATCTGCAAGCTTGCTCAATTTATGCTGACAGTAATTGCTGTACAGCTGCCTGATTTAGACAGAGGGGAAAAATGGATGCACTGTACAAGTTACAACAGAAGAAAAGCTGCTGGGCTACCTTTTGTGGTATCACTTGTACTCATTGACAGGACTACTGCCAGCTGTTCAATTATCTGTCCAGAATACTCCAGAATACACAGTGCTTTATTGGTAGCTTAGGCAGAAAAAAATCCCCTACTTTTGACTCACGTAGTACTTAGCAGTAGGTAAAGTAAACACACACTTCTTAGATTAACATGGAAGATTTGGGGAGTATTTCAAAACTATGACAGAAGAAATTACATGTTTTGTACCCAGAAATATCAAACTTATAAAGGAAATTATAGAGTGCTCTGGTTCTAAACAATTTTTGGTCCGTTGTCAATAATAAAATAACATCAAACTACATCTACAAGTCTGCAAATACACAAAGTTTCTTGTGTTTGCAGAATCAGCTGTGCACATTCAATTTTCAAGATGTTTTCTGCTTCCACACTGAAATCCACCCCTACATTACCATTGGATAAATTAAGAGGCAACAGCCACAATTCATGGCATTGCTTCTGTGGGTTTCAAATTTTGCCAAGAAGCCTTCAGCAAGCACTGAGCTGCAACAGGAAACGATGACAGACATATCAAGTCATCAATGCAAATGGAGGAAAAAGAAATGGACAATTGTGGTTACACGATTTAACCTTACAACAGAGGTCACACAGCCTATAGAAAAGGCTCCCCTAGTGATATTTTTTGTAGGATTCAGCTCTTGGAAGGAGTGTGAACCATGGCTCAAGATGTAAAAAGGGTGAGAAATTTCGTGTTTATGCCCAGCTGTATACTGAGCACACAGCAAAGGCTGAGGACTGGCACAGACACACATCCTCTCAGACATGTTCAGGACTGCAGGGCATTAACAGGATTTTAGGTAATCTGGAAATGTTACCATTATCATCAACTCACTTTCTTCTTTGGGATTGCAGCTGACTAATTACCACAAAATAATTTAGGAACAATTAAAGCATTTCTCAATGCTTGTTGTTTGAGAGAAAGTTCCTTGATGGAGTAATGAGCAAAGGCATGCACTAATCACCCATTAACTGGCAGGGTGCTTAAACATCATTTCATCTTGCTCTAGAAAGGGCTGTGTGCTGCTTAATTTAGTGCATTTAGTAGACTCAAGGGTTGAAGGCTGCTGAAAATAGGATCCAAATCTCTATTTAGTTAGAATGTCACATGATATGGCCTCATTGCCTTTTGATTGTGAATATTTGAGATTTTTCTTTCATTTTGTGATCTCTTGGGAGGGGAGTTTGTCCTGCAGAATGAGCACAACAAGCTGCAAAACTAAGATGCCACATTCAGAAGTTACACAAATGATTTTCATTCTGAATAGTCAAGAAATATTTGCTACGCAAAGGAATCAAGTCTGTGTTCTTTCCTGGATGTAATTTTGCTGTGCTTTACTGAGGGGAGCACAGCAGGGACTAATTCTGCCCTATCTGCCCTCAGAGAGAGCACATTTGTAATTTAGAGAAGCAGATCTGTTACCAAAGCCTGTAAAACCAAGTGTAGGGAAGAAGTTTGCTTGTTCTCTCTTCATGTGACCCCAGAATGCAGAAGGCACAGGGTGAAATAGCAAACATTTTGTGCATCTCCAGCTTGACCTCATCTTTCAGTTGCTCCCTGCTCAGAAAAGTTTTGCTCTACCTTTTTCTTTGCCACGCTCCAGCTCTCTGTACAGAGAATCTGCCAGAGACAATCCTGAACAGTTTATGGATTGTCACCTACATCCCCTCTCACTGCTCTTGCTTCTGTCTGGTTGCAAACTCAGCTGAGACCCTGCAGAACATCATCATGTCCTCAAAAGCACCGGAAAAAGGATTCACAGAACTCCTCACTGGCCTCTGATTTTTAATCTGATTTTTTAAACCCAGGTTTCTAATGATTTTCTGATATGACTATGTTGTCTGTGGGTCTGCCCTGCTCAATTTTGGACTTGTGGCTATTTAAAAAAATTAGACAAAATAAAGTTCAACAAATATATTAAAATTCCCACAAGTTTTGTGCAAGTGGGCAGCCTGGTAGGGAAGATGAGAGTAAACATCTACAAAATGAAGAGCTAGATGACAAAAGCAATCATGTTAGGAGGCACTGGAGAATTCACCCCAAAGACCATCCATGGCAGAGAGGATTCAGAAAATTCTCTAACTACAGAACTACAGCTTATAAAGAAAGAAAATTATTTTTTCAAGGTTACTCAGATACACAAAACTTTGTGGGGAAGATCCTTAATCCTCTGTTGCAAATAAATTATGCACTTAACCTTTATAGAAGACATCTCACTTGCCTTTACTTTTTTCTTTGTCAGTGAGTCTGACTTTTAGTTAGCAGATTAATTTTATAAATTACATAACCAGAGAGTAAATTCTTGGTGCTTACTATAGACTGCAGAAAACAAGACACAACTGGAGTGATCCTCTGAAATATTTCAATGAGATAGTCAGCTGAGGGCTTTTGGCTTTTTGAGAAGTGCAGGATTTGAAAGATTGTGGAAGGTTCTAGGTCTCTCAAAGTAAAAACCACATATATATTGCAGATTAATAGTAAAATCTATTGTTAAACATCTGGTCAGTGTGGGAGACTTCTAATGAGTATTTGTAGATAATTGGAAGATATTGGTAGGTATGAATACCAGGGGTAAGCCAAACATAAAATTATGCTGAATCCTAGAGGATACATTTTTTTTAAAATCTTAATTTCTTTCCGTTAGTCCTGCTATTATTGACTTGATACACATAGGCTGGGGCTAATTTACACCTCTGTTGGTGACCCCAATGGAAATAACAGTGGGGCAGGGCTGTATTCCCTTCATACCCCAAATTTTCATGGAAATTCCTCCAGCCATTGAGTCCTGAAACTCTGATTTCAATCATGTTTATGTAGAAAAAGTATCCCTATTGTAAACAGTGGTTCAGCAGAGGAATTATAAGATCTCTTGAGATTATCATAACCTTTTATCATAACCTCAGCCAACAAGACAAAATGAGAACATTAGGCAAGTCAAATTTTTCTTTGAGGCAGAGATTTTTCACGGGTGTCTCACTGTCATTGATCTATGCACAAATCTAATCCTGATCACTGCTGTGTCTAAACCTTTCTCCCCCCTCAGTGGAAATTCTTTTCCCAGCTTGCTTGTGCAGTGTGGAAGTGTTATTTCAGCAAAGGGACCTGCAGCCCACTGGTCTGGGGAAATGGGCTGGGGTTACAAGACTGTGCAAGAAGCTGGTGACAACTGCAATGCAACCCCCAAAGAAACACCTCAAGAGTAAGCTCGAACCAGCAGTGGCCTGTTTTCCTTGATTAGATATTCCAGCAGCAAGACCAGACAGAATTGCAAATACAAAGGCATCTGTCAGGAAAATGAAGTCTCAGTATGGATTTCAGTGAGTCTGTAGCTGGAACAGGAGTTTTAAAATATTTATAGGACATTCACAATTCACGAGTTATAGGACATTCAACCAACATGTTGTCAAAATCTCTGAACAGATATTGGGGGGTGCCTTCTATTTTAGAAATACACAGCAGTTGCTCTATGGTAACAATTGATAATAAGGATACGGGGAAAAAAAACCCCTAACAATCACAAAAAACAAACAAACAAACAAAACAAAAAACCCAACCAAAAAAACACACCAAAAGACAACAACAACAACAAAATAAAGCCCCAAACCATAAAGAGTTATTTTGTCCCTGTAGGAAAAAAAATGCTACCACAAGTACTTACTAGTACCTCTGCCCAAGTGTTATTTTACTCCCTGCTCAGGCATCATTTCACCTCAGCTGCCTGCCACCATCTTTTCATTTTGATCACATTTTCTGAAATCTGGCTTGTGACTGTGATGGAGAACAGCCTTGATACAGCCTGAGACAAACCCCAGTAACGAGACTGGGCTTGCACAACTTTGGGAAATGTAGCCTTAGAGCTCAAGCACAGTTTTGGGGCTTTGAATGGGACCATTGCAAGTGCCTCAAGCCTATGGAGATGGGAGTAGGAAAGTGCTGGTTCCTTGGCCAAAGGGATTGCAGAAGCCCAGCTCTATTGTGAGAACTTTTACAGAAGCAGAACAAGAGGGTTTCTCTCCCTTAACTGAAAAACAGAGGAAACCTTCACCTGGGTCAACTTCTCTTACCAAGTTCCCTATGAATTTTGCCATGCTCACCCCAGACAGCACCACTCATATATCTGATCTCTGCTCACTGTAAAACTTCTTGTTGCATCCCTGGGTTATGAAGCTTTTTATTCTCCCACCCTGTGCCAGCCCACCAGCTAAGCTGGTCACCCCAATTCTGTGTCCTGTGGCCCTTTTTCAGTGTCAGGGTGGTCCTGTGACGTTGCATTTGAGAGGCAGCTCCTCGGTGCTGTGGCATGAGCTGAACACTGACATTGGGGCTGGAGAAAAGCACAGCACAAAGAGAGAGCAGCACACAGCAATGGCTCGTGTTACACATCCACACTGATCAGAGCAGGTGGGGATCCTTTAGAGGCTTCTCATGGACAGGTGGTTTTCACACTTCAATCATTCCCTCACAACGTGCAGATTTTTGCTTCAAAGATTTGGCAGTGTTAGAAAGGGGTTTTTCAACCTACACAGAGTTCATTTAAGTTAAGAGAGGTTCATCTTGCCCAAGTTTGTACTGCTGGAATGGCTTTGCTGCTACAGTGTTCAAAGTTCCCTCTAAACACCTTTTGGTGAAGCAATACACATCTGCTCCTGAGGAGCACTGCTGCACTCGTACACCCGCAGCCATGTGTAGTGTGACTCTGGGGTTTTCTGTCTGTGTGTGTAAGGAAATCCATTTAGGTATATTCTTCTGAATTCCATTTAACACCAAGAACCCCAGATCTATGTCAAACTGCTATTTGTATTGAAGTATGTCAATTTTTTGCCTTTTTTCTATTCCCCCTCCTGCCCCCTGCACTGAGTTTGTGAGCATAAGAGGAATCCTTGCCCCCAGGTCTGGGCTTGCAAGTGAGGGGATTTTGCTGTTTATGAGAAGGCTTTTTGCATGAGCCTTCCCTCAGCCAGGGCTTGGCTGAGTCCCAGGGAGGATGGGGATTCAGCTCTGTTCCACTGCAGGGAGGCCAGAGGATGGATTAGGGTTGGTAAGTGAGTAATGGACTTTGATACTGTGTCAAGACATGTAAGAAAGTTATCTGAGCATGCCAGGAGCTTATAAATGAAAGAACCACTTCAGAGATGTGGGAAGAACAGACCTGTGAGACTTAATGACTCAAAGAAAATCTATCTTGTAGTTAGGAGATGAATCCTTAGATGTCTGACCTAAATCCCAAATAATTCCGAACAACGGCAGAAAGACTGAGCTAAGTGCAGTCCTATCATTTAATCTTAAGTCTTTCTGTAGTACTGTAGAGCAAAAGATAATGCAAGGAACAACAATCAGATATCCAGAATAATGTAGCAATACAGGAAGCAGCTTAGAATAGGCAAGTAGTAGCTGTAGGCTTCATTTGCTCTGTTTAGTTATGCTAATAGAAAATAAAGATTTCCAGAAAAGATTAGAAGCAAAGAGATTCAAAAGAAGTGGCCTGGAGCTTTCTATAGGCAGAAGTCAGAAATCCAGCTGAGTTACAAATCAATGAATAAATATATTCATTACCTTACAGAGAGAAAAATCATATTAGCAGAACGGATATGTTTACCATGGCTGTATTAAGATAATTTAATAATACCATATTTAGTTGCCTTAGAGAAATTAAGCTAATGTCATACAAATTTTAGAAAATAAAAGGCAGATTGGTTTGTACCAAGATGGTGTTCCTCAGCACTGAGCCTTCTTTACATCAGCAGATGGCCTGAAACTTCTCATGAATCTTCACACAAGACCTCTGAACTGAGGTAAGTCAGGAAAGATTTTCTCCACTGTTAAGTTACCTGCCTGTTACTCTTCTTTTTCTGTTCTGATTTTAACAAATTCTCCTCTTTTTTTCACATTTATTTTCTTTATCACTTCCTATCCACATAATCACACATTCATATATTCTGTGTGACTGTAATGCATCTGCCACATCATCTCTGTAAGCCCCTCTAGTGAGTATGTAAAATTCAAAGTACAATTATTTGTATTTGCTAGTTCGAGAGCTCCACTTGCTTAGAATCTCGTGGTTCCCAACTCATATCTGGAGTCTACACAGCAAATTGCATCCTGGTGTGCTGTCTTTCCTGATAAGGGCACTTTCAGAATGCAAACCATGGCCAGGCTCTGAAAGCCTTGCACAGGTCCATCCCTTTTTTTCCGTGAGAGCACATGGCCCCACCAGGTGAAATGCTGCTCCAGACGGTTCCCAGAGCCAGCCCTCGGGGCAGGGACACCCCGAGGCTCTCAGGAGCAGCTGTGCCAGCCCCCACTGGTGTGATGTTTAAATGCTGAATGATGTTTCAATGCTGGATTTGCCCTCAGTTCTTTCGGGCTGGAGTGTAAAGGTGCAGTTTTCCCAATGCAAGCCCATTTGTAGGCACCCACAAACAAGCTGGTTTTGAAGGGTGCTGAGGAACTCCAGTGCATACAGCACGGGATATTCACAACTCTGGGAGAGCTTCACCATCTTTTCCGAGAAGCCTAGCCTGGAAAACGAGGTTTGCTTGCCTTGGTGAACTCCTTCAGAATTAATTACTGCTTGTTTTGTCCTGAGAAATTTCTAAACGAGGGGCTGAGGAATGAATTTTGCCATAGGTGGTCCAACAGACTGGTGTCTCTGGATCCATACCAGCCACTCTGCACAGACACTGTTTCTGCCAGAACAACATTAGCACTTCTTTATCAAAGTGCTTCTGGTGCTTAATTCTTGTGAATTAAGAAACTTCTTTTTTTTTTTTTTTTTTCCCCTAAGAGGCATCAAGCTAAATTATAATGCAGCCTGCAAAGCAATTAGATGCAACACTATCACAGGGTCATGAAGGCTGGATTCCTTGCAGCAGTTGCAGTTTAGTTGCAGTTGCAGTGTATCTCTGAGGTTGTTTGCCCTCTGCACATCTCACCAAATTCAAAGGCTATTGGATCCTGGGAATCAGTGATGGAAAACAGCCCCAACCACTCCATCATTCAGACCACCTTTTTAGTGATGCAAGACTGGTCTCCTAAATCAATATTTTAGTGTTTCCTCTAGGTCAGTTGAAAATTCTAATATAATAGCAAAGGGATTTAGTTGCATCTCCTGTGAACTATTTTATAGCTGAAGAGATGTTGTAGGCCGGACAATTTTCTTTATATTCAGCATACATTATTCCATTTAAAATTTCATTCCATGAGCGTAAATTAAACTCCAACTTGTTATGACAAATATTTTCTTGTTTTCTTCACGATTACATCTTTCATAAATATGTAAACTGTTATAAACTCACATCCACATTAGTTGTCATCAAATCAAAGCATTTTATACATATTTTAATGTTCTTTCTTACACTAATTATTCCAATCCTTTGATCATTCCTTTCACTCAGAGTGTAATCCTATAAAAGAGTGCTGAAGGAGACAAAAATAATTCACAGCAGAAATCAAAACAAAGAGGCAAACATGATTTCTGGATTTGATTTGGGAGGAAGGGGGGGCAAGGGGATCTCTTCAAGATATTTTTAGAATCACTTTTATCACAAATCAAAAGGCAGAGTCCTCTTTACTTTGTGCTGGTGTACAACAGGCAGACAAGAAATTATGTAAGGAGAGAATGAGGAAGGAAAAAAGGTGCAGTTTAGATACCTGAAGGGTACCAGCAGCAACACACCCACCCAGCATCTCCTGCAAAGCAGAAATCTTGGGCACCAGGCTGAGCCCAGACCTGCTGCACCCTGAAAACTCCTGGTGGGAGTCCCACAGGCCCCTGAGCACTCAGTGATGGGGAGGCAGGAGGAGACTCCCAGTCAGGGCAGTCCCAGAGGCCAAAGAAAGAGCCTGAGAGCTTTTAGTAATGAATTTCACAGAGCTTACTCTTTCTGCAAAACCTTCATGAGGTGTGCCTGGCTGCTCAGACACGGCCCCTGGAGCATCCCAGTGGTTTTAGAGTGCTTAGGAGCAGAAATATGAAAAATGTTCTCTGTTAGATTACATTAGAAGTAGTGATGAGATATGAAACAAGAGGAGGACTTTCCACAGAAACAAATAGCTGGCCTGAACCAAGGAAAAACACAAAAAAAGCTAGCTCACATTCAAAAGGCAAAAATTCATTGAAGAAGAATCCATAAAGGATTTATGTGTCACCACAAACCCTATGATTTGAGAAAATATACGTGTGTTTCAAAAAATAAAATCTCAGCTTCATTTTATTATTTTATTGGTTTTAAAATAAGCTGGATTTGTTCTAAGTAGTATATGCCATTCCTGCTTCATTTTCTGAGCAAACAAATTATTCTGGCAGTTTTGACAGGGAATGCCACTATGTACAAGACCTGGAAATCTGTGTGTAAAATCTATTTAAAGCATGTGAAGAACCAAGTGTCAAAAAGCTTCAGTCCACCCTACTGTGTCTTTTAGTTGGAGCCATCTACCACTGTTCATGTGGTCCAGAAGGGATTGCTCCTCACCAAAAGAAAGACAATGCAATGATTTGTCCTTCTGCAAGAGGACTTTTTGCCCCATCAGTTGCAGTACACAGCCTGAAACTGTAGCAGATGTTGTGGAGAGCAATATCCCATCTCCTTTTTGGTAATCAGGTTACTATTTGAGAGATGCTTGGTTCTTAGGAGCAGCCTGACAAAAGCAATAAAAACAGTGAAATTCAGAAAGCAGCCATAAGCCTGTTTCTTTCATGTGGTCCAGCAAGTGTTTGCTCCAAGCTTTATGGGAAGCAACAAGAGGACGAGAGAAGGAATGGCAAGAAATGCTCACTAGAGCCCTTTCCAAACCCTGTACAGGTCAGATCCTTGTTTCAAAGCCAGTGATCCTAAATTCCATCGTACTACTGACTTTTCAGCCAGGAGTCTGGCCATATCCCCAAAGGGCTAACCAAGGCAACACTAAGGCTTCCCTCCCTCTGAGGATTCAGCTCTGTACAAGTCCAAAATCTAGATGGGACTAAATTGTGGGGTACACCAGAATAGCCCCCCTCTTTGTCACTGCATGTCTTTATCCTCTGAGAACATCTGTGGGATGCAGCTCAGCTACTCAAGTGCACTAACACAACAGACATGTTTAAAACAAATGGGTCCTTTTAATTATAGAGAGATTTCCACAACAAAAAATGGCTTTCCCAGATGGTGAAGACTGAGGCAACATATTAAAATAGACCTCCTCAGTCTCTGAGGCTGACAGAATTAAGCTACATGCTCTCAAATGTACCCTATAAGGTCTCCATCCAACCTCATGGTTAAATATCTGTGCCCCCTTGGTCTTTTTACCAGCAGGAGAGTTTCTGCTGGCACCACTCAGCACCAGATGTTGTCCTTTACTTTGTGCAGAAAAAGGAAAGAGCATTCCCTTTTTGTCAGTGAGCAAGAATGATGAAATTAAGACTGACCTCAGAAGGATGCAAAAAACCTTCCTTCTTCCCTCTTGTAGGTATTAGAAGAGAACAGATTGAACCCACAGAAATATTTTTCCTGTTTGCCTCACATGTGAGTTGTTTGGAAGCCAATGGTAATAAAAGGAAGTCATCACAGGAGAAAAATGGCCAGAAACTCAACAGTGGTATGTCTGAAGTGAGGACAAAAGTGATCTGGGATCTGCTCTGGTAGTGAAATGCAAAGCAAAAATCTTCTGGTCATTAACTTATGGAGAAACTGTCCAAAATCACTGGAGGGGAAGGAAGTAACCACCTTCCTGACCAGTCCTCCAGAATAAGATATCTTCAGCCAAGGCTGGAGAACACTGATTTTCACCATATGATATGAGGTGTGGGCCACAGCCAGTCACCCTGCCTGAAGACAGGAACCAGTAACACCTTGCCATGGAGCACCCAGTAAAAGGCAAAGGGAGGCAGTCCTTAGATGTCCAGAGTTTGCACAAACAAATTCTTTATGAACTGAAAGATGTACCATTTTATTTATTGCCATCAGAAATCATTACTTTTACACGGTTTTTACACTTACCAAATTTGTGCAATTATGCAGACTTCTGCATTTGCCATTTGCAGAGGCATTCTGAATTATTAGCACCACTTCTCTAATACATGTAATTTTTTTGCCAGAAGGACACCACACCATTAATTCTGAACCCTCTCTAAATGCAGCAATTATCTACCAAACAGTTATTCCGTGCCATGCTTCAAGGATACTTTCACCTTCCCACCCTCCAGTACTGTTGCTGGGCAAAGGAGAAGTCACAGTTACCCTCTAGGGAGAGAGGGTCAAGAGGAGCCCCAGGACAATTTCAACATTCTTTAAAACAACAAACCCCCCCCCCCCCAAAAAAAAAACCAAAAAAAAAAAAAAAAAAAACCCGCACATAAAACCCAATAATAAATTATTATACGTAGACCTTTACTGACTGTGTTATTTGCCATTAAATTCTGCACATTAGTTCCCATGAGTATAACCTATAAAATTTTCAGATTAAGTATTCCGTTTAGCAGGGCACATGCAAATTAGCCAGCAGCAGTGTTCCTCAGGCGCCAGCCTGAACCAGGCTCACGTGCTTTCTTACTTACATAAACATTCATGGGATCAAAGATGCAAGAGCTCTCAGGTAATAAACACTTGCCCTCCACTCAGAGGAGGAAAACTCTAACTGAGATGGGTAAGAAAGCCTCTGTAGGAAAGGTCTTTCTCAATGGAGATGTCACTAAAAGGGACAGGGCTGCTCCCTGCTCAGCTTTTTGCATTGGAGAGGGGTCCAGTTGTGCCAGTGAGCTCTGTCACAACACAGCCCAGCTGCCACAGACCCACAGAGCACAGGGACCCCTCACCTCTCTGGGGCATGGGGCAGTAGCAGGTCTCCCCAAGGAAGATGTGCCTTGTGCTGGGACCATGGGCCAGGGATGAGCAGGACAACCCATCTCCCCAACAGGCCCTCAGGGGATCACGAAATAGCCACTCAAGGGTCACTCTGTTCTCAGACAGAGATATCTCCACATCCCTCTAGCAAGGAGTCCATTGGTTGTATTAAAACATTGGTGTGACGTGGGAGCTTTCTTTTGACATCAGTATTTTTGTGAGTCCTTTAAATACAGGCAATAAAAAGCCCTTTTTTTTTTTTTTGCATAAACAGATATTTTTGCTAAATGTAAATACATTACATTCAGCTTCTGCCCCACTGAATCTAACCCTAACCTTACATTTTTGGAAGATAAACTTGTTGACCGGTTTGTTCAGGGCTTTTTTTTTTTCTGTTTGGAAGAGTCTAGGTCCTATTTAGGAGCTTAAATTAGCAAGATTAGACTCAAACTCCTATATCCTCTATATATCCACTCCTATAGTGGCACACGGACCCTTTATTTCCAAAAAGCCCACGACTCTGCCAAGAAGACCTTTGTAGCTTTAGAAAATGAATCAAAGGCCAAGTCCCAGCTCCCCATCTTTGCTTGTAGGATGTGCTGATGTAGAGAAGAGAGCAGTATGAGACTGAGCTGTGGTGGGAAGACAGCCTTCCACCCCAGAGGTAAATAATGATGATCCTTAAGGTCCCTTCCAACCCAAATCATTTTATGATTCTATGAATGCGAAATCAAAGAAGCTGCTCGTGTCATCCCTGAACAGGAGGGCTGAATTCTTGTGTTGTCCTCCTCCTTTCCCCTCTCTTCATAAATTAAAAATAAATTAAAGCAATTATGAATATGTTGCATCTCATTTAGATAAGAACAGAAAATTTGAAGCTACGTCTCTGTGCAAGCCATGCAAGCCAAGTCCCCGTGCCACATGGCTTGTTAAATCAGCTGCATTCATCCAGAAGACCCTCAGTACCTAAGACTTGAGCTATGGCAACTGATTGGGGGTCTGCTTATAACTACAAGGGTTTTACTCTGAAAACGCCAGATCTCATCATTCACAGTGACAGTGCTGACTAGAAATGTTGAAGTAAATTTCATATAGCCTGCTGGCACTGCTAGCAGTGGCTACAGCCAGCCATCAGTACAGCACCAGTGTCTTACAAACAGATGTGCAGTCAACTTCTTAGCATGGTCTATTGTGAAATCACAGGTGAAAAGTGATTTACAAAAAAGAGTTAAGGTGGAAATACTCATTTTCATGTGCTTACTCAATTTTACATTTTAGCTGTAGATTGCTGAAGTGTTTGAATTGCAGTGCCATATTCTGAGACAGTAATTTCTTTTGCAGAAATGCTGCCTCTGTGCTACAGACACCCTGGTGTCATCCCTGGTGTTAAACAAGCAGCCTCTCTGGTATCTTCAGAAGAAATAACCAGAAAGGAACTTGCTAAGGCACCCAAAATGTTGGGGGAAAGGGGTTTTTCACCCTGTCAGGGTCTCCTTTGCAGTTCATTGCCAGGGTTTTACATCCCACAGGAGAGGGACACGAATCCTAGTCCATCAGAGGACCACCCTTGAATGCCTGGTCTGTGTAGCTGTGGCTCAGCTACACCTCAATCACCTCTATCCAAAAACCTCACAACAATGCCAGGACAGTGAACACCTAATGCCATTCATTTTTCAACAATTCATTCATTTCTTCTGATGGGGCAGTAAACATTTATAGATATGTTCAATTTTATAGGCAGCTCCCACAGAAACCAAAAGAACTGTTGTCACAAATGGAATGGCTTCTCAGAATAAGGGTTTGCAGGATCAGTGTGTTAAGTCTCAATATGGTTTTTTATCCATAGGGGTTTGCAAAATTCAAATGGAAAGCAGAAAGCAGCTTTTTAAAATAGCATGTGCTACATTTCTATCTAATGCTGCAGTAGGATGTATTTGTAGATTGCTTTGCAAAGTCCACTTAAAACCTTAAATCAAGCAATTTAAAGCCTGCTCACTGAGATTTGCAAGCATGAGTAAATTATTCTCTAATCCAGTTTACACTTAACAGCTTTACCATAGTTGAGTCCCCTACTGACGTCAGGGATTGAGCAGTAAAAGGTCTACCCCTTAAACACGAAGTGAATTAAGTTCCCCTATTGAACCAATATACCACATACTAATATTTAACTATAATTAGAAAACTTATAAGAGTTATAAAAGGAGCAACACACAGCAAAATCTGTAATGTAAATTTCTATTGATTTATAGGGTTTTTCCTCGCTAGTTTCACGACACAAAGGACAGGCCTTGAATAACTAAGACCAGTTTAAGAAAACTCATCTTTGCAAGGAAGTCCTCTGTAGCACTAATTGTTATGACCAAGAACATATTAAAATGTTATGTTCAAGAACATATTAAAATGTTTTTCCTTATTATTTTAAATGGATGCAGTTTGTTTTCCACCACCCTCACCAGCAAAATGCATCTCACAGAGAGCAAAAATTTCCAAATGCCTCCTCAAGGTGAACATTTGCCCTTTTCAGTTTCATAAACAGAAAGTTATAAGAGATTGATTCACATTTATGTGGAAATGGTTGTTTTGAACAGTTTTCCTGGTTCACTTGTCTGAGCAATTTCCAAGTGAGTCCATGGCTGAGTCCTGGGCCAGGACAAGAATCTCCAGAGGGGAGAATGGTGGAGCTTCCTGACTCAGCCATGAGAATTCCTTGAAAGTAGAGGACTTGAAGTGGATACAGCCAAACCTTTCCACAATCACAGGAACTAAAACCCATTAACAATTACAGAATCTTTAAGGCTGGGTAAGTCCTCTTTGGGCTGGAAAAGATCACTGAGTCCAACCATTAACCTGACACTGCAAGTCCACCACAACTGTGCATCTAAACACCACACCAGGTAGGTGTGGTGTTTAGATGTTTAATTCATTTTTGGAACACTTGCAGGGATGGTGACTCCACCACTTCCCCGGGCAGCCTGACAGCTGTTTTGGTGAAGAAATTTTTCCTAATATCCAACCTAAACCTCCTCTACCACATCTTTAGTCCATTTTTTCTTGTCCTATTGCTTGTTACCTGTGAGAAAAGAGCTGACCCACACTGGTCTACAACCTTCTTTCACTGTTGCTCCTTACCTGGGGACAAGGGAGTCTGAGGGACTGGAGCTGGTCCCAGCAGAAGCAGTGGTGGTGTGAGCTGCTCCATCCAAATCCCTCTTTCCTCCTCCCTTCCTCCACCTGATCACAAAGCCAGCAAAGGCAGGAGAGAAGAAAGCAAAGGGAGGACCACAAAAGCAGAAATCCTGACCCCTCCTTTGCCCTCTGCCAACACAATAAGCAGCTCCCCCACAGCTGTACCTCAGATTTGGGGAGTCTCTGTCATCTTTGCTCCTCTCAGACCCCATTCCTACATGCCAGCACTAACCGGATCATCCTCAGGCAGGTCCCCGCTGCTCAAGTTGCCAGAGGGCTGCTCCCCCTCCACCTGGGCAGGCACCCATGGGTGCTGCAGGCTCATCCTCTGCTGCAGGACCTTTCCTTCACGACGTGCTCAGCCCAAGCCTTTCCCCACCTGCCTGTGCTGAGGGTCGGTCGCAGACTTTCAGATGCCTCCTCCCTCTCTCCCTCTGCTCTCCCCGTCATCCTTCCCCCATTAGTGCCTGCTGCAGAGGATGGGAGCAGCATCCTTGCAAATGGAAAGTGGGGAGAGTGCTAATTGATGGGCTGTTGCAGGCATTAGCCTCCTGTCAAAAGAGGGAGAGGCAGAAAAGAAACCATCAAGAAATTTCCGGAGATGCGTGTTCCCTTCCTGAATCCATCTTTGCTCGTTCAGACCTGGGGCCATCAACTCCTACAGCAATTCTTGCTTAGGCAGAGCTGCTGCAGGATGCTCTGACACAGCACAGCCCAGGAGCAGCTGTCCTGCACACTGCAGGGAAGAAATGGAATTCTCCAAATTTAAACCTGCATCATTGATGGACAAGCTGGAACTTGCACTCATACCCTGTGCTCAGCAATGAAAGGGCAGATCATTGCCACTCGGGGGAGAGGGAAAGCCCTAAAAGTCTGGACACACATTCTGTTAGCAGGTTAAAACCCTTCAGCCTTGTTGCCTTTAAGGCTGGGGTTCAGGCTAAAATTCTTTAAAAATATAATGTATTTTAACAGCACTTAAATAAGACAATCTTTTTGCATCTCAGTCCCTATACACACTAACATAAACTATTTAAAATAATCTTTATCCAGATGTATATTTAAGAATCAGAGAGACATAAAACTTGCTCCAGAATCAGTGTTTTTATACCAATTTACAGCCTAAAATACAAAAATTATGAAGTAGGAAAGTACAGCTGCCTGATGGAATCAGTGACAGTTCCAGGAGCTCTTCCTGAAGAGAACAAATTGCTCCAGCCCACAACCATAAGCATTTTCCAGCACAAATGATAGAGATTTTTCAAAAAGGCATATTTGCTCCAAACACCCCTTCAAACACTTAGCATGGAAGGCCATAATAGGTTTTTATAGCCATCATAATCTATTGGGTCAAAAATGCATTAAAACAACCCCAGAGCTTAAAGACTTGCAGGTGTGATGGATCACAATGGAGTGTCCTACTGGGTAAATAATGTCTGCTCTAAACTCTTTTCTAAATAAAGGCCTACACAAGAGAGCCAGTGGCTTTGAAGTAGCCATTATATACTTTCATGTCGATTTTCATGTTTCCATGACGATTCTTTACTTTTTTATTGCTAAGAAAACTCGGCACGGTGTTTTTTCCCAAGCTTGGGGCAAGTGTTAACCAGACATCTCTGCATCAGGAAGAGCCATTACTAACAGGGTCTCAAAACAGCCCAGTACCTGAGATAAATATTATTACCCTCAGTCCTCACCAGCCCAGCATTCCCATCAAATACCATAATCTGGAATTTGCTTTATAATGACTGTAGGCAGATTTTTTGAGCAAATGTACTCAGAATTGAGTACAGAAAGATTGACTGGTTATTGTTTCTGCTTTTTTTTGACCCTCTAATTTGTTTCCCACGGGTTGTTTTTCTGGTAAGTTTGGCTTCATGTCCTCGTTGGGCTGAGTTGGCTGTATCTGCAGGAGTCTTTAGTTACCAGCCACTTCTCCAGCAGGAGCCAATACCTGCTGCACACTTTGGGAGATTTAACTGTCAGTGATATATTCCAACCCTTTGGAGATCAGCATGAAACACAGGCCAGATCAGGAATTAGCAGAAAACAATGAGAGGCTTCCCATGGATGGCAGAAACCTCTGGAGGAAAAAAAAAGTGAAGTTTCCCTGCCTTTTGCTGAAGGACATTCTATTTGGTGTGAAAAATGACAGATGCTTTTCAAGTAGTGCTATCTTGGAGTGTATATAATATTTCAAAAATATCTTGAAAGCTTCATATTTTAATAAACAGTTCCTACATCCATTTTTTATTAATATGTTTTTAAAAGAGGAGCAGAAAATTAACAGTGTGAGTCAGATCATCAAGAAGGCATAAATCATCACAGCTCCACTGGTTTCAATTTATACTGCTTGTGAAAAAGACTCTCTATACCTTTCTGGAATCACAGAGTGAATTCATCATCCCCAAATAATTAAGGATTTAATTTAATTATCTGTTAATCTCCTCATTTTATGACTGGATTCTGAAGGATGGCAAGAACTATGGAGAGCTATTGCAAGGGATGTTAATGATAAGTACAGTGTAAATCATAATTTTGATATATCCATAAATACTGAGCAAGTTAATGCTGAGAGTTAAGTGGAGGAAGAGACTGTGTGCCATATCATAGACATATAATCTCCTGCATAAATATATTATGGCTTATTATAAAAGCACACTCTGCACAATATAAGGTCTAACCCTTTTGGTTTAATCCCAACCATAAAAGCCCTCTTTGAGGTTTTGATGTTCTTCTATCCAGAATAGTTCGGAATAGGAAAAAAAGGAAACAGTAGTATTTAAAACTGACATCTGATTCTGCAGAAATTTAATTTTGAGCTATATTACCCTGAAATTCCAGGTGCCACAATGATGGAACAGGGACAAACGCTTCAGGGAGAGGAGCAGAAAATGCATCAGTTAAAGGATGCCTAATAGCTGCAGTTAAATAGCTTTCACAAATAGGAGGTAAAGGACAAAGTGTTCAGCTGCACCACAGACATGGCTATATGAAAATAAAATACTTCTATCCAAGAAGGACATTTTGTCTCTTAGAACTAAACCGCTCCCGGAGCCCATTTCAGTACCATGCTTTGACTACAGTAATTATCTCATGTCACTTAATATGATATAATATCTACTTATGCTTAATGGATCTGTTTTAATTTCTAAGGAAACTGCCTGTTTGCACAAATGAAACTTGTATGATGATTAAAATATAATTTTCACTCAGGCAGTAACACTTTTCAACAAACAAAACCGTAAATAGAGATGTTACATCTATTTGAATATAAATGTGAATGTCCTCTAGTACTCAATGCCCTGACAATAAATTGCTGTATATTATGGAAATTAACCATTTCTCATCATTGAATTTCAAAGGAAATGAATGAATATAAAACCAAAGCTAAGTTAAAGTAGTAAAATCAATGTTATCACTAAGCAAGTCAACTGAGCTTCAGATCAGGGAAAATACACATTATTAAACTAATAATGCAACATAATTTACATAATTAACCAATATCAGAGCCCCATCTTCTGAAAGCATCCAAACAACTGTATTTAAAGACTTTTAAATTCCTTTTAAAATGGTTACTGTTTGCAGCAAATTTAACAATGAGAAAAACTAACCCCAAACTTTTCAAGGAAACCCATTTCTTGAGACATCAGAGAGATGCCAATTTCACTTGTTGCACCACATTAATTTCACATTTTTTAAAGAATCAGCTGTTTAATTTCTCTTATTTCCAGCCTACAAGACATGCAATTGTTTATAAATTAAATATGACAATCTATTATTATTTAATTTGACCATCATGCTAGATTCCAATGCTGCAAGGGCTTTAACCATGTCCCATTTTGTTCAGCTCTACAGTATATCTCAGCTCTAAAACTCAGCCTGAGGGGAAAAGAGGCTTGTTTTTTTTGTAATGCCTTTTTTATATTCATCCAACCTTAAATGGCATTTTTAAAGGCCACAGAGGAAATCAGTTTGGCTTAGTTTTCTCAAGAGCTCTTCCTGTATAAATGTTGTTGTTGCAAATTCTCTGAAAATTCTCTCAAAAGTCAAATAAACTTGAGTGCTTAATGTCTCGAGAAATTTGTGAAGATGCAGCTAATATACAAAAAAGTTTAAAAAAGCATACAATCAAACCCTGCAACAAAAAGTCTGATCAAGTAACATGCATGCAGCCAGACAACTTGTCCACAAACACCAGAATCATCTGCCTGCAATTCATTTGCTGCCATTGCAATCTTTCTAATAGATTGATGCATATTTTTCACTCACCCTCCATATTTTTTTAAATCTCTTCATTCTGGACAATTTGGTTTTGTTCATCTCTGAGGTCTGCAGATCAAATACATATCCTATGTGGCTGTAGGCATATTTTACAACCAGTCAGGAGCCTAAAACAGCAGTGATGGATATTCTTGAGTACAGAAGCTCTCTCTGGCTTTTAATGCTGCTTCCAACAACCACACAGTTCACAGCTCAGCATAAAGTAACCAATAGCTGAACATAGGCATAAAAAAAAAAGAAAGCCAAAATCCCCTGCTTGAGATGATATAGGAAGAAGTCTTGATCCATCCAATGCTTGATTTAGGTCAGTGAAAAAAAAAAAATGATGCTTTTATGTCAGCCATCCAACTTTAAGATGACTTGTGAGCTGACAGTCATGGCACTTTAAAGCACCGTCATGATGAGTCTTTACAAATGGATTGTTTTAATCCTATATTAAAAAAAAAAAAAGAAGACAAAAAAAACAACAAAAAGAAAATATTCCCCAAGCTACTTAAGCAGTATGAAAATCACATGATATTACAAAAATATCTGCAATGTTCTGCATGGGAATGAAGCTGAGAAATACCTCATGTAGTGTTTTCTTCTTTATTTCTCTGGTTTCTTAAGGGTGGGAGATTTGTATGATTGTGGGCATCTACAGACCTGTCATTCCTCCTAAATTATTTTTAACTCATTGTCTCTCTTTAAATAAAAACAAAATATCATATAAAATAGAAAACACAGAGATGTTAATTTTTAAGTTCCCTGAAAATCAATCAGTTACTCACGAAATTGTACCAAATCTTTTATGAAGGAAAGACATCAGTGAGAGAATCTGTCCAGCAGGGAGATCCCATAGAAAGTCTTAACCATAAAAATTTTGATCACAGTTCATGCTACCCAGCTCATAGGACGCTACAAGAGAGAAGGACCATTTGCTTTTATTGTGCATACATCTGGGCTTCTTATGCTCCCTTTTATAATTTCAGGAAATGGAAAAGAAAGCAGAAAGAGTGTGAAATATCCTTCTATGGTAAAATATAAAATCCCCTACCATATCTCAAATCCTTTTCTGGAATGAGAAAATAAGTTTGTTTGACAAACATTTATTACTGGCAGTTACAACTCCAAACTGATCTTCTGCAGGGTGGGGGAGCATAAGAAGCCACCTCTAGAGATGTGACTACACAGAGGACACCCTTTAGAAGTGTTAGCCCTGACTGAAAGCCTGGTGGTGTGAGCCAGGTGCTGGAAGGAACTCATCCAGCAGAGTTATATAAGAGATTTGCTTTGAATATGTGGTGTTGTGACTGGCTCTCCCAATGAGAAAAGGGATGGCCACCATATTCTTGTGTAACTGCTGCTACTTTCTTTGTCACATTGTGCTACCATGCATCTTCATCTTTCTGCTACAGCATCACAGAAGGAGCATCACAACTTACACATTTGTCTTACAGCACAGTGCAGTGAGTACTTGATCAGATTACACTGAATAAAAGACCACATTTGATATTCTGGTCAATACTCACACGGCCCTTATGAAACCTTTTCCTCCTTCTCTGCATGGGAAGGCAGGAGCGTTGTGGGTCTGAGCCTGTAATGTTCTCCTTGTGCAGGGTGCCATTATTCACATGGTACAGCAAACCCACATGGGATGGGCACTGACCTGCAGTTTGGGGCCTGACCCACGCTTCCTAATGGCTGGGAGATGTTTCACTAAATGTAAAGATCCATTTCAAATGTGGACACCACATTTAGTTGTCATCAAAAGCTGTTATGTGCTAATTACAGAAATGACAGACTGGTCCTGTGGGTCTACTTGATTATTTTATTCTCACATTTAGCATTAGAGTCCTAATGTTGTTCCATGAGGAGCATTCCCATTTATTTTAATGGCAGTGGAATCTGACCTTTGTTCAATAAAGAATAAAAGTGACTCATTTCATGTTTATCTGAAAGGACTAGCTGTACCTCATTAAATTTCTCCATACCCCCTTAGCAATCAGCCTCTCAATTATCTCACAGTGTTCCAAACTTTTTCAGACTTAATTTTCTGTCGTTCTGGCAATACACCCTTATCTGACTGCCACTGAAGAGACGGATAAGAATATTTCAATTTTCTTAGCATTTATTGTTAGTCAGATTAGTTAATGATTAGTTAGATGTAAGAGAATGTGTAGAAACCCTTCTTGACATTATGCAATTAGTATTGAGGCCCCAAGCACTTCAGTCAAGCTCAGTGCAGACAAGTGCTGTTCTGGGAGCACGTGCTCTGACTGCAGGCACAGCTGTGTGACTTCTGCATGGGGCTGTGCCTCTGGGCAAACCCAGGGTGACAGCTCTGTGCTGACATGTGCCTGCCCCCCAAGAGCTGGGTCCCTGTCTGAGTGCTGTTCTCCTCTACCCTGCCTTTGTTTATGCACCACTAGACGCCCACAGCTGAAAGTGCATTTTCCTGGACTCCAGTGATACCCAAAATGAAATGGAATCTCTCCCTGAAATGGTTCCTCTAACCAGCAGAAGAATGTGCTTTGTATTGCTTTGTCCTCAAAAGATGGGAATGAACTTCTGGCTTTCCATGCTGTGAGAAGAGAAATTGTCCAGGGGAATTCTTTGGCTTGCTGTGACCAGGGCTCATAAACACCACAGCACATCCAGGCCAGGGTCAAGCCAAAGGTGACTCTACCTTTTGGATTTCTGCTTTGTGGTTTGAATGTTATGGTCAGGGGCGAGGGAAAATATTTCTTCTGAATTAAAGCCACTGCAGAATCACTCAAAATGCTTTCACCCAGTTTAGGGCTTTTGACATTCTAATGTGCTGAAAAGTGGCTTTCAGCACATTTTTAACACAGTTTCATGATAAAATCCTAATTCAGAAAGAAACTGCCACAGTTCATTCACCATACTCATTACTCTGACAGATTCACTTTAGGAGAGCAACTTCTGTCTAAATTCAGGAAGTCTGAAGCCCACAAATGTCAAAGCACTGGCATCTCCCAGGTCTTGCTGACAAGGTGAGGGGGTTTGAGGAGGTTGGAGTAGAGCCCAACTATTAATGACCAAATCACTCTCTCACGTCCTTCAACTCCTTTCCATAAACTCTGACCTCTAAATAAACCTCCTTACAGCAAATATAAGATGTAATTCCTGTTGTCTCTTCACAGAACCATGAAACTTCTCCTACATGACCCACACTTTGGAAGAAACAGGAGAAGAAATGGAGACAAACACAGGTACAAAAAATGTCGCATTGATGTTTTCAGAAAAAAGCAACAGCAACTCTCAAATTTCCCACAAGTTCTTACAGATGATACTTCAGCATTAACTTTCTCAAGCATTTGGCTGCCTTGGTGGTTACACATTTGTGCCTTCGAGCAGTGGCTGCTGCTGTGGGTTTTGCTGCTTTGCTTCCAGTAAGGTGAGATGTTCAGCTTTTACCCAGTAATTTAGTTAAACATAATGGAGTGAAATCATCCCAGAATATTTACTGCAAGCTCAAAATCCCACCTCAGCTGCATTTACTGAGTGCAATAACACTATGTGTGTTCCTGTAAGTATAATTTAGTTCCTATAGCAGCTCTCAAATTAACAGAAGAGGAAGAAGATTTGATTGCAGTAATCGATCACAGGATTATAAACCACCGGTGTGGAAGGCAAGTGAAAACAAAATCTGCACTACAAGGAGTTACTGGGAAAGACTTTGCTTTCCAGTAAAGGCTGAGAAATATTAGTAGAAAATCACAGAGTACTGCTGACACCTCATTTGAATAGCAGGTACAATTTTGGTCACCCATATTCATGAGAAGTTAAAATAAACCCGGAACAGATGCAAATAATGGCTGGCAAATGACTGGGGCAGTGGAGAAACTGTGCTGTGACAGAAACTGCTGGAGCCTAATGAAAGTAAGGCCGCCATCTGTAAACATACTGGGAAAGGAAGCAGAAATGGGGAAGAGCTATTTAACCACAAATTTAACACTTACACAGGACAGATATGTATGAACCAGAAGAAAAAATGTGAGCTAAAAATCAGAAAATGGTTTGTGACCTCTAACTCTGGGGTATCTTCCTAATAAAAGCAGAAAGGAATAAATGTTACACTAACCTAAGATCACTGTTGAGTGGTTTATGAGGGGAACAGGATGACAGGGTGTCTGCATTCTGAAATCCTGAAAAGCTGCTACCAATTTCCTACTCTTCACAGTGCTCTCCTGACAGAATTAGGCAAACACCTTTGCAAGTTGGACCTGATGCTCAGCTGCACTGTGAGCACCAGCTGTGGCCCTTTTCTGCTCCCAGTGAGAACACACTGCCCCATGAAGCAGCCTTAGTGCTCTAAGTTTCCCCATTTACCTATGTAAGCCCCTGGGTCCATTTGGCACCAGGGCATTACCTGCTCACCAGGACATGATCTGATCATATCCCTGCACTGGGCATCAGTCACAACAGTCAGACACAGAATGTTCAGACAAGTAAAGAAAATATAAAAATCCAAACAAACAAAAGCTAACAAAAAGCTAACAAACAAAAGCTACAAAAGAGGAAAATATGTCAATCTTCAGTCCTGTTTGCTTATGATGTCCTCAGAAGTGAAAGAAGCAGGATTACAATCTGATTCCCATCACAGTTCATTAATTGACTCTGGAAATGGATATGGTACCCCAGAGCCACAGCCCAAACCAAAGAACAGGGAAAGTGAGATTCCAAACTCATGGAGAAAAAAACAGAACAAAAATACCCCTGTATTATTGCAAGAGAAGTAACTGCTGGAAGTAAAAGGAGTGGAACTGGAACACCCAGCTCTCCACCTCATTTCACAAAGATCTTATAATGGCTTGGACCTGTGTCAGTATAGCTGAGCTGTGATGAAAACTGGTACAAACACACGAGGCCACAGTGTGGAAGATGGTGTGCCCAGCTCTGCCCACAGATAGTTGTGACTCATGGATAGAAGCCTGGAGAGAAGAATTTTCACACCTCCAGCTTTCCCCTGTCTCTCCAGCCTGCCCATTGTGGTCTCCAAAGATGACGACAGCTTTTGGCCAAAACACAGAAAACTGACGTGACCCATTCTTCCCTTGCCTCTAGGACTGGTTGTACTCATTCTGCAGCTGACAGCACTGATTCTGCTGCATGCTCAGGAGCAGGGAATTGGATGCCAATCCTTGCCTGTTTTCAGCAGTCACCCCCAAACAGTATTTTCCTGCTCCTCCTGCTGCTATCAGGAGACTAAGGACAACGTGCCCACTGCTATCCCACACTGCCCTGGCAGATGGCACCCATGTGAGCCACACAGATGTCTTGAACACCAACTCCTGCTCACTTTGTTTCAGTAGCAGACAAACCCAGCAGATACTTTTAATGAAGTCCCTCCCTTAAGTGTGTAGCACGCTGCAGTGTGCAGCCACCTCTGTTGTGGCAATAAAACATTGTGAGGTGGATCAGAAAATTAATCTTTTTTTACCAGGTTATTTTCAGGGCAGGTCAGTTCACTTACCAGCACATTGATCTGGCTCACAGCAGGCCATTGTGTACAGCCACTGTGCTGGCAGGCTGAGGACAAGCAGCTCCCTGCTCTGGCACTGCCTTCCAGCCCCTCTTGCTGGGATTTTCACTGAGCTCCTGAGCCTGCCGAGCGCTTCGTGGAAACACCAGCCCTCACAGGGCAAGGAATCAGCTGCTTGCAAGCAAAAAGCCCTGGGAAGAAGCCACAGTGCAGCAGCGTGAGAATACTGAAGATCATTAGCAGTAGGATATAATGTCTATTTAATGGTCTCTACTATTTGCATCTATATTAACTCAAATGAATACTTCAGCCACATCCATGCACTGTGCTAGAGGAATATGAAGGGGTGAAAAAGTCTGTTATCATTTATAATTGCACATAGGCAGGCATGGAGCCTCTGCAAAATGCAGCACCTATTTCTGCTTAGTTATTCCAAGTCACACTCAGTGGCTGATTTCCAGCCCGCAGGAGATGGAGGAGAGAAGGCTTGAAAGCAGCGTGGGCCCCTGGTGGAACAAGATAATCTGAGACAACCTGCCATCTCCACTGTCTGTCACTAAAAGGCCCCATTTGTTATAGATTTTGTACTTTTTGCAAGCAGTGTCTCCATCAAACTCAGCTACACAGATTTTAAGATCCCAGTATGAGGCGTTAAACAGGTTCTCCTTCCCTCCACTGCGTGTGTTCTGTGTCTCAGCTTGTATAAAAGCTGTAGAGAAAAAAAAGCAGCATTGTTCCATTTCTGCCACAGTGTTTAGAACCCAGCATACAAGATACCAAACGTCTTCACGGAAATTCGGTGCCAAAAGTCAAAATCTTCCCACTCATATTGAAGGTAAAACCAAATTAAAGAGTTTTTTTTTAATTGTGATTTATAAATCAACAACCTGAAGACTTCCATTCTCACCTACATGGCAGATTTACAGCAACACCTACTCCTGATTTGCACCACTGGGTTCACTGTGAAGTCCTGACTCCTTGACTGATGATCTGTGACATGCTGTGCATTCAGGAGCCCAAAGCCTTGGACTTTGGTCTTCAGCAAGAGACTTAGGACTTTGGGGTCTCCTGTCGTCTTTAGGGGATATTTGGATAAACCCCTCTTCTTAACTGGGAGCAAAAGGGCTAAGAAAAGGAGTAGGAGACAGAAGTGGACAGACAGAAACACGAAAATCAGTCAAATCAACCCTCCTGAAAGGCCAAATTTGTTGAAATTGTCAAATACGAATAGACAAGAGATCTGGGATCCATGGGAAGAACACTGGTCAGAATTACCAGAACTCTCTGAGCATCTCCTCTTTCCAATCACCCTGCAGCTGGGGCAGCCCAGCTATGCAGAAATTTCAGGACAAGCAGCTCCAGGGCTGTCTTCCACTGAATTTTGGCAGTTTGACAGCTCAAACCTGTAAACCTCTCCTACATATAACAAATTACAGTAAATTATATTACACCCTGTTGTAAGAAAGTCCTTACAGACTTCCAGAAAGATTCTCTGGAATTAAAATAAAACAAACCAATTTACAAAGTAGGAGTAAAGATTTTAGCAGTTCCTGTCAGATATTTTTCTGGCCCTAGTTTAGAAACTTCCACTGATGGAGATCTGACAACCTTTGTAGGCAATCTAGCCCAGCTGCTACAGCTGGGAAGTCAAATTTCCAAGCTCATTATTCTATGCCATGTCTACATCAAGACCTAAGGATAGTTTTCCCCTTTGTCATTACTCAAGAGATAAATAAAAAATGTCATTGTGTGTCCCTGTGATGTCAGGCATTAAACAGTTCCTGGGTTTACACTTTAAAAATTAATTTTCCGTCTATGGTATAGATTCATTCTCAGGCTTAATAGATGTTATTTAATAGAGGCAGTTTCTATTTCTCTCCCTTATTAGGTACAGATAAAATTGTCTACATTGTATTTAATGGTGCGTTGCACTCTGGGTGGGTGTGTTTTGTCTTTCTAAATTGTGTTGCTCTCTGACATTGGTAACACAACATTGTGCCTTGAAGATTTCTGGTTTTGGTTATCTATCCTGTGTATTCCTGCATTTCGAGGAATAGTAATGATTTACCAGACATTATTATTTTCACTAGAGTTGCTCAGCCACCTAAAATCAGCTTGTCCCCTGTCACTGCAGGCAAAAAACATTACATGAAAGGTCAACAAATTAGGCTTAAAGAAAATGTACAGAAAGCTATTTTCTACCCCTAAGAATATAACCTGTATTTTAGATAAACAAATATTGAATTATAAACAACATGAAATATAAAGCAATTAGGACAGACACAGATGTAGTGACTTTTAAAGATGCCAGGCATGGGTAGGACAAGTCACTCCCTGCATCCAGTGATTGTGCCACCATTCCCTCAAGGTTTTTCCTCCTTTAATGGAAAAATTCTACAGGGGAAGTAAAACCCAATTGCTGTCCCTGTTCAGACAGATTTTTCATCTGAAGTCCCCACCAAGGTAACCAATTAATGTTAATCCAGAGGGCATTTTATGTGATCAACCATTAGTGATGCAATCAACCCATTCATGGCCATCTCCTGCCAACACATTTGGGTCATTATGAAGATGGATCATTTTGAGCTGCTAGTTAGAGGGAAAAAGCTTCTTATCCCAGTCCCATAATAATTCAGACTCTGTTAGATGTAATTACTGCTGGGCGATAAGGGAGGCTAAGGAAAGGGACAGAAATATGTCCTCAAGAGCCTTAAATGCTTTGGATCTTAATTCCTTAAAGCCCCTTATCATTCTAAAAATATTAGCTTTGCCTCCAAAGGTGGGACTCATTTGGTGAAACACAGACCTGAGAGGTCTGGGCAATGCCATCCTGGACACATTTGGAAGTCAATGGAGCTCAAGCCCGAAGTCACGGGCTCCTAAAGGGGGCATCTACACCCAGACAGAACAGGCAGGACCTGGAAGTGCCATTATTGCTCTTTTGATTATAAAGGGATTTTCAGGTGACTGGATCGGATGGAAATGTCTTTGCTTCATTTCAACAAATCCTGCCCTGTGAGCCTCCTGAGCAACTTTGCACCACCTCTGGTAAAACCCTTGCACATTTTTCACACTTAAACGAGCAGGATCTGTGTGTGCATCTGGATGCACGTGAGCACGCCAGGACAGGAGGAAGGACAGATGTGCCCAGGGCTGGATACCAGCAGATACCAATGGCCCACAGGGAAGTGCCTTTCTTTGCTCTATTTACTAGGAAAGCTGAAATGCTGGCAGGCTCCTTCTGCCACTAGATTGCCAAGCAGCTGCCCAATGACCACGTTAGTGGCTGGTTAGGGCACTTATAGCATTCTCTAAATGTTTAATATTTTATTCCTCCCTTGAAGCATCTGGTGTCAGTCACTTCTGGAAACAGAATGTTGGACCAGATGGAGCATTAGTCTGTGACATTCTGATCTGGTAATTCCTATGTTAATTTTTATGACAATCTAGATGGGCATTGGCCACAGGGCTCAATCTGAGTCAATTTATTATAGGAAATTTTTTTTTTCCCCTTTTCTCTTTCTATTGAAAAGCTTTTTTTTTTTTTTTAATGTTGATTTTCACAGTGCAGCACCTGGGGAGAAAGAAGAATCATTGCAGATTTCAGGAGTTAAGAGGTGGGCTCCCACTACTGCCTCAGACACAGAATGAAAAGGGGAACATTTTTTACAGTTGTTATCTGCAGATTTGGCAGAAGTCTTTTCAACTGTTTAGGAGCTTAAGCACTGTGTGACATGCACCAGTAAATGCAGTGTTTAGTGGTATTGCAGTCAGCACCATAAAGAGGCCTGAAGGTTCCCTTATGAACCCCAGCTGTGTTGGCTTAGAAGGACACAGAAAAAAAGTCTATGATTACAGCATGCTACATCTTTAGAAATTATCAATAATTCTGAGCATATCAGAGTCCAAAAGACCCAGCACAAGTGATCATAAAGTGAACTAATTTTCACCACATTTCTGAATATCAGAGCTCTTTCCATGTTACACTCAATAATAAAGGCATCCCAAACTATCAGGCACCATCAAAATGCCACTCTGAGATACAGAAGTCTGTTCTAAACTGCAGAAACACAGTCAGGTTATGCTGTGCCCCCACTTAAAGACAGTTTGATTGATCAAGGTCAGCTATGAATAACACTGACAATTTTATAGCCACATAATTTTCTCTAATTAAACCTCCAGCTTCTATCTAGGTACTTCTCCCTTATGTTGTTTGTGCTTATACATCCTTGTGATGCCAAGCTGTGAAAAATTATATGGGTCATATAATCTTGTCACTGTTCTTTTCTTACATTAATACATTAATTCAAAAAACATAGAGCAAAAATATGAACAAAAAGATTCATGACTACACTTCAGTGTGGGTAGATGTGAGTCCTTACAGGCATTTTAGAGATTAGCAGTGCAACAAATTATTAGTTCCTCTAAATATCTGGTTCTGGCTAAAGAAACTAATCATATAAAATTGAATCATTAGCCTTTGGCAAACTGCCTCAGTTCCTGTTAGAACAGGCTGGTACAAGATGAGAAATTGAATGAGGTGGTTTGGATGTTTTTTCTTTTTTAATAGCACAGGAATGTAGAAAATTTTTTCCCATTAATTTTTATGTACTGAATAAGGCCTGAAAAGGTCCAGTAAAAATAGATCTGTTGTTTTCCAGTTGTGTTCATGAAGGATTCCTTGTCTCTGTATGGCCATTTAAAATATACACCGTGGTTGCACTTAAAGGTTAATGGGAAATTTCATGTCATTTTTGTCAGGCTTTTGTTCCCTTAAGTTACAGTGGTAAAATGGCAAAGTGGTGACTTTTCCAACGAGTTTCACAGGGCTGCACCAGCAATCACACACTCATCACTGCTTAAATGGAATTTTCTGCATAAACCTATTCTGGGGTGGGTTTATACCAATAAGGCACCGCATGGAGTAGAGAGGACACAAAGCTCTGCCATCAGCCTGAGGTACAGCAGAGCACCCTGGGACAACCTGAGGAAAATGCAACCCTTGTTCATAACACCAGAGCCCAGAAAACCAAGATTTAGAGACAAGTGGGTCCTGCCATTTCCCATCACCCTATGAAAGAGGGACTTATAATGCAGAGAGCTCAGACAGAGCACAATTTCCTGCTGAAATGCCTCTTTTTCAGCTCACCCCTCACATCTGTGTGTCCTCCTTTCCATAACAAGCCTTTGCCAGAATTGTTTTTCTGCTTCACAATAGAAACCAGTTGGGCTAAACCCAGTCCTGTGAGGGCATCTGCACAGGCAGTCCTGAGAAGGGAAATGGCCTGGGAGAGGCTGTTTATCTCAAAAATGTCACTTGGAGAATTCTTCCCTGTTACTTGAGTAGCCAAGTGTCTGATTCACACTGAATTGGATATTTTGACTGCATTTTTTCACATAAAGAATTAAAGCAGCTTGAGATAAAAGCCTGAATGGATACAGTCTCATACAGTAAGTTCACAGACTCCAGAGCAAGCCCCCACATCAGAATGGAAGCACCTGGGGATGTAGAAGGGTCAGAAGATGCAGAAGCACTCAGAGCCTGTATTTCATACAATCACAGGATCGTAGAATCATTAAGGCTGAAAAAAATCTGCAGTATCATTAAGTCCAACCTTCAACCAAATCCCACCATGACCACCAAAGCACAAAGTGCCATGTCCTTTTGTGTTCTCAACACTTCCAGGAATGGTGACTCCACCACTTCCCTGGGGAGCCTGCCTCAGTTGGGCTCTTTCCATATCAGGGAACATGGAAAATTCAGTTCTAGGACTTTCTGCAAAATCTCGCCCAAATGTGCTGGTTGCCTCTTTGTGTCATCCCGTGTCTCCCCAAACCACCCTCGCAGCACCAACATTGCCCGTGCAGAGGGAAGCAGAACCAGAACCAGGCAGCAGCACCAGGCTTCCCGCAGCAGACAACCTGCCAGGAGTGCTGCTCCTGGGACATCAAAGTCCAGGCTGGGACGGGCTGGGTTCCTTCTGGAGGCACAGGGTCACACAGCTGCCTCTACCCGAGCCATCCCACAGAGCTGGAAGGGTGAGGAGGCTGAGAGAGAGGGAATTCATAAGTTGGGATAGGCAGCCAAGCCTGGAGCTGACAGATATGGGATAAGAAATTTCCTCTTAGAGCACACCTGAAAAGAATGAAGGCCAGGGAAGAAAGAAACAGAGAATCTCAAGGAAACAGTGATTAAGCAGCCTGGTGAGAAGGATGTGAGTAAGAGAAGGCTACAGGAGCAGGAGGTTGCTGAAAGGCAAAGAGAGGTGCCAAGAGGAAAGATACCTGGTCCTCACAAAGTGAGGATAGACAGAAGAAATGTTGTTATCTGGGGCTGAGTAGCTCCCAGAATAGAATATGATCTTCTCCCCTATTTGGAGTGGGAAATGACAATTCCTATCTATAGACATTTTTTAACAACTTCCACATTTTTTTTTCCTTTATTTCCCCCTGTTGCCTCCATCAAAACCTTCCACTGTCTGAAGTCACATTAAGCAAGTTCTAATATTCACCTGGAAGATTCATCATTTGTGTGGGGGGCAATGCACATTTGTGACATTGCTTTCACCTGCACCATGGTGTGAGAGTCTGGTATGAGATGAGATTTACCCTCTGAGCTGAAGTGCTTGTGAAGGTCATCAAAGTTCAAGGAGCAATATATTAGCAAGGCCTGCTTTGGAAAAGTTCTGACTCTTGTCAAGACAGATGATTTTTCTGAAAGGAATAAGCCTTTGAGAAAATCATTAATTCCATCCTGAATACAATAAACAATAAGAGGAAGAAAGAAAAGGCAGCATCCTGCTGAGTTCTCTGAAAAGATATACATTTCATTTTTCTTAAAAATTACTATCAGAAGCATTACTGGGCATTTTTTACCCCTTCTGTTGATTTTTACAGGTGTCTAAATTTGGATGCAATCTATTCAATAAATAAGTAGGATGATTAAAAAGAGGTTCCTTTTTGAATTTCCCAGCCTGTTTGTTGCTTTGAAGGTGTCTCTCTTTTGTTAGTACTGGAATTAGATGTACTAGTGCAAGACTTTGGGAGCCTCTTGTGTGTCTATCAGAGAGAACCTTGAAGTGGTATCACCAATCCAGGCAACTTTCAGTGAGAAAGAGGATCCTAAGAGAGATCAGTTTTGTCATTGGAAACTCTATCCCACGCTGCTCTCTCCCCACAAGTGAGGAGTTTTGGAATGGCTCAAAAAACCGTGGGATATCTGTGCTGTGTTTAAGCCCCTAATTGATAATGCATGCAGATGATTGGACAAGCAAATATGTGCTTTTTAGGTCTGGCTGCATCCATCAGACCCCAGTTTGGGTCCTGAGGCAGCCATCAGATCTGAAGTGTTTTTCCCATCCTTTGAGAAGGAAATTGAACTTTTTAAAACTAAAACAGGCTGATGAAGAAAATAACCTATTTTGTAAATATGGCCAATCAAGAGGAGAGTCAGGCCAAAAATATTCACGTTTCTTCAGAAGAACTGTGTTAATGTAACACTTTCAGTAAAATTAAAAGAAGGGGAAATATGACAGAGCAGCAAAACTTGAAGAGCTGATATTAATGACTCTACCTCTTGTAATGATCAGAGGGAACTGTCTAGACCAGGAGACCTATTAAGTCTTTGAGAATAAGCAATGCCTCCTTTTGAGAGTGAGAGGTTCAATTAAATAATCTGAGTGAGTCTTTGGAAGTTTGGCCAAGGCAGCTTATCTATGGGAGCCTGTCTCTGAAATGAGCCTCCAGCCCCCTGTGGAATGTGCTTGGCTAAAAGGTAGCAAATTCCATCAAAATCATTAATGATGTTCCTTTCTGAATTCTGGAGTGCAGAGGACAGCCCTGGGCTCAGGAGGGCCAGCAGTGAGATGAACTGAAATAAAGTACTGAGTCTGTCAGAACTCACTCAAGCTTCTAAAAATAGTGCTCAGTGTTTTATTCACATGGGTAAATTACTTAATTTCAAGTCCCTTCATGGTGTTCAGCTCCCAGCAAGGCTGGGATTGGCCTTCTGCCATACAAAGGACCCTTGTCTTGACTCAGGCGCGTGAGCCTCAGGAAGAAACTAGTGAGAAGCAGCTCTGAAGGGAAACTGAGGCAGAGGGGACTGCAGACAGGGTGACAGCAGAGAGTGCAGAATAACCATTTGGTATGCTTTCAACACTGACTCTTTAAGAACGCTTATTTATTCTACAAATAGGTAATTTTTTTGCAAATTCTTGATTTACATTTTCCTTTTCCCCCCCCCCGATGTTCAGGTATGAATTCCCTGTGTATACTTGATGTACGAGTTGGATACATTTAGCAAGTGATTTTTTTAATCCACTTTTGAAGGAACACACACACATCCCCTGTCAACCTCTGTACATGTTCCAGGAGTCCCTTGTTGCCAGTTACTTATGTAGCTCACCTGGCCACCCAATAAAGCCAAATGCTATAAATTGGTTGGCACAATGCCAGATCATTGCAGATTTTGAAAGATTCTTACAAGTTTGATGTGAGGGAAGAAGGTGAGAGTTCATTAAACGTGCCAGGCTATAATCTGTTGGTTACACTTCTTTAATATTAGCTACAGTTCCTTGTGTTAATATTTATCCCTTAAAGTGCAGTTTTTTAAAAGTCTTTCCAGTATCTTTCACCAGGCCTGGACCCACAAAAGGGGCTAGGGGGACTCTGTTTTTTCATTTGACTTTTTGCTTTTAAACTTTTACTACATTTTGCCCTAGGAATTCCATTGTCATCAGGATGTTATTAAATTAGGGGTACTAGGGAATCTCTTTGAGTTTGAATTTTCAAATGCCACCAGCTCTACTGTGCTTTTTTTTCCTTTTTTCACTAATAGCACAAGTGTTCTACAGATTTGATGAAAAAATGCACTTTCTCCTGTTTTCTTCAATATCAGAGAAGCAATCGTGAGTTGTTAAAAACTAATCCCTCTTAATATGGGTTTCAGTCTTGGAAAAGAGTGAATACTCTGAGGAAGAGTGGGTTAATAAAACCATTTTAATCAAGAGAAGCACGGAAAAAAAAGGAGCAACCAGCAGAAATGGGGTGGAAGTAACCCTGGACCTCAACTCATCAGAGGAAAAAAATATATTTCCATGGTAATAATAATCTATATTTCAGTCTGTAGAATAACCTTCCAGTGCATTTCACACAAAACAACACTTCAAGATATTTGCAACAGAACTGGACAAGACATTGCACAGCAGGGGATATACAAACTGGATAATCTAATAGATATTTTCCAATTCTAATGCCTGATGGTTTTGGAAAAGGAAAAAAAAAATTGTTACAGCAAATACAATAAATCTCTTACAATATCAAGCAATAAAGCAGCAGTTACTAAAGGTCATGACTACAATTAAACAGCATTATTTATTTTATTGCCAGTGCCCTATTTTTTATTAACTTAGATGCTAACCCTGTTAAGATAACAGCCACACTTACTTCTAAATTTTTTTTTTAAATCTTTGAGAAACCTTATTGCTGGAGAGTTGAGTCTCTTTTGTTCATGTAATGGTTAGAATTGGCACCTTCTCATACAAATATAACAACACATAATACCTAACATTTTCTTCAATCTCAAGGTTAAAATTAATTTTTAATGCTTCTCTTGTTGTATTTCTAGCTGTATTCATTCATTTTCTCAGTGTAGGCTCACTCATCTGAATCCTACTTGCTTGCCAAGTTCTCTAAGTCACATTTTGTTAATGTATCTCATCTACTACTGAAAGTACAGAACAATATCATGAAGCTATTTTCTTCTGTTTAAATTCCTTCATTTTAAAAATTAGGATAGGGACCATTTTCCACTTGATGATGTGTGAATACTCACTAGCAGACTTTACTATTTTGTCAAATACTACTTCTGACAATCACATTTCTGCTACTGCTCCTCAGCATTTTGATTTCCAACTCCATACTGTTTTTTTTTTTACCCTTTGTTTCCATAACGTTTACTTGCAGATGTACCTGGAGTTTTCCCCTACTGCTCCAAAGGTAATTTCTGGATATGAAATTCACATCCTCAGCTTCCCATTGAGGGCTGATGAAGAGAAAAGTCATTAAAAGCTCCCTATGTAGAAAAGCCTGAGCTAGCGTGGAAAATAAGGAGGAAAGGGGCGGAATGGCTGGAGGCCATGAGTCCTGCAGTGTGGGACACACAGACCTCGTGGCTCCACATTGCCAGGGCACCCATGGCTCTGCTCAGGCCCAGCAGCAGGGCTGTAAGGAGGCTGTCACAGGGCCCTTCCTGCCCCACATTTGGACCTGGGAGCTCCCTCAGCCTTCCTTGTGAGTTTAGCCCGGAGTTATTTGCAAGGGGAACTGATCCAAAGTGAGGCTCACCAAGCAGTCCCTCACTCAGTTTAGTATCCAGCAGTTTGGATGCTGAGTGAGCACAGGGGTTTCCTATAGGCATTACAGATTAAATTCTTCCCAGAACTGCAGTTCTGAGCTGACCTGTGAGGCACAGCATGGCCCTGTGGTCTTCTCCACAAAATACATATTTTAACTCTCCTCACAGTCATCCTACTCAAAATGTTTTCTCAGTGGCCACAGTGGATTTTAGGTTTATAATCTCCATGTGATAAAAAAACCATAATTCTGCACACTGAACACTGGATTCTCAGGGACTTGGCTGCAGGGGCAGAAAGTCATCATAGAGGAAGAGATCCAAAAATGTCAAAGGTGAAAAGGAGAGAGATGAGGCTGGAGGGGTGGCAAAAACACACTCAGGCAGTGCTGCCTCAGAGCCAGACAAAGCTGGGGATGGAGTCCCAGGTTACAGTTCTACTACAGCCTATCAGGGTGACCTTTGACAATTCTTCTATTTATTTCATGAAAAAGGTAAAAGACGTACTCTGCCACAGTTCGGTGTGTGTGAGGCACTGTGACACCCAGCTGAGCAGCACTCCAGACATGGAATTGGGAATTCCTGGTAGCTGTGAGCTGGGCTCCTTCTGGGCCAGACAGGAGAATTGTTCACTTCCCAGCACAGCAGAAAGGGTAGCATTACACAGCTTTTAGTTCCATCAAGAACTGCAAATATGATGACTATTATTCTAAGCTATAGAAAAGCCTCCCCTATTTCAAATGTTTATCTCAGCTAAGCAGAATGCTTTGAAGTCTTTGAATCCCTATTTCTCAGCTAAGCTATGCAGGCTTTCAAACACATCCACAGACTCAGGAAAGAGAAGAAAATGACAGATCTGAGCCCCACCTCTGCTTTTCAACATTCACCCTGTGCAGTAGATTTAAACAAGTTGGAGGATCCAGGACAGCTCAAGAGTTCAAGTTTTGCGACTTGAAATTCCAGTGCATTGTCCTTCTATCTCCTATCTGCATTTCAAATTGTATTTACCAAGCACTTCAAATTCTTCTTTATAACAGGTTATTAATCTGACACATGATTTTGCAATACTTGTGCATTCAAATTCCTGCATAGTTTAGCAGATACATCTGACCTTGCTATTATCCTTCCTTTAGGAGATTTATACAGCATTCCTGTTTTGGAAAGATCATTAATTAGCATGCCAATAGAAAAAATGAAATTGCCTGCCATCTCCTATGTAAATGCTTTCCCATCTGTTCCTTTCTCATTTCCTCTGCACAGACTCTACCAAAGGTAGCTTTAGTTTTTATACTGCTCTTAGAAAATAGTGCATTCATTGTTTTGCAATTTAAATCTGTTAAATTGTGTTGCATTGTGAAATGTGGATCTATTAAAGTAATATATGGATCCATGCAGTCTCTCAGTATCTGAGCAACCTTCCAGCAAATTTGGTGGATGTCCTTCCCTTAATACCTATTAATTCAGCTTAAGGTCTAAAGAGTCAGAGTTTTATATTTTTGCATCCAAGAATGCTACTAATAATTGTTTAAAAAATCATTCCACTTATTAATTAATAATAACTTATAGCAGTATTCCTGTAACAGCCCAGTGAACTGTTCAGGGGTTTCCACATGGTACTGTAACATATTCCAGAGCTCTTAGTTGTGCTGTGCTGAGAGAATGATGGTCTCAGGTCCAAACCAATGGGCTGTGTAGTCCTCCAGTATGCACTGAGCACTCACTTCCCAGCGTTGTGCTCTCAAACCATGAGGAGCTCATGAACACCCAGAAGAGCTCCTTGCACAAAATAAAGGCCAAAAGTGTCCATCCCTGTTGCTAATTGCTGTTCTCCACTAGGAAGGGAAGGAACCCACAAGGATCATCCAGTCCAACTCCTGGCCCTGCACAGGACATCCCAAGAGTCACAAGTGTCTGAGAGCGTTGCCCAAACACTTGAGCTCTGTCAGGTTTGGTGCTGTGACCACTGCCCTGGGGAACCTGTTCAGTGCCCAAGCACCCTCTGGGTGAAAAACCTCTTTCTAACATCCAAATGAAGCTTCAGGCCACTCCCTTAGGTCCTGTCACTGGTCACATGGAGAAGAGATCAGTGCCTGCCCCTCCTCTTCTGCTCACAAGGAAATTGTAACTGCAGTGAGGTCTCCCCTCAGTCTCCTCTCCTCCAGGCTGAACAGACCAAGGGACCTCAGCCACGCCTCATATGGCTTCCCCTCAACCAGTATTTTGTATTTGTTCTGGAAAACAGACTTATTTTTCAGAGGCACGATAGAGAGGGGGCCAACAAAACACCATTACATTGAAAAGCAATGATTTTTAACTAGAACATTATTGGAAGCCCAAGATTTCATTTGGCTGCTCGTCACCACCTGGGCAATGAAGCCTTGCATGATCACCACTGCAAGCTGCAGTGTTTCTGTGTGCTGTGTCTTTGCTTTACATTTCCTCTCTATTGCAGGCTGAAAACAGTTTCCTGCTCACTTGTGTTCAACAAAGTTTTGCACCACATTTCCAATGAATTTTCTGGACATGGAATTTTAAAAAAGTAATTAGCCAAATATATTACTAAGTTGTCTTACTCATAAATATCAAATAGCAACATAAAAGAAGCATATGCTGTTGTGGTTCTCCAACTGGGTGCCAGATGGCAATACTAAGATTCAGACAGAATCTGTGCTAGAGTCAATTGGGAATAAACCAGCACTCAGATAACATTTTCTTTGCAGCAGGAAACACCATTTCAAGAAAAATCAACATTTTCCTTGTGTCTTTCAGCTCACATATTTCAGTTTTTCATAACAACACTACTGAAAGAGAATGTTTTGGTTTGTCAAAATGAGGGCAAACATCTTCATTTGAGTCAAACTGTCAGGGTGAGGACAGAGCAGGGTGGAGCTGTCACAGGTCAGATGCCCAGTGTCCCCATTTTCATTGCAGACCTGGTTCCCAGGTGTCACAGCTTTGTCTGAGGTGGATCTGACAGGACACTCAGCTGGCACCCCTGTGTGTGTCCTGGATGCACCAGGATGGGTCTGGGGGTGGGATTGGGCACACAGCCTGTACAATAACATGTTTAAATGCACCCAGCATCATTCACTCCAGCACCTGAAAAAAAAGCTGGTTTAAGAGCACTGAGATATTTCCCTTCAGCCAAACAAAATGTCCTGCAGGTCAAATCAGAAATATCAGAGATCCTGATTTTCCAGCCAGGTGTACAGCCCTACCAAGGGAATGGGAAGATTGACTGGTGTTTATACCTCTAGATAAGACAGGATGTCTTCTTGGGTGACAAATTGCAAGAATTGCAGGGTTTGACCCAGAGACAGGTGAAATAAAATAGGGGGAAAAAAGTTACATGATCCTGTGTTTTTTGTGAATGTTAAGCTTATAAAAAATAGGAACTTGTAAAGCACTACACCTCAAAATATGTGAAAAACAGGTACCACAAACAACCTGCAAGGGAAGACAATGTTTTTTTAATGAGGTTTACTAAGCTTATTCTAGGGTGATATGTGGAAAATGCAGTGACAGGGCTCGCAGGCTTTGATCACAAATGTGACACCTCCTGGCCAGACAGCTTATCTTGTCTGGTAGCTGGCTCATTAAGCTACTCACTACCACACTGTCTGAACCCAAATTTAAATTCTTAAAATTATTGGGCAAAGTTATGGATTTGGATTGTTTTGGAACTTCAGCACAGCGTGATCTCTTCATGTATTAAAAACAGTTTAATGATTTTGAGTTTCCTGCCGTTTGGAATTTGCTGCAGAGTTTGTGCACTGCTTTGTTTGCCTTTCCCTGTACAGTCTCTGCTTCTTCTTGCAAGTGTCATCTTCCTAGAAGTTTAATATATCACTCAAGTTCATTTTTTACTTCTTAAAACTCTGCTTTTCCAGACTGAAGAGGCGAGCTCTACCAGCTCCACACACAATGTCACACCAGGTTTCTCCTCTTTCTTATCAGTGTTACAAGGAAGGTACTTTCTGCTGCTATTCATTGTCATTGCTTTCCTTGAGTGTTTAACCACTTCCATTTCCTTTTCTTCCCTGCACAGATGCAGTGTTTTGTTTTGAACAAGAAAGCCCTGCAGAGAGTCTTCATTAATTCAAAAGCCTTTCAAAAAGGGCCTTATATTTTAACTTCAGTCACTTTAGCCAAAGGCAACACTGGGAACTTCAAGGAAGAAGTACCTATTTAAGTTCTTAAGAATAACTTTCATCTAATGTTACCTCCCATTTCTCCCTATCAAAGCAAAGAAGAAAACATTTTCATTTTTCTGTGAACAGATTATGTTTTTATGATAAGCTCATTAGAAAATGAGTCCACTCTTCTAGAATAGTTTTGTTCTGCATATCCTTGATTTCCTAAAGTCCTTTACTTGGAAAATAGAGAAAATCTGACTTGCCAAACCTTCTGAGCTGGCTGCAGCCATGACATTCCAGTGACTGTCTGCACCATGCACACCATGGCTGTGAACATTCACTCTGCATTCAGAGGTGCAAATACACTGGGACTTCACTCTTTAACATACCAATAGGAACCTTCACCCTCCTTTTCACCCCCAAACACATGAGCCTTCAGTAGCTTTGCACTCTGGAGTCCTCTGTACCACAAAGCAGCCTACTTTCAGCACGTTGGTCTCAACAAATAAAACAGAGAGGGATGGAGTTTTTGAACTTTCTGTACTCTTAGCAGGAAACTGATTCGTCAGATGTGCCAAAGAAGAGGAAAGATGAAGTAATCTGAGATGGTGTTGACAGAGACTCCAGGAATCTCTAGAATCACAACACATCATGTCTCAGTCTGAGCCCATCCATTCAGCTCTCAGAAGATACCAGAGTGGCCTGGAGGGAGACACAGGATCTGTAACTCTGCTACAGCAGAAGGAGGATGCTATGTGGTGTTCTGGGCCATCTGCTCTCCTGGGTCGTTCTCTGCATGTCTCATGAAGACACAGAAAAGCAGTCAAAGATAAGAGAGTCACCTTTCCTTCAAAACTCCACAGTAATTTTGCAGAAGTTGGGAGTAAAAATGACTTCTGGATATTTTGAGTCATATAAAAATAGCATTGTATAGTGTCTTATACAAATAAATGGCATATTTTGTATCTTCTATTTATATTTTATAGTTGGTTTCTTTCTTCTCTTAGCAAGTGTTTGCATTTGAAGCAAAAGGTTCTGTTTCCAGAGAAGCACAGCACCAACACCAGCCTAACTTTTCAGATGAACATGACTTCAGCTCATAGAGTCAAGGAAGCCAAAACAATTTGGGCTGACACCAGAGAATGAACTGCAGCATCCAGGACCTGAAAACCTCCCTGGAGCTGATGCATGATCTCCACATAAGAAAGCATCCTTCAACACACTCATGTGTGTTCCTGGACCACAGAGGAGGACACGTTACCTTCTCTCATTCTGATTCATCCATTACAGCTACAGACACCAAAAAGTTTTCCTTCTGCTTAGGAAGTACAGGTGTGAGTCGTGTGTCTCTAATCAAGTTCACACTGAAGCACACTGAGGAAAGAGTAGGGATCATCTCTACTTTTATTTAGCAGGCTGGAGATGATGTCACTAGCCAAGACATCAGTTTTAAGGTACAGCCAAAGGCCATAGCTGAGAAAGGACACTGCAAGGGGCATTTACTGAGGTGCCTCAGGAGAAAATCCAGCATTGTGCTGTGGGGGTGCCAGGCACAGGCAATCCTGTAGATGGCTGGAGGCATGCAGAGGGAATGCAGCAAGAAAAGGCAGGTTTCCCTCCCCAGACACCAGTGGTCCCAGACCTGGGTGCATCAACAGACCCTGCAAAACCTCATCCCCACTCTGAAGGTTTGGCTGTCCAAAGGTTTGGCTGGGCCCAGGCCAGCTCAGATGTGGCCTGGTTACAACCTGGGACCAGGCTACTGGGGAAGGGGCTGTGTGAGACCATCTGGGAGAGGCTCCATCAGGGGCTGACCCCCTCACCTGGGATGTGCCTGGGCTCCCCTTGCCCCAGGTCCCTCCCTGAGTGATGCTGACCCCATGCCTGAGCCCGCCCGTGGGTCCTGTTGGTCCCAACCTGCTGATTTGAATTCTGGTTTGACTGTGGACCTATTTATCCTATAGACATGACTGGAGACCCACCCTGCTGGCAGAGCCTGGCTGCCATCCCTGGGCCAGCTCTGCCATCCCTGCCCACCCCACTGATCTCCAGCTCCTGGATGACTTTCCCTTGCTGAGCAAACCCACTCTGCCCTCCCCACAACACACCCCCTCTAACAGGATCCAACAGCCACCTCCTGCTTAAAACAAGGGATGTGTCACTTCAGGATGGATTCAGAAATTATCTAATAATGCATAAAAATAGCTTCTCTATCTCAAAAGTTCATTTCTAGAATTCCCAATCACCTACCAATTCAAATGGCCATTTACATAAGTACCATGGGGTAGTGAGACATAAAACCACTCACAAGTTTTTTCCTGCGTTCAAAACTACCTCAGAGGCTTTAGAAATTCACCTGCCTACCTCACATTCAAAGAAAATAATCTCACAGGTTTAAATATTATATTTAAACTGAGCATTCAGTTTTATTTCCCCTTTGAATGGAAACAATAGATGCCAGAGGAAGGAGCATGTGAGTGTCACATCACAAACCCTCCTCCTGCCTGCATTTCAAGGACAACCAGAAACAGCTTGGTCCCTCGCTGACCTCAATATTCACAGTCTGAAAAGAACAACCACAGCCCTCAAAGCAGACCGAACAGCTGAACAACAAAGAACCTCGAAAGTATAAAATCAAACTCTTTTTCATAATGGCCACATGCAAATCAAAAGTCTTTGATACTCGTCGTGATGTTTAAATTAATTTAAGCGTTGTAGAGATCAAATTTCAAGTTCATAAGTGGGAAATACTAAAAAAGTGTTCAACATCACCTCAGTGTCCCTGAACCCTCACGTCTCACGAGACTCATTGTCCACTTCATTGCAGAGCTGCAATGAGTATGGGATAAGGGGGCTCAGTCCACCAGAAATCCACCAGCAGAAAAGTTGCTGGTTTTGTACCGAACTGACTTCATGAAATAGTTTCCCTTGAATCAACAGTGCCTAAGAAAATAAAGAAAGCAATACAGCACTGGTAGGGTCCTGCATTAACTATTGTATCCTTCAGATGCTCTAGGGCAGACACTTTTCTTGTTCTTTACATTTTTTAATATGCAAATGTGCTATTATTTAGCAGACTGATAGTTCTGCAAACAAGCTACTCATCCAAAAAAAAAATGCAATTACTTACAGTGGGGATAATTAATGATCGTTATAATTTTGCCCACAGCCTTTTCTGAAATTAGAGCCTGTGGACTAGTTGTCATGCAAATATCTACCAGGAGGCACTACTTGCCATTAACTCCTACCATTAAAATAAAATGAAAAAATCAGACAGAAGACTAGAGAAGAACAAAGGGACATGGAAAAAAGTAACTTCCCAAAGATAGCTGCATAACACATACTGCCTGTACCACAAACCTTCATCTTCCCTGCATCCATCCCTCTTACCATACGTAAATACAGACTCTGCATTTTGAGCAGTTGTTTCATTCTGACATCATTATTGGTAACTGTTGAGAAGCCCAGAGCAGGATCTGCTCCTACTGAACTTTCCTTAATTATCACTAGATGTAGTCTTAATGGATTGCCTGGAAGTGTCAGTAAAATGAGAGAAAGGACTGTGGTTCAATGAGGTTAAACTTAAATTAAAATCAGGGCCTTTATAAAGGATCTAAGACAGAAAGGTTCATTCTTTCCTGGTTTTACACTTTTTCATTAAACTTTAAACATGGCTTGAAAAGCATCTTGCAGCACCTTTGAGTTCCTCATTCACTCACTCTTCGGGCTGAACCAAGCTTACAAGAGAGGCAGCGAACACAACAGAAAGCCAGTCGCCACTTACCAGGGCAATTTAGGGATGAGCAGGAGTTTCCACTCTCTCCAAAAGCCTTCCAAGCCTCTCAATATAAAGTCTGAGAGGCAGGCACAATGATGCATGCACGGAGCAGCAGGATGGCAGTGCCCGCTTGCTTGCAACAGTGGGGAAAAAAGGGCAAAGAAAGAGGATTTCTGAGGAGAAGCAGAACTGTGACTAATGGAGGCTAAGAGATCCAAAAGTGTGGAGTCGTGCTGTGGAGTCAGTAATTCTCAGTCATCTGCACATGTTTTTATAGCTAGAAAAATATATCCTAAACAGGTTAAAGTACCCACTGTGACAAAAGCAGGCGCTGCTTGAAACAGGGATGGCTCATTTTCCCTGTTATACCTGTTACTTTCACTGGAGTCTAATCAGTATTTAATACTCCACCTAACAGGACAGAAATAATGCTTTCCTGTTTCATGTCCCTAGGCAGAGCTGTGATTAGTGACGTTTTCAGGTTGCTGTCACATTTATTTCATTAACATGAAACAGCATTGCAACTCTCTTTTGGAGGTGCTGTTTCTAGCTGTAAGGGCTGTAAAAAATCCTAAAATATGTCATCTGAGCAAAACCACTGAGCTCATCCTCAATGTGTAGATGTCTGTGAGACAACAGAGTTGAAGAGCAATATCTATTCTGGTCTCCTCAACAGATTCTCAGCCGTGAAATTTAAACCCTGAACTGGGACAATCAGGCAAGTATAATTATCATACAGTACCCAAATCCCTCACAGGCATTTTTCAGGACAAATACCCTATTTATTGCCACTGCCCCTATGACAACCTCCACAAGGCTGTAGTGAACTGCATCTGCAGAGTCCCATGCAATGCAAAAACCGAAAGAAGTAGAGAGGATTATGCAGCTTTTGGGGTGGGGTTGGCCTTGCAGAGGGATACCTGAGTGTGACCACACAACACATCTCCAAGTTCCCCCTGCAGACCGTGCAGATCCAGTCAATGCAGGTAATGAAGTTCCAGGCACAGTTCAATTGATGAGGCATAGATTTCTCTCTTAGGGTGATCTGAATTCTTCTGACTGCACTTATTTAATCAACAACTCCACTATCATGGGAACTTAGAGGGCTGGATCACACTGAGATGCCTACAGTTCAGATTTCATCCTTAGGGTTTGTTTCAGTTGCCTAAATGCAGGTAATGGCCCCATCCAACAAACTGGAAGGAGGGCAGGGCCCCAGCTGCCTCCTGAGAAGGGCTTGTTTCTTAGAAGATGGCCTTTGCTATTCAATTGCACCGTTTTAATATCTTATGACCTTCCTAGTGCATTAGTGTCAAACTCATCTCTCTGCTATTTAATTTAAAAAAAAATTACCTTTTTCATCACTCTTGGAGCTGTAGTCAAATGCTCTCCACTTGGTGGAGTAAAACCAAAATTCCTGCCTTCAAATACTTATCTTGTTTATCTCTGAAGCACAAGCCAGTGTCAGGGCAGGTCAATGAGCAGAATTATGATTTATTGTGTGAAGATCTATGTAAGTGGCTCTTAAACTATCATCTGAACCACACAAATGTTCCAACAGGCACTGTTACATGCTTCACCATAAAATTGCTGAATCTGACAGATTTAAGGTTGTTGATAGGTTTCTGTTAGAGAGGTATGGTTTGCCAGTGATCACTAAGTTTGGAAACTGCTGCTCTTTCTTACTTCTAACAGAAAATAACAAAAAATGAAGAAAAAGCTTCTTGTTATGTTTGCCCAGCAACTGAGAAAGACGGGTGGGCTTTTTTAAAGATCTGGATTTCTATGAAAACTGCTTTACATCAAGAAAGAGCTAGGTAATATGGTAACCTCAATGTTCAAGGAAAATGCATGGATAAAAGCTCCCTGTTTTTGAAAGCTATAAAAGGCAGGTTCATCAAAAGACCCACTGAATGACTGTCAGCAATAGTACACAGAATGGTGAGGTTTTCTGAGTTTTGCTGTTTTAAATGTATTCTCTAGGTAATGCTCTGGTCTGTTTTTTCTTGAAACATCTGTAGATAAACCACATCTTATCTGGTTGCAATGACATTGTTGCTCTTTATCTCTCTGCTGTGTCTGGAGCTGTGCCAAAGGAATGTCACTACATCATTTGCAATGATGCATGGTCACACAAACTCCAGAGTCCTGAAGCTCATCCTTTACAATTGCATAGGCAGACATTAAGGACTCCTGAAAGAAACAGCAGGGTCAGTGCCTATGATTCTTAAAAATAAGGATCTTCTACTGGGTATCACATGGCTTTATTTGAACTTGTTACTTGGACCTCAGCATTAGAGGTTATTTTAAAAGCCACTTGTTGTCTCACCACAGAACAAGTAATGCTGTGCTTTCATTTGTTTGCTTAATCTAGGTGAGGAGATCAAATACACAAAGAATGGAAAGACCTGAAAGACACATCTCTTTTCTAACAGAACACATGGAGAAAAATTAAACTTCTGGACAAAAAAAAAAAAGAATAAAATTCAAATTTCCCAGGTATTGGGTTGATTTATGTTTACAGACCTATTGTCAAGGGCTGCTGCCTGTACATTATTTTTTTTGTCCTGAGCAGTGGCTAATTTATTCTGTGGGATTTCCAGGATCAGAAGTTACCATCTAGGTGGAAGCAGGTGGCAAACTCACCCTGTTTGTAGGTGGCAGGGGCCAGGATAACTACAGTGTATTCTACATTATTTTACTGCATTAGGATTATGGAAAGTATTAGAAACTCATAAATAAATATCTGTGTAAAGAAATGTCACCAAAATATAGTCAAATTCTAGCAGTGCAAAGAGTGCAAAACCCACTTCTAGGTTTGTTAGAGTTATCACTTTGAAAAAGGAACCAGAGGAAGAGGCTACAGGAGCAAATCTCTTTGAGAGCAGCATTTTCTATATCCCAACAAACAATCCCATCAAAAGCCCATCAGGAAGAAAGGCATCAATTGAAAGCAGATGAAAGTATGATAAATAACTTTGACTTTCTCATAAAATGTTTATACTTAGTAAAGTATAACTGTCAGAAAAATATTTTGGAAAACCATTATATCCATTCAGTATAATTAAATGCCTAAAAGACTGAAAGAATTCACTGCCTAGTTCCAGATGGTATGTGAAATGTATTGGCTTTTATATTAGAAAGAGTGATTGCTAAAAATACTGATTTTAATGAACCCTGCAGATACGTAAAACACTTTTAAAATAGTATTGCTAGTAATGTTGGCACTTTCCTGTAAAGAAAATCCAATTCACATGAGAAAAGAATAAAGTCAAAGGTCTACCAGCCTAAAAAACCCCGACTCAATCACATATAGTAAATACAAATAAAAAGCTTAATCAGGGATTATTTCTCCTTCTAGTCTCAGCTGAGGTGGTAACTCTTTAGAGAAAGAAACTGAAGTAGCAGCGACTTCCCCCCAACCCCACTGTTTGATCTGACAAACAGTGTTTAGTTAGGTCTGCATGGGAAGACACTGGAAGTGAAGCCTGAGTATTTCACAGCTAGGAAATTCCTGGCACGATCTGGGAAGCTATGAAATAACATTGAATTTGCTGCAAGGACAGCCTGATTCTTCATTTTCTTTCATCTGCTCTGTGAAGAGGGGGTTGTTGTGTTATTAATATGATGCTGTCCTTGGTCTCCTGGCAATGTCACTTGTCCTGCTGCACCTCTGCTAGGGTGGGGAGCAAAGTTAATCACAGTTTACTCATAAAGGGAACAGGCTGGAGGAGGTGGCCAGGCTCACCGCTGAGGGCAGAGGTAATTAATGATCTGGAATATCAGAGGTAGAAACAACTCCATGGCTGATGAAGGCAGAGCTCCAAAAGGGGAAAAGCTTGAGCTCTCCACCTCCTCATCCCTGATGTGGTTGGTTTGCTGTTCCCAGAGTCACAGCTTCCCTGCAGCCCCCTAAATGTGGCACCTGATACAGACAGGGCAAATGCCCAGACCCACATGTGGGCACAGTGGGGTGGAACCAAGGCTGAAAATCCCACAGCATCTCCAGGAAATCTGTGCCTGGTTCTTAGGGGTTGACATCAGAATGTCATGGGACACCAAGGATGGAATTCAACTTGCAAATCAAAAAACCTAAAAGGACCTACATTAACCTGAGAATCATCTTTCTTTCTCTTGGCACAATTGGCTGTATTGGCTAGATATGCACAGGATGTAATGGGAGTTCAGACACTACTGCAGACACTGATATTTAGGTGTGTTAATCTGTGAATTTAATCCCCCCTCTCGTACCTAACAATATTACCAAATGAGGTGACACATATGGCATGGATTGGCTTTCAGAGCAGGCACCTGGGAAGACTGGAATGACCAGAGAACTACCCTATTCCCAAATTCCTGTTAAAATTCTGTAAGAAAATAGAAAAAAAATCATTTATGTTTAAAAGGACAGTACATTTTTTGTCCGTCCATGACACCATATTGGAAGGATACATGATTACATTTACAACTACAAACACAATTATCTACTTAGCATTTCTTCTTCAAAAATTTAGCACTTAGGCTGCTGCAAAGAAGCTATGCTGCATCTGTATTTTGATTCCTTAGTTTTGCTTTCCCCACTATGTTTTAAAATATGTATTGGATGTCATTGGGGTGAATACAAGGATGTCAGGTGAAAGTTTAGTGACCTTTTCGTGCAGGAATTCAGATAGTACAATCCTTTCTGCCCCTAACATCTATAAATGTGTTTATATGCATGGTGAATCATATGGTCAGCTACATCATGGAGAGGCCAAAAATTGACACACTGTTTGTGACTTACAAAATCTCTTGACTTTGAGGTTACTTCTTTTATATGTAATTGGATCTAAGGTGTTTTCTCTTATCTTCCCAAATCCCTCTGTTTACTTTCAGTACAATCAACATCTGCAAGCTGCAAAATGGATTTGATGCTGATGTACCATTTTTGACAGAAAATCTCCTGTCTCACTTCTCAGACTTTGTCACAGAAATGTAAAACGAATATTCAGAGAATGCCTTAAGTCAACAGGATTAAGGACTGTCAAGTGCACTGCTTAGTCCTATCTACGTGCTAAGGATTTTATTGTACTTTCATGAGAATATTTGCACTGGCAGTTAGGGATGTCTCCAGGGTTTAGCTTTTTTTTTTTTTCCTCTTTAATAACAGCTAGAGAGGTAAAAGAACTGCCTGTTGGGATAAGAAGTTGAACTCCTGCCCCCCAGCTCTCCACTGTCAGTTTAATTGAGTTCATTGCATAACCTTTAATCTGACATCCTTTACACTCAGCAGTGCATCATTTTCCCAACCCTTTAATTATCAGTGTGTACCAGAGCAGATGACTTGCACACCATGACCAGGCATCCCACTGCTCCCTGGGGAAACCACCACAGTGCAGGGGATCCTGACTGGGAGAGGCTGGAAGGGAGGATGGGAAGGTGAAGCAGGCAAGGAACTTGACTTTTGGGGGTAGATGAGCCAAAGGAGGCAGTGGATATCAGGAGAACAAAAAAGCAGCCACCAAGGAAGAATAAGCACCCAGAAAACTGGGCAGCTTTGGAGAAACAGGCAGAAAACAGGGTAGGATAGAGAAGATATAGAAACTATGAATAACAAACAGATTTTTAAAAAGCCTGACAGGCACAAACCTGGCCTTAATAAATCCTACCATGCATGGCAGAAACAGAAGGCAAATGATACAGACTCTGCCCCAATAAAATGAAAATCTGCATTTAATTCAAGCTCACGTAGAGGAGTATGGGAAGCACCTTCTGCACTTTGGTACTGTACAGCCCAAGAGTGAGTAGGGAACTAGGATTCAGAGTGATGCCTGCTGGAAAGATACATAATATACTAAACTCGAAACACCTCAAAAGACAAAAAAATAGAAAGAAAAATCAAAGGAAAAAATCCTCAAGAGACCTTAAAAAATAATCCAATAAAACACTTCCAACATAAGTAGTGGAGATTTTTTTTTAAGATAATTTCTGTGTTAATACTTCAGACAAAAATCAAGATTTTAGAAAAAAATCATGGTGAATCAGAAAGATTCTCTTTTTTCTACCCTCTTCCTGATCTTTCCCTTTCTCCTCTCTTTCTCTCTTTCCCAAAAAAAGGGAAAAAGGCACAGGCCAACCTTTTCTCAACTCCAGAGAGGTGATAGCAGAGAGAAAGGAAAGAAGACCAGAACAGTAGAACAAAAATATTGTGTTTAGTTTGAAAAAGGAATAAAACTTTATGGCCAACTTAATTAAAAAAGGGTGGGAAAGGGAGGGAAAGACAGGGAATTTCCTCTCCACAACAAAGTGCAAGTCACTGCCTTTACGTGTTTCCAGCCCATGCAAACAAAAAGTCTATTTAGAGACAAAAATAAGGCCTAATTTATTAACAAAAAATAGCAAGTCTGCTAATATTATACTGTGTTTTATTAACATGAAGCAGTTGCAGATCTTACAATTTACTCCACATCAAAGAATAATTTTGTATAGTGAATTATGTATTGAATGTTTCTACCTCCATCCAAAAGGCCAGTTTGTTCAAGGATGAAGAATAACACACCAGAAAACTGAGGGAGCTTTTATGGGATGCAATAACAAGGAAGGATTGCATTGACTTGACCCCATTCAGAGTCTGAGTTTATAAAGTAGTACTGGGCTGTGGAAGAACAGGACAAAAAATGTAAAAGTCCAAACCTCTGCTGAATGTTCCATACATATGGAGGAGGCTGGGGCAAGGAGGATCTAACAAGGTCTCCTGGCCTGCCAGTGCTTATGTCCTAATCAGAGAAAACACAGAAAGTCACCAGGAGAAATGCAAGGTCTCAGAGTCCTCCTCTCCAGGGCAGGGACCATCTGTCTGCTCTGTGTGTGTACAGAACCAAGCCTGGGGGCGTCTTTGTTAAAAAAGTTAAAAAATTATCCTGGTAATTTAGAGGCTGTATTCTGGGAACACCGATGGGTAAACAATGACCTTGACTGCTTCATTGAGATACCATGCCCATGGACTAATAGTTCTGGCAGCTGAGATTTTCCTGTTCTGGAAACATTTCCATTTAACCAAAGGACATGCCTTTTACTGGCACTTAAATGTTCTGTAAGAATACAAGCCAAAGCACAATGGTGTTATTGTCTTTTATAATTCTAATTAAATACCACTGTCTTGCTTGACCATGAAAAAATTGCAGATTTCAGCCTTCTCAGCTGTTACTTCCAGAGATGGAGAGAACTAGGAGAAAAAAACATCAAAGAAGCAAGATCTGACATCTATAAACCAGAAAAGAAAAACTGAAGTGTTGTATAGTGTGAGATGCCTTTATCTAGCTGCCAGCTTCTTTGATGAGTTCACTCAGAGCATTTCCACTGAACTGGGGCTGAAGGTTTTGTTTCTTAAACATCCCCTTCACTCAAGTCAGACTGTCTGAGTGCAGTCCTCAACAGGGCCCTGTTCATCACCAGAGGAAGAATAAACGAAGGGAAAATCCTCCCACTGTCCCAATCTGGATTTAGGAGCCATTGCTCCTCTTAGGCAGGCAGCTGTCAGAAATGCTGTAAGGCTTATCTCAATCTCCTCCCATCGAGGCAGATGCTGACCATCACTTAACCCATTCAAAGATATTAAAAACAATGGGAACTATAGAAGAGTTGGAAAATAATTAAAATCCCCAAACAAGGGAGAGTTCCACCTTCTGTTCTAAATTGCCATCTTTGATGCTGTTTTTAAAGATGATCAAGTATCTTCCAGGCTTTGGAAGTCACAGAGTGGAAAATGCATTAACTGCCAATATAAACATGGGTTACAAGCATCTTTAACAGAGGGCACAAGGGTGAATTTGTTTCACCACAGTTCTTGGCTTTGACGTAGTAATTATGCTGAAAGATACAAAGTGCTCTCATGAAAGTCACTTTTTAAAATGGTTTATAGTTTTTAGGGCAAACAAGTACAACAGAAAGGGCCAGCTAACCCAAATGGAGTAAATCCAGTGGGGTAAAAAAGACAGCTGAAGTCAATAGGCAGTGGAGCTGCCTGGGTGAAGCAGATACAAATGTTTAAAAGTCCCAAATTTGGAAATCTCTTGCAAGACAAGGTGGGGAGCAAGAGGGGTCAGATCCTCATCTGAGCAGCTGTCCAGGGACAGCCCAAGCTCCTCTGGCATACACAGAAAAAAACATTTCACAGCTCAAATGAGGAGTCTGCACAGGGCCAAATTTGGGGTTCACTTTTTGCTTCCAAGACACATTTGTTCTTCCTCTTCAGATATTCCAGTCAGGCTGCTGGAGAAAATCTGGTATGTCAGACTTTCTTCCAGAGGGACCAGATCTTTGTGCATACTTGGTTGCACATTCTTTGCACCTTTTTAAGTCGAAGTAGACAAAATAATAAGCCATCAGCAATGGCAGACTTAAAACAGCTCATCATCATGCTCTCAATGTAATTATTTCATCAGAGAGAAGTTAACTGAACTTCTGATAGGTGTGCTGTGCATGAATATGAGCCTATGACACAGTGTCTTGCTCACATTTTACCCTATAGGTGCCTGCTATATGAATTTCAGAAGCTTTTCAGATGTCTGTTTCACTGAAGTGAAACCTGCTGTGGTTTGTTGTGGTTTTCCTTGTGGTTTTTTTTTCCTTCAGAAGGAATTCTTTATTCTTGATTGAATAAGACTGCGCTGAGATTTTTAGAAAAAATATTTCCTTACCATCAAACTATGAGTCATGAAGTATGGCTCTCCAAATTAAGTATCTGCCATAATCTATGCTTGAATTACTTTTGATTTTTTATTTTGCTTATGCTTTGAATGCAAACATCAAAAGTGAGATCCATGAGTTTCTAATGGTGCTGCAACCATTTCTGTACCCTGACCATTAAGTGTCAACAAGAGTGGTCTAAGAATGCTCTCCACAGTAAGAGTGACAGACCTTGAGTGATAAAAGAGATTACAAATAGAAATAAAGAAATTCCTTCTTTTTTTAGAGGAGGCACAAAACATCTTGTTCAGATCACGATTAAAATTTCATGTTGGAAGTAAGGACTTGTAGGTCTGAACCAAGAAAATACTTTTCCTCATTTTCCTTTTCTTAAGTTTTCTCCATTTTGTTTCTATGGGAAGTATGAGGTACAACATACTCAGACCTGAGTAGAAATAAATCTATTTTATCACTAACATCACTATGGCCAAAGTGCTTCCAATTTGATGTGTGTTTGTTTTTCTGACTAGTTTTAGCAAGGGAAAAAATGCCCATGCCTGCATTTATTTTGATCAACAGCATTGAAAAACCCTATAAAATCCCTCTATTGTCTGAACATGCCCTCGAATGAGGAAAATATAATAAAAGAGGAATCAAGTTCCTTCTGTGACAAAGCTATGAAACAACACTCTTTATTGTTCTACCAAAGGAGATTGCAACCTCTGTATTCCAGTATGTTTTGGATATTTCAGACCACATGTGTGTTTAAACATCTGTCAGGCTCCAAAGAATGATAATAATAACAACAATAATAACAGTACAACAAACAAAACCAAGCATCTTTTCTATATACTAAAACACCACTATTGAACCATGGCTCACCTGCAGGTAAATTAAAGCACAAATTAACAGAATTAGGCACGGGCTTAAATACTGTGGATTTCAAAGGGACAGAAGCCCATCTTCAGACATGAGTCCCTTTGCTTGGCTTATGATGACAAATGCATGTTACAATTCCATGATTTATCAAGATCAAACTACATTTGGGAAAGGCACAACTGTGTGCATTTCAGTATATTTGATATAAATATATATAAATACCAACTTCTCTTGATGCATGTGGAATACATTTCATAGACTGAGAACTTCAATGATGAGGATGCAGTAAATCAGCAACTCAATCAATGCTGCTAACACAAGTCCCCCCTTATAAGGAGGCTTTACAGAGATTTCAGTTTAGTGATTTATATTTCAATATCAAGTTGAGACAAAAGTATGGTGTTTAGAGTCAGGCTTTAATGTATAAAGAATCCTCTGTATAAAGAGGGGTGTTTCTCATACCTATGCTTAAGTTTAGAAGAAAAGATTGAGGGCATGACCCAAATCCTTAGAGGCCTTCTGCTTTCAGTGCTCTGAATCATTTGTCCTTCAAGGGCATTAAATTTTATTTTTTAAAGTTTACTAGTAGGAGAATTAAAAGGCCTTATTTATTTCCACATTTCCAAGCTCATATTTAAACTTTAGGATATCATACCATTTCTGAAATGGAATGCATTTCAATTTCAAACCAAATTTCCACCATATAAAGATCTATGCTGTGTTCTGCATATGTTTACTCATAAACAGGTTTGTTAAGAAAGGGACAGTCTACAAATGGAATTAGTTTTCTTTCTTTGAAAGGTCATAAACCCCACCACTTTCTCAAAGTCTAGCCAATACTGCAGCCTGAAGTTAGGACTAAAAGAATGACAGAACTGATTGGAGTTTTTTTCATTTACTGATCAAATGAAATATGTTAGATTCAAACCAATTTTGGATCAGAGGAGCTTTCTTTATTTTTCCCCACAAAACAATGTATGTGTTTCAGTGTTTGCTGAACTCACCAGGGACCAGAGATGCACCTTTCCCAGAAAACCACTCTTTGTAAGACATCTCTAGCATGCAAACTGTAGATATTCCTGGTAACTATTAAATCACCTACTGAGAGCATAGAGACATTATAATGTTCTTTAAACCTAGACTTCCTTCTATAGGGAAGAAATAAAAACGCTTCTGTCCCTGTGTGGGGTTGAAGTTCAGAGCTTTATGTTCACTGAAATATTGCCTACACACTTCAGCAGGTAAAGACCACGAGTGCTGATCATCCTCCAGCACCCTTCACACGTCCTGCTGTGAAGGGCATTGACTCCTCCTGCCAGTGCCTGGCAGAACAGACCTGTGCTGCCCAGCCTGGTGCATCCCTGCAGCCCCAGGCGTTGCAAACACTGTGCTTGTATTGGGTACTGAATTTGGAGACTTCAGGCACAGCTGCTGTGACTTACTCTTATTTGCAAGATTCAAACTGGTTGCATTTCATTTTTTTTTTTTTTTTCTCTACTCCTTTTGGTTTCCCTCTGAAGAAGGCACCAGAAGTGATCACTGATACCATCAGGACCAGGTTTGCATTCACCATCTTTGGCACCACACAGTTCCACTCACACACGTCCAGCCAGAGGCACACAGGAAAACAGCACAGAACAGAGCTAATTGCCATCTGGAAACCTGTGCTGCAAACTGCCCTTGTCAAATTATTTCCATCCAACTTTCATGTTAGGCATAATATTTTTATTATGCAATAGTAGTATATAAAATTACGTATATGTTTGCATTGGGTTTTGATTTTTTTAGTTATCTTTCACTAAGCAATCATTGAGCATCAGGCATCAACAACTGCAGGGTTTTTCCAAACTTTTCAAAAAGCTTAATTATTCTTAGAATAATTTTTTTTTTTTTCTGCTAATAAACTTATCTGTTTCTTACTCAAAATAAAGTCCATTCACTCTTGTTCTGCTCCTGACTCACTACTCTCCATTTTCTAAGAAGCTCTTGTGCACTAGAGATGCCTTGAAATCTCATTTTAAATCAAACAAAGTCAGCCTTCTAATAAGCTTAGTTTAGTTTTGTTTAGTTTTTAAATCTTGTCACGCTTGCTTTCCTCTGGATTCTTTTTTATTTGTACTTATAATTCTGAAACTGGGACTCAAATCACAAAAAAATTATTTATAGCAGAATAACTATTTCCCACATTCTATTAATGCTACTCTTATTAAAACTTCCCTCAAGAAATTCCTTACATCTTTCCAACAGCATTAGCAATGTCTACTTAATTTATGATCTAACACTAGTTCTTTCTGTGCTGCCCAGTGAAATATTCCCCATTTTATATCTTTGCTTTTGATTCCCTTCAGCCCTGTAGATAGTATTTTTGTTTATTTACCTTTATTTTAATGATTTTAAGCCATTTGGCAAGTAACTCCATGCCACAGTGTGTTCTAATCCTGCACTCTGCAGTGTCTGTAACCATCCCAGGCTGACATCAATAGGAAATGTCAGCAGGGAAGATTTTCCTCCATCATCCAAACCAGTGAAAACACAGACAACGAGGCCCAAGGTTTGATGCCTGGGTAAATTCCAGTGAAATGCTCTCCTAGCTTTACAGAAAACCATGTATTGGTTACTCTACTGCTTTTCAGGCATCTCTCCACCCATTTTGAGACCACTGTACCTCTACACCTTTTGGGAAAAATTATTTGGAATGGTGTCAAAAGCCTTGCTAAAGTTCAAGATATGTCACAGATACCACTTTTTACTCACCTGGCAGATCCTATTCCTTTATAGGGATGACACAATTTATACCTGACAAATCCACAGGCTCTATTTTTATCTCCTTATTATGCTCCACAGGGTTATTAATTAATAGATCCATTCTCCTTTGGGCTATTGGACTCAGCTTCACTGGTGGACCATTCTCTCAGGTTTCTTCTTCCTTCCTCATGGTTCATTCCTCAAGTGTGGTTCATTCTACCCAGACACTCCTAAACTAAATATGTTTGACTTATCTACGTATTTTATAGTATTTTCTCCTCCTGTCTTTTCTCCAGGTCATGTCTTCTTGTTAAATTTAATCACTTTAATTAAAGCATCACAAATTTCTTTTAGAAGACTGAAATTAAGAATAAAAATTTTAGCCTTTTTTCAACCATCTTTTTTTTCTTTCTACATTATGTAATTGCTTTCTTTTTTTTTTCTTTTTTTTCTTTCTTTTTCTTTTTTCTTTTTTTTTTTTTTTTTTTTTTTTTTTATTTTTTTTTTTTTTTTTTTTTTTTTTTTTTTTTTTTTTTTTTTTTTTTTTTTTTTTTTTTTTTTTTTTTTTTGCCTTTCATCTGTTCCTAATATATTTATAGTGAGTTTTTTTGTTCTGGCTTAAGGTGACTTGCTTGCTGCAAGTTATTCTGCGCCTCAGCTCAGCCTCCTCTCTTTCCAAATTCCTGTGTATTCCTTCACATTACCTTTGAAACAATCTCATCTCTGAGACCTGAACCTTATGTAAATTTTTGCCCACACTAGAAAATACCAGAAAACCATCAGGCCACAGAGTTTCCTCCACAGCATGTTCCAAGCAATCTGCTCAGATGTACAAATCCTTATGATCACAGAAATATCCCACTGGGGAACCTGCCCTATCAGACCACACAATTCCACTGCAAAGAAAATTCAACTAAATTAAAAATCTGATCCAGAAGTGTATTGTGGTTTGTTTTTCTTTCCCCTCACTGTGCCCAGTTGTGTAATTGCCAAGTCTTTCGTAAGTCAAAAAACATGATGAGCCAAAGCCACAAGGAAAGAGCTAAATGAGCTATCATTTGTGGCTTTCACATAGCATTCGTTATTTGAATAATACAATTTAAAATTATAGTGGTGAACACACATAAATGTCAAGTCTAATAGCCTTTGGTGGCGAAATAAAACAGAAACTGGCAATCTAACTGTTGGGCTCTGCACTGGAGTGCTGGGATACCTTTTCCTATTCAGCTTTTCCAGCTGTCTGTCAATACAGCCGTGTGTTATTGTCAACCTACGTGTCCTTCGATCAAAGCCACTGCAACTGAGGCTGATTGCTATGCAGCCCGAGTAATTTGGGCCCTGCTCTCCCAGGCACTCTGGTGGCAGCTGCATTTCCATGGCTTCCTGCAGCACACCTGCAGAAGGACTGCAGTCTGATGGCTGCAGTGCTACAAAATACCATAATTAGGCTGTATTTATGGCTGGAACGGAACAGCTTAATTTCAAGGGAGCTGGGATTGGGCATTCACGGATAGCTGGGATGTTACCTGGTGCAAAAGGGTGAGTGCTGCTACTTGGCATGCAGAGCAGTGCTGGTGGCTTTTACTGTAACACGCCCACACACTGCAACCAAAAACCCCAGCCTGAAACAGGAACGGGAACCCAAAGCTCTCTCCAAGCATCCACGTGCTCCAGTGCACCTGCACAAATCCATTAGAGCCAGTCAGAAAGGGTTTGATTGCAAGGGAAAATCCTGTGCTTGTCTGTTATTTCCCACCCTTTGGTATCAGAGCAGCAGCGCCCAGCAGGGCTGTGAATCAGAGCCTCATTTACCACCCACCGCTTAATGTGAGCTGTTGCCTGGGATTGCTTTCAAGGGTAGGTATTTGCTTTTAAACTGGGCTCTCAAACAACCCAGGGTGGTCAGACAAGGGCACTGGCATATTGCAGGGGGAAGGGCATCTGCTGCCTTTAAAACTGCTCCTGGGTTCCATCAGTTTTGAAAAATGATAACGAAAATTAACCACATAACCTGGACCTTCATTCACATGCAGGGAGATGGGAGCCTGCCCATTGAGAAGTGGGGAGAGAGCATGAAAAAGTAAAAGAGGGTTCCGAGAGATTACAGAAAAACCCACTGGGTTCACAGGCTGATAATTCATCACTGGGAAATAAAATGCTTTGTTTCCAATAAACATCCTATGTTCATTTGCCCGATACAAAATGAAAGAGGATCCTGAAAACAGCTGAAAGGAACATTTTTCAAAACCTGTGAATACCAAAAATTGGTTTATTCCACTAATCCATACTGCAAGAAACAGCCTGACTTCACGCTTTTGTTCATCCAATTCACATATCACTACACTTTTAAGACAGCTACTGCTTCATGGGGTTTTACTCTGACCAGTGATAAATCCCTAAATGCAGTAGAGATAGAGGAAGAAACACTTCAAGGACTAAGCCACTAAGCTTGATTTTCCAAGCAAATAGTCTTAGGTAACAAGTTTTAAAAAAAGAAAAAAAAAAAAGAAAAAGAAAGAGACCTGTAATTATTTGATGTGGTGCACACATAATAGACTTTGAGGCAATTATTAAAGAAAATTCAGATGGCCAGAGTTCATTTCCTGTGCAATGCTCCCCCTCCCCTGAGATTGCAGACAATTGGGCTATGTAGCCTCGAGCACAAACCTCAATAACTTCATCTTTGGGGATTTCAACCCATTTGATCGCTTTAATAGAAAAAGTGATGTGACACCTCTTTGTAATCACCCAGGTTTCCTTATGTAAGTCACTGGTTGCTGTAGGAGAGGTGTGACCCCACACCCTGTTCCAGTTTGTGCCACAAACTGGGCCCCCATCATCTGAGAAACTTTGCATCTTTGCCTCTCAATATATCCCCTGGAAATAAATAATAAAATGCTCAGCACTTCTCAGGAGTAATGCTCTGATGTGAAAACACGTACTGTACACCTTCTGCTCCCACGTTTCTCTCCAGTGCCTAAAACCTGGGCAGAGATCTGAGACAGCAGCTGCAGCCCAGCTTAGTACTAAAACTGAGTATTTGCAATGCTAACCCGTTGGATTCTGCATCTTTTGCACCCTCTCCGATTGTACGTGGCTTTCTGGAAAGAGGCCAAAAGTGAGCTAGGTATGAACATGGCAGAATGAAACTATCAAGGAACAAGGGCTTGTTTAAAAGAGAAATTACTCCAGAAAGGGCTGTTCAAGAGAAGCTATTCCAAACAGCTCACTATGTGCACAGTCTTACACATATAAATATACCAAGTGTGTTTCAAGGACCCACTTGTGTGGGTCACGTTTGTGTGACAACACAGAGCACATTTGTGTATCCTATACTAAGGACACACTTGTGTGTTCTTCCACTCATATTAAAAGTGAGCCAGACCTAACCCTACAACAAGCAGAAAAAGGACCTTGCTGATGTCCTTTTTATTTTTTTTTAATTTCTAATTTTTAGTGCATAAACAGAACTTGGACCGTGCCCTGAAGTCCAGAAGAAGCCAGTGCCACAGTGTTCTGGGCCCACATTTGACAACATTAGACACAGCAGAAGAAGCCTGGAGCTGCAGCATGGCAATGGCAAGCATCTCTATGCCTTGCCAGGAGCCTGGCAGATTCCCACTCTTCTCATATGGGGATGAGCAGCTGTAGGATGAGCAGCTTGAGATCAACCTTCCTGAGAAGCCAAGAGGGGGGTAAATCAATAGAGAAAACCTCTGCTGTGATGAGACTACTGAGACCCAGGAACAGAACCAGCCATGGGCCATTCCTATCTGAGCACCTTCTCTTTGATGCCTGATTATGCCATGTTGTGGTTTAGCCCCAACCTGGTGGGATGAGGAGGAGAATCAGAAAAAAAAGTAAAACCCATGGGTTGAGATAAGATCAGTTTAATAATTGAAATTCAGTCAAATATAATATTAATAGTAATAATAATAGTAGTAGTAATAGGAAGAAGAAGAAGAAGAAGAAGAAGAAGAAGAAGAAGAAGGGAGAGAAGTAAAACCTAAAAGAAACAAATGATACATTATATAATTGCTCACCACCTGCTGACTGATGTCAAACCCGTCCTAAACCATGATCAGCCCCTCTCCTGGGTAACTCACCCAGTTTATATCCTGGGCTTGGGGTTCTGTGGTATGGAATATCCCTCTGGCCATGCTCCCTCACAGCTTTTTTTGCACTTCATCCACGGCAGAGCATGAGACACTGAAAATTCCTTGGCTTAGGGTAAGCACTGCTTGGCAACCCAAGACATCAGTGTGTTATCAACATTATTCTGAATCCAAAACACAGCCCTGCACCAGCTACTGAACAAAAATGAACTCCATCACAGCTGAAGCCAGGACACACCGACAAGAGCCTGCTCGTGTATCATATTTGTGTGAGGCTGTCTGTACCTCGTAGCTGACAGGCAGCTAAACTGCTTCTGTCATTTCTTTATTTCATTTTCCAGCAATTTTCNTGATACATTATATAATTGCTCACCACCTGCTGACTGATGTCAAACCCGTCCTAAACCATGATCAGCCCCTCTCCTGGGTAACTCACCCAGTTTATATCCTGGGCTTGGGGTTCTGTGGTATGGAATATCCCTCTGGCCATGCTCCCTCACAGCTTTTTTTGCACTTCATCCACGGCAGAGCATGAGACACTGAAAATTCCTTGGCTTAGGGTAAGCACTGCTTGGCAACCCAAGACATCAGTGTGTTATCAACATTATTCTGAATCCAAAACACAGCCCTGCACCAGCTACTGAACAAAAATGAACTCCATCACAGCTGAAGCCAGGACACACCGACAAGAGCCTGCTCGTGTATCATATTTGTGTGAGGCTGTCTGTACCTCGTAGCTGACAGGCAGCTAAACTGCTTCTGTCATTTCTTTATTTCATTTTCCAGCAATTTTCCACCAGCGTATGTGGGAATGTAAAAGAGTGACAAACTCACTTTGGGTTTGTGCTGCAAACCCGACCAGCCGAGGTTTTGCTCACATCCCACCACTGTCTGAAGAGATTTGGCAGAGGCTTAGATCCAGCTGGTGCTGGCTGGGGCTTGGGCAAGTGATGCACTTTCCAATTGACCTGATAAACTGGCAGTCTTGGATGGCTGCATTTTGTCTAATTTGCAAGAACTGCTACACAGAGCTTATTGGAATCATAAATTCTGGCTTTCTGGAGTCTGTTTCTACAGGAACCTGATTTTGCATTTGGATTCTTCTTGATAAAATGTCTTGTTTCCCTAATCCAAAAGAAACTATGATTACAAACTAAGGGCTAGAAATCATTTGATACTAGATTCCATAATAGAATACAGGAAACACAACTGTGTATACAACAAGCACTTTTCTTCCATCCTGCATTTCTCCTTCTGAACATTGGGTTTCACAAAGACAGGACTCTTCTTTTTCCCAGCACATTTTTAGAAAGCATAAATAATATGGATCAATATTCATAAAGAGCTTATCTCTGAATATTTCTACACTTCATTTTATTTTTCTGCCAACAGATAGATATTTTGTTATCTATTTTTTACAGCTCTTTTATCCTTCCTCTTGCCCACTGACTTGGTCGCTACCTGAATCTCTACTCTGTCTATATTTCTTTGTTACTTTAATTCTTTAGATGAAACCTTTAAAACTGAGTTCTTTGTGTTTCTTAACTTCTTAGAGTGACATAGAAAGCAGCAGAAGTGGTAGAAGTTTATTTTGGAGCTTCAACAGACCTATCTGGAAATTTTTAAACATTTTTTTTTACAAGAAAATTCCAACACATTTTTGCCTGCACTCCACATATTGACAGGCAACATCCAGCAACATCTGCTCAAGGGAAGTCTTAGGAAAAAATGACTGGTTTAAGAAAAATGAAAAACCTGGTGGCAAGGACAATTCTCCAGGTCACAACTTGCCTCCCAGTAGCTACTTTTCCATGGTAAAACTTCATTGCCCAGTCTGAAGGGACAGCCCAGCCATGCTCAGACAGGAGAGACTGATATTACATGACATGAAACAGAAGACCAAGCACCAGCAAGGTGAGCTCAGTGTGATGCACTCTCCAGGAGGCCTCACCTTGTACCTGCTCATGGGTGATGCAATGAGCACCAAGTGTTCCATGGAGAAGATGACTGAGGGTCCCTGTGAACAGGCCTTTGGGTTGATTGCAACACACAGGTCATGTCCCATCATTTAAGGGTATTGCTCGGCTTCAGTTGTCTGGTATTTGACTGCCTCACCATTTGTAACATATTTATTCTCTCCAAGATGAAAGGAGCTGCTATTTACTCTTTGAAGGGTGAAAAACAAGGAACTGAGAAATTAAGTGCACTCATCAACACTGTAAAAGCACTGAAATGGAGCACAAGGACTAATTTACTCACAACTAGCAGTTGCCTGGCCTGCAGGAGCACCACTGTGCATTTGCAAGAAAGGGAGGCATGGGAGCTGTCAGCCCCTTCTGCAGGACCTGAGCAGACCATTCCTTTGAGTCTTGGCACTTGTTCTCTCTCCTTGCTCATCTCAACGATGCCCTTTCAACACAAACTCTGGAAAAGCCTTTAATGTGCACAATTATTGGAAAGAAAGCAGAAATCTCAGAGAAGAAAAGATGTGCAGAAAAGTGAGTAATGATTTTGTGTAGCTTTGATTTATTGACTAGTGGAAGTTATGTGTGTATGGTTATTTAATGCCTGTGGCTGGCTGAGCAAATTTGCTACCTAATTCAGATTGCTTAATGCTAAATGGTCATTATGTTGCTGTAGGCTTAATTAACTAGTGGGTGGACTATGGGTTTTAAGATGAAAGCAGTTTTTTTGTTTTAAGAAACAAATGTTTTGTTAATTTGCCTTTTTTTTTTGCATACTGTCTCAGTATTGACTATAAAAAATGTCAGAACATACTAAAGTATTCCTGTCATGGCCTTTTTCACTAATAGTAATTTTATTTTCTTAGACTATTCGGAAATATTCTCTCTGAATCCCTATCAAGCATAGTTAAAAGAAAAAGAAAGGATTTTTGAATGCATTTATGTCATCAGAGCCTTTCACATTTATATTTAGTTGGTACCTTTCAAGATTTGCACTGAGCTGATTTGAAGGTGGAGTGTCAGCCCAGCCAACAGACGCTGCTCTGGGTCTCAGGACTTGTTCAGTACAAGCCAGGTGATGAGCTTGGTGAGTTGACAGCACACTTTGCTTCCTGATTTTCATGTTTCTACTTAAGTGTGTGACTCAAACCTGCAGTATTTCCACAATGACCCATGTCCCCATGACATTTAAGGGACAGTCACTCAGGCTGGAGGTGGTTTGTGATTTATGTCTGGACAAATGGAGCTATTCAATTTACTCTGCATCCAAGACTTCATTACATAAATCCTGAACTAAATTCCTCTTTGTCAGAAATTAGGCCCTGAGCTACCTATCTGGAGAATATTTACCTTCGCAGCAGTAGGAAGCAGCAACTTGGAACAAAATTTTAAGAGGTATTTGGAAGGGTCTAGAAAACAGCTCAAGGAATCTTTCTCCCTCACGAAGGCAGGCACAAATGCGTCTAATGCAGTGTCCCCACAGTGCTCCTGGGAAATGTGATGACCACTGGTCCCACACTTCCCTGGGAACATCCCTAGCTGGCTCACAGAAACCATAAGAGAGGCCCTTGGCACGTGGATAAATTTGTGCTTTATTTATCAGAAACTTTGCCCTTCTGTGATCCAGTGACTTCCCTCATCACAACCCTGATGATGAGAAGATCACACGGTTAAAATTCTAAAATCCATCTGCATCTCCTCACCACAGCACTCAGGACAGCATTGTGCCTCCTCATCAGCTCTCTCCAAGGGAGAACAAGAGCACAGGGAATGTCACCATCTCCCCCAAGGCTGGCCTGTGGTGGACAGCAGGGCAGTGCAGGATATGCACTCTGGAGGCACAGTAGCAAATATGAGATTAGCTTCTCCATGGAATTCACCTCTTCACAAGCACCTCTGGACTGGCTCCACACCAGTCCTCACTGCTGGGCTTTGCTTCAGTGGGTCTCAGCTCCATGTGTGGCTCCCAGCTGACTAAGTCAGCACTAAAATATCAAAATATTTGAAGAACATGCTGCTCCTTTTTATACTGTGTCACTTCATTTAGTACTATGTATCATTTAGCATTATGTATTTGCCACCAGTGCATCTGGTAGCAATTACTTTGCTGCTGTAGACATTTCCTATTACCTGATGTAGACATTTTCTATTACCTTCTCCTCAGTGTAAGCCACTCTTAACAGAGCAAAAGGTGTCAAGGAATCTGAGTTCTGACCCATGGGGTTTCCTGGAAAGCACTGAAGTGGTTAATTTATACAGCTCCAGTAAGAATCTAAGTGCTTGGCAACAAGAATATCATATCAACTCTCCTCAGCTCAGGTAGTTGAGTCTTGCGAATTTTACTTGCCTGCTCAGCTGGGATGAGTAATTATTTTTGATGGACGAGTAAATTGCCATTAGTATTTCCATTCTGCTAAAGCTGGAAGATTAGTCTTTGTGGCCAAGCTGATAAATTTCCATTACAGTTTCACAACTCTGAATGAATGGATGTAGCTGCACTTTCAAATCCAGACACAAAATCTGTCCTTATAGGTACCCCTACTCAAGTACAGAGCCTCTCAACAGGCAGCAGGAGTGAATCCTGCAGAAACACTGACACCTACTCAGCCCAAGGTCTTGCTTGGTCTCTGCTGTTTAATAAGGAACAGTCATTACCTGAAATGCTACACGAGCTGACTAACATACCATGAGTACCCACACCAGGACTGTGTTTGCTGAGCACCTAAAACCCCTGTTTACATCACTCCCAAATGAGGTTTGAATCTTGAATCACATCTCCTCAGGCTGCCCAGAGCTGTCTCCTGAAATGCCTCTCAAATCATTGCTGCTCTTTTCCCTGATTTCAGTGCTAATGGTTCCAGGCACCCAACACCCAGCTGAACCCCAGCACTCGGTGGATGTGGGACACAGCTGGGCCACATGTCACAGAGCCTGTGCAAGGCTGAGGGAGGACACAAACCTTTCCACAGAACAGGCAGAAGAGGTCACGGGTGAGGAGCTGATTGCAGGGAAAACACTTGCATTAGCCATCACAATTCTTTAAGGAAAAGTCTTTCTAAAAGAAACTCTTGGCTTGAGAGCTAGCAATAAGGACCAGTTCTTAGGATTACACAGACACCTGAAAGGGAAGGGGTGCCACAGCAGGGACAGCTCGAAGCAGCTGGGAGAACTGGCATTATGTGTCTGGATTTGATTGCAGCAGGTGTACCTGCCCTCATTGAGACATTCTCCAGCAGCTTCCCACCGTGCAGAAGCCTGCCCTGAGCTTCCAGCAATCCCACCAGCATTCAAAGCAGGAAGAAAGCTTTAAGTAGCCTGCACAGTCCCATTTGTGCCCCGTGCATCAGAGGGCACAGCCCAGCCCCTCGCCAAGGCACAGGCACGCTCTGGAAAGGGCTGCTTGCACAACCAGCGAGGTGAGGGACTCAACACCTCCGGCCCTACACCGAGCTCCTCACCCCTCCTGCTGACATTCCTTCACCAACAGGTCCATGTGCCCTCTGTAAGGGCTCTCTGTGTCCTCTGATAAAGGAGGGTCAGCTGGCTGCACGGGCAAAAAGCTCTTGGTGAATTTTAAGCTGTATCTTATTCTGGAGGGCTCTTCTAGGAGACTTGTTACAGAATCCTTACAGCCCTTATGTTCTCTAAGATGCTTTTCATGCACTCTGTGTTTCTCTGTTCTTCTTTGCTAATAAGGACTCAGGAAATCACTGCCAAGTTTCTCATACCCTTATTAACAAGTGGATGCTGTGACACTGTTTAATTATTAAATAAACCTGCAGTCTGAAAGTAGCTGGAGACAGAGAAGGACAAAAAATCTTGTGCAACACTTTTATCAGATGCACTGAAAAATGGCAAGAAAATCTGCCTAGCAAAAAGCCTGATCAGGATATGATACAAAATGCAGACATTAACTGGATTTTTAAAACTGGTTTCTCTGACATTTATAGATGCAGTAGAATGTATGTGAGAAAAGATTATTTGTAAAGTATTTAAAATATAAATTGTAAATACAAATTGTTTATTTGGGGAGAAAATGACCAGTAATTTTAGGAGCTCCAACTCCTGTCTATACCAAAAATAACTAAAACAAAACAAAATAAAATAAAATAAACATCCCCTGGCCACGACTAACATTCTTTTTTCCCTTTCCATAGATTTATTTAATTGTGGTTTATATCAACTGCAATTCTATCCTACTAATGTACAAAGATGCAGGCTCACATGCTTATGCATCAATGTCCTGACAGATAAAGCACATTATGGGGCACTAAAGCTCAAAGGAGGAAATGAGCCTTTCATTTGAAGCTAAAATGAATTTTTTTTTTTTTTGGGTTTCATTTTAGAGTAATGCTATGCCACTCCCAAAGCACAGGGGTGCAAACCCAGAAACAGGGTAAGATTTCTGATTACATGGGACAAAAATGATGACTATTTCTGCTGCCTTTCAAAGAGCATCAGCACACCTGCCTGCTTTGCTTCTGGAAAACCTTCCTTCAAGTATTTCTGAATCATAGCAAGGCATTCCTATGAGGAGCAGCTGAGGGATCTGGGGTGTCTAACCTGATTTCAGTGAAAGAGAAAAGGAGAAAAGGAGACTCGGGAGGGCTCATCACTCTCTACAGCTCTCTGAAAGGAGGTTGTGGGGAGGTCAGTGTGAGTCTCTTCTCCCATTTAAAAATCAAGAGGGCAAGAGGAAATGGCCTCAAGTTGTGCCAGGGGATGTTTAGGTTGGATATAGGGAAAAATTTGTTCACCAAAAGGGTTGTCAAACATTGGAACAGGCTCGAGGGAAGTGCTGGTCACAAGTCCTGGAGGCCTGTAGATGTGGCTCCACACATGGTTTAGTGGTGGACTTGGCAATGCTGGGTTGGACTTGGTAACTGTAGAGATCTTGTCCAACTTCACAGATTCTGTGGTTCTGCAGGGATACATTATTTATTAATTGCAAGATGAAGTGAGTGATAGTGTTGATGAAATTTCCATCAAACACACAGAAAAGGGGACACTGATATTCCCTGAAGTTACTGGCTTACCATTAAAAGACAGGGAGTTTTTTAATCTCTTTTTACCATGGAATGAATCTGCATTTTCATTACATCACAGATGCAACCTAAACAAGTGAGAGCAGTCCCAGGCTTTGAAAGCATATGCACTCTCCCACCTTCACTGCATTTCCTAAAGACACTAACTTTCATATTTCTTTCACATTACAAATTCTCCAAACAACCACTCACACATCTTTATTTTGACTTATCAAGGTAAGAGCTTATTCAGCCATACCTGACTGAGGGAATTTATCATCTGGCCTAAGGCTGCAATTCAAGACATTCTCAGAACATAAAAACACAGCAATATTTTATTGAACAACTTTTCCAGCAATCTATGCAAATATATACATTGCTCCTTTTTTTGTTTTTTTATTTTTTTTCATTTTTAATTTTGCTGCAACCAGGCACAGGAAACTATCACAGTGGCATCAGTGGCATGAAGAGATACAATCTAATAAATGTGCTGGATCAGAATTGTTCTGACAAGGTTCAGTGTAATAAATGTATGATGAAAACAACACCTGGTTAATCACCAAAACACATTCCCTTATAGACACCAAGGCTTAGACTGGCTTATGGGCAGCATAAGCACAGCAGGGTTTGACAAAGCATTGAGAAAAGAGATCATTAGTTTTTCAGAGCCATAAATCTCACATATCCAATTTTTAAACCACTGACAAAGTATCTCCATGGAGGGACTAAATTTTTCAGATGGTATAATTTCCCAAGGTCTAGCAGCAAAACTGCAGGAATCATAAAAAGGACCCCAAAATGCCAGTTTATTTTATGATTTATTATTTAACTTTCAGCAAAATTATTATCTTCCTGAACTAAAGGACTGCATCTCTGGTCATGCTGGCAGGTAGAAAATGAACACTATCAATTACTAAATCAAACCAACAGGTTAGAGACCACCTGGAAAGGGAATTCAACATGGCATGTGAGGGACACCCATCCATCCCAGGGAATGTATCCACCAGCTTCAGTGGAGCTAAAATTAAAGGCAGTAACCAGCTCTAACAGGTGGAGACAGAAGAGCCAGGATGTCACAGGCAGTACGGGGCACAGGAAAAGAATGACACTGGGATTTGCTCAAAACCCTCATGGATGAGGAAATGATGAAACATCCCACAAGAGCCCAGTGTAAACACAGCTGAAGTGATGCACAAAGAAGAAATCACCCTGAAGTTTATATAGAGAATGATGGGCTTTGAATAATTAGCACTCAGAGGGGGGAACTTGGGCTAAAACAAACAGATCTATGAAAATGTCAGCTGGTGATCAGGATCAGTCAAGGATGCAAGTCAAATGCTGCAAGTCATTAGGTGAGAAACAGGCAACAGACCAGAAAAAAACATACAGGACAAGGGTCTAAACAAGGGGGTGTGGAATGCAAAAGGTGAGCAGGGAATGCTTGTTTATTCTATCTTCCAATATGATAATTATGCAACATTGCATATAATGCCCTAAAAACGGACATGGATTCAAAAGCCAATGGACAAATTCATAAGAAAAATTGATTTAGGACTGCTAAAAGGATGGAGAGGTCTGGCTTATGAAATTGCTGGAGGCTACAAAGATGTACTTGAAAATAACTAAGAGCATGTTCAGCATATTTGAAAATCTGTGAATTTCAAGATACTTGGTTAATATCTAAACAACCAAATCATAAAAGATTGTGTTGTTTTTAGAGTATTCTTTTAAGAATTTATTAATCAGCCACTGAGCTGGAAAAACACTGCAATCATAATTTGCAGAGGATCTAGATACATAAATATGTTTTGTACTCAATGGCAAAGACAAATACACAGGACACAAGGCTGATCTGAAAACAGCTTGAGAATAGAAGAAAGGGTCAAGTTAATTGGATAAATTTATTTTAATTGCTCATTGATCCAACTCTAGCAATACCATAGTACAGCATTCTCTTATTTCTTCTTAATTTATTGTGGAAACTCGAGCAGTCTGATCCAGAGTCATGATCACCAAGGGAATAAGTTGTTGGTTGGGCTGTTTTATTCCTTCAGGAAAAAAAGATGTTAGCTGGCTGTATTCCAATGGCTTTAGCCCTTGTCATGCTTTATACTTGAGTTCTGGATTGTCACACCAGCAGATAACCCAGAACTCCATCAAAGTGATGAAAATGTATGACATAGCAGTGTGCTTCTTAAAATGTCAGTTTGCTCTGTTAAATCATCCTTAAGCTCTAACAACTTCTCTTCTCAGCAGAAAGCTCTAAAAGTTGTTCATGTTTTGCATTATAACCTTGCTAAATATCACCAGGCTTAGAAATCCAAGAATATCAAGCTACCAGGAGCACCCTCATTTATATGTCATAGGAACAGAATGGTTTGGGTTAGAAGGGACCTTAAAGACCATCTAGTCCATCCCCTCCTGCCATGTGCAGGGACACCTTCCACTATCCCAGGTTGCTCCAAACCCCATCCACCCCAGCCTCAAACACCTCCAGGGATGGGGCAGCCACAGCTTCTCTGGGCAGCCTGGGCCAGGGCCTCACCACCTTCTCAGTAAATAATTTCTTCCTAATATCTAATCTAAGTAGAACATCTTTCACTTTAAATCCTTTACTCCTTTCCCAGTCACTCCATGCTCCTGCAAAAAGTCCCTCTCCAGCTCTCTTTCAACCCCTTTAGGCACTGGAAGGTGCTCTAAAGTCTCCCCAGAGCCCTCTCCTCTCCAAGCTGAACAACCCCAACTCTCTCAGCCTATTTTCATAGCAGAGGTGCTCCAGCCCTCTGAGCATTTTTATGGCCTCCTCTGGGCTTGGTCCAACAAGTCCTTGGCCTTCTTATGCTGGGGGCCCCAGGTGGGATCCCTTGAGAGCAAAGTAGAGGGGCAGAATCCCCTGCCTTGACCACACTGCTTTAGATGTGATTGGACGTGATTGGGTTTCTGGGCTGCAAGCACCCATTGCCTGCTCACACTGAGCTTCTCACCAACCCATGCCTTCACTCAGGGCTGCTGTCATCCCATTCTCCACCCAGCCTGTCTCTGTGCTTGTTTTCACTTAAGGATTTTGCTAGATAGTGACTCACAACAAAAACTCTTTGCCTGCTCTTCTGCTTACATAAGAGCTATAGTTCTTTTCCTAAAACTGTCTGGGCAGATGACAACTCTCGATACCTGATTTTGTTTAATGGAACCCATGGGGAAAATATTTTTGGTTTAGCTCCTTCCCTGCTAGCCAAGCAGTAAAATGGGACCCTTTCCAGGAAAGTAATCATAGGATTTACCCTTGAAGCTCTCTCTGACTCACCCTCTTATTTACATGCCCATCAACTCAACACACAATACAGTGAAATATCATCTTTTTAGTTAAAAGGTGTGACGGCTCTTAAATGATGATCCCAGATATGTTGGTAGGTAATTCTGTGGTAGGGAGAGGTGGTTACCTGATGATAGAGGATGGCGTCGGGCAAAGTAGGATCACTTGTTTCATTTAAAGAAGCAGAATTCTTCCAAAAATGGGTATTTATAAACTCCTGTTTTGTTAATGAGCCTCTCATCTGCAGGTGTTTAGGAATGCCTCCTTGGCACTTAACCCGAAGGACAGCAAGAGCAGCACTCCTTTTTTTGTGAGAAGCAGCCCTGATATCCACACCCTTCCCCTGACCCCTTGGGACATTATTGATAGCACCTACATAGCTCTTGTTTCTGCATCTCTCTTCTATGCCACCACAACATTCTTCTGAAGGACGTAAAAAAAATCCTTTTTGGGCATAGCACATAGCCATAGCAATGAAATCTACAGAAAGACTCTGCTGAAGACAGCCCAGGGGAATTTCCAGTCCCTTACAGCACAGTTTCCCAAGTACCACTGACAGATGTTTGTCTTCTCTGTTCTGAATTGTTCTCTTCACAAAAATTACTCTATATTCTTTCTTAAAGTCATGTATAATTATAAAGTTTCTTCTAAATTCTCACCAACATATTATTGTTGCAAATTAAAATTTCTCAGAAGAAAACTTTATTACAAAAAAAGCTAAGACAATTTTTTTTCTCTTCAGTTTTCTCTTTTTTTCAATTAAACAAATACAGTTTTTCATATTTCTTTCATGTTCCTCAACCCTTCTGAGTTCATCTGGACTTCTTCCAGCTACCCTAATTTCCCTCCAAGCGTTAGGCCCAGCATTCAATTTCAGACTTCCCTGGTACCAAATAGAACCGAATAATTACTTCTCAAAACTTAAATACAACCATCAACATGCCCTGGAATGAGCACCACCATTTCTGCAGTTGGACACATTTTGGATCTATATTTAACTTGTCAGCAACTGTCTATAAAAGCCACAAACCCTCTTTCCTGCAGGGAGCTGCTTAGCCAGTTATGCCCCATTTTCTCCTGGTGTCAAATTACTTTCCTTCCTAACTACAATACTCAGCATTTGTTTTTCTTGACTTTTATCTTATTGATTTCACACTGTCACTCACATTCATCCTGATCATCTGAAATTCTATGCCTGTCCTCTTTGAGAGTGCTTGCAATTACCAATTTTGCAAACTTTAATTGTACTCCTTCTTCCATTATCCAAAATGCTTACAGACAAATATGCAGGTGTAGTGCACAAACTCTCCTACTCATATTAAAATATCAGCCTTTGAAAAATGACTGCAAGCATGTGGAAATCTGTAAAAATATATAATCACTGTATTAAAAGAAAAACACACACATAGACAAAAAAATCCTTAGTTCAGAATTTCAACAATTCAAAGCCCCTTTTCCCCAGTTCCTGCTTCCAGGGGTACTTGCAAAAGAAACTGCTGAATGTAACCCTTTGTAGGGGTCCCACAGTGGCCTTTACACGCTGACACACCCCTCCCAAGGGAAACTGGCATTTACACAGGGAAAATTCGTAAATTCCAGATAGACACTAACATTGAGTTGGAGTCCTGTTCTACCTGCATCAACGCAGAGGAAAACAAATTATCCAGCAGAAGCAAATTGCCCATACAGACTGAACTATAAGCTTATGTCTAAATTACTCAAATCTGCTTAAAGAAGTAGTAGCCTGTTACTGATGTGCCTACTTCATTAATTAACACAGGAATATAACCCCTCACTCTTCTCACAGGTACTGTCAGCTATCCACTAAAAAAATTGTGAAGTTCAATGTACACCTATTTGCCAAATTGGTTTGGAAACAATGGGGTTTCACTTCTACAAAAAGTTGTGAAACCTGACATGACTATGCAAATATTAATCTTCCATTTCCAAATGTTTTCATAAGATGAATGTCCTGGCATTTCTTTAGATTCACTGAGCAGGCTTGAATTCTTCTTCAACCTGTCTAATCAGAGACACAGATTTCCCCATCAGGTCCAAAACACCATTTCAGGCATGAAGTGAACATAGCCCACCCACTTAGGGGCCTCTTATGAAGCTGCAGTCCCACAGCATCTGGCAGGCTATGCAGTATTTATCCTCACCACATTCCCAGGAGGTAAGGAATGCTATTATCCCAGTAACAGTGAAGGACTGGCAGCCCAATAGATGAATAGCTGCCCATCCATGCAGCTGAGCTCAGGATAATGAGTCCCAAAGTTGGTGCATCCTGAGTCTGCTCATGAGTCCCCTGAGAAATGTATTTTTGGGTGAACCATCACTCAAACATAAGGTCCTGCTTCAGCAAGCAGATTTTGCTCCACTGTGGCAGCCACCAGCAACACTGGATTCACAGCTCCCACTGGTTGTAGACTTGTCCTGTGTTCACAGCTTTACCTGTCAGCACAGTGCATGCACTGTGTGTTCTCAGCTGTTATCTGGCTTAGGGCCACTGGAAAAGTGTGGCAGGACCTGATGCTGCTAATGCTGCAGATGTTTTCAGGAGTTACTCAAAGAGCAGCAAAACTCAGCCCACATCGCCAGTGTGACCAAAGAGAACATCATGTTTTAAAATATGCCCATGGGTTAAAAAGCCAGTTCAAATAATTAGCTTTTATTTAACATTATTTTCCACCCTGAATATCTCAGTTTGTACAGTTACATCACAGAAATCCAGTTACATCCCATGGAAATCAGTGCTAATGCACAACTCTTCAAACACTGCAGCATCAGTCTGGTGGAATCAGAGAAGTGTAACAGGCAACTTTGGCAGCTGCCATTTTTCCTAATGAAAAAAACACTCCCCAAATCATGTTTGGCCTAAGGAACCTGCAACAATAACAAGTCACCTGCTGTCCTGCATCCTTTTGGCCAAATTCCATGGCCAGCTTCACATTTCTGCCACACGCAGTGATTGCTGTAAAAAATTTTGTCCAAAGGTACTGCTTGCACAGAGATGTGTCTGTCTAGGGCAGGGCTGAAGCAACAAGAGGGTTGGCAGAGGTGTGAATAAGTTAAAGAGTAACCAACTCACATGAAAAACAACCAACCAACCAACCAAATGAATAAAGACAACAACAAAATAAAAGGAATCACATGGGAAGAAAACATTCTATGTCAATATAAGGCAGACAGGACAAATCCAGTCCTGAGGTAACCTGTGCTGCACCAGTGTCCTCAGTTATCTGTGTCCAACACATCCTGAAATGGGAAAGTCAGGGAAGCAATAATGGTGCCAAGAGTTCCATGGGAGGACAGATCAGAAAAACACTCATCACACCCAGGACTGCACAGGAAACCTCCAGACTTGTCCTCCCCTTCCCTGCTCCCACAAGACTTCAGAACTTCTCTGCTCAGCATCATTCCTGCTGAGTTCCCTCTTCCCTGGGACACAGAGGTCTGCTTACAGCAACTCCCAGCCCCAGGAGCAAAACACAGAGCTTTCTATTTGCACAAGAAACTTTTTAGCCTTCTCCCGATGGACACCAGGACATCTTCCTCCAGAATTACAGGCGGCTCTCGGCCACACCCGATGTGTCTCTGAGATATGCTGTCATCCTTGCTGCCTCGCAGGTGGCAGGGCTTTGTGAGCTGGCTGGGGCCTGGGTCTGTTGGGTTTAAATATTGCCAGCCAGCACAGCACCCTCAGGCACTGAGTGTCCCCCCCAGCCCGCCTACCTGTTTCACTGGAGCTGCCTCCTCCACAAAGAAGTCTTCCATCGCTGCAGCTGCTCAGGTCTGCCGAGGAACCGGGGCGAGGGGCGGGGACAGGGGTGGAGGGGAACCCTGGAAACTGGCACAACCTAGATACACAGGCTGGCAGAGCAACCAGCGTTTAAAAAAATCTTAATTAATTACACAGAACCCGGCAAAATTCTGAACAACTGAGCTGGCTCTGGGGTTGGTGATGTTTTTCTAAGCGCTCATTACTCCAGTGGGGCAGAAGTACTTTCAGAGGCTCTTTGCTCTCTGCAGACAAGCCAGCAAGGATGGCAGCCATCCTTTGAAGAAGACACACCACCAGCAGCCAGCAGCGTGCCGTGGCACGAAGCTGAAGCAAGACCAGAAGGAGCTTTTTATCAGTAGTGCCACTTAAAGAGGGGCAGTTATTTAACCATCCCAGTTTAAAGGTTTAGAAGAGATCCTGGGAGTGCAAATGTCCCTGTGGAGCAGTGGCAGGTGGGCAAAGCGAGACAGAGGCGTCCTGCAAGGGCACCCTGAAGGTGGGCAGGCTTTGCAAAGGCTGATCAAGGGCCACCAGTTACAGCTTCAACAGCTTAGAGTGACTCCAAAGGGAAGAAATTCCTTCAAGGAAACAGCCCAGGCATTGCCTTTTCCCCTCCAAAACCACTGCAGGCTGTACCCCTGTGGCTGGGATACATCTCTATGGCATTACTGGCAAAATTCCCTACTGATTCCTAAGAACAGGATCAGGCCTGCAGGCACAGAAAGAAACAACTCTCTGATGAACATCAAGTCTTGTCACAGAAGCTAGAGGTTTCCATAATTCACAAGGAAAGTATTTTAAATAATCTGAACAGTTGTAAAAAGCAGCAGAGGATTCCTGACGTAATAAAAATCTGTTCCCCAAAGGGCATAGATTTGGAAAAAAAGATATTAATTGAAAAGTAAGTGATGTAGGATGGAGGGTCATATAACTGATGAAGGGGAAATGCACTTCAGATCTTCACAGAATCAAAATGAGTTGGAATTGCTCAGCTTTTCACATCACAGCTTTCTTCCTAGCAATCATATATTCTTTTTCCTGATGTAAGTCAAGAAAATAGACTTTGAAAGTTCAAGAAACTCCAAGAAACTCTGTAGAAAAATAAAATGTAGTTTTTTAAAAACTACCAAAGTGCAATCAGACACCAAAAGCAAACACTGTTGTGTTCATTGCTAATGAAATGACCTTAAAAATCTACATTTCATTAAACGTGATATGCAATAAAATGCCACAGGGGAAACATTATTTTATTTAGTAATATCAAAAGCTGTCATTTTCTGCAACAACCTCGGGCTACAAAACCATATTCCCATGAATAATTAGCATTTGGCATTAAGAAGTATTTTATCAAGAAAGCTGCCATAGCTCTAAGTAGCCCAAGCAGAAATGCTGGAGAGTATTAATGAAAAGTTAAGGTGACTGTTGGTTTTATCTATTAATTTGCCTTTGTAGAGTTAAAATCCAAACCTTTTCATTACAGTCAAATTTTGTTTTAGTATTAATGAAACTAAAGCCATATGAAAAGTTCTGTACAAGGAAGAAGAAAGATGGAAAATATCTTCAAGAAAAACAACTATTTGCAACATTCTGACTTGAAAATGGCCCTTTCCTGCATTAATAAATAGCCCAGTTCAGTAAATCACATAAGCAAATTTTTAATTATAAAGAGACAAGCTTTTTGGAACCACACTTGATGCTTCAAAATCTAATCTCCTCTCTACAATTTAAAGGACAGATTTCACAACATTTTGCTATGTGAAAGAACTTTTGCTGCAAAAGCAAAACTTCATGATCTTTATGGCCTTTTTCACCTGTCTACAATTAATAGTTCCTTTCCATTTCTGTGAGCTGAGGCCAGAAAAAAAGAATACAGTTTATAGTATATTACCTGCTGGCATTTCTAAAGGACTTAGCACAGGAAATTATTAGATACCAGTTTCCCTGCAATAACTATGCACAATTTCACTTTTATGACCTGGCACTCAGAGGTAAATGTAAGGTAAGCTGAGTTAATCAAGCCTGGGCTGATTGAATGATACCTGGAGCAAAAGGGAAGAAGCAAACTGCCTCACAGAGCTGATGGTGGAGCAAGACAGGTTCAAATCAACAACCCTGAATCAGCTGCCCTCAGGTAAGTCCTGTAGTGCAGTAACAGGTTCACATGGCAAAGCTTCACAAATCAGGCAGGTTAATACATTCATCACCTCTAAAGGATGTTTAAAGTCATTTATCTAGAAATCCTGATGGTTGCAGGTCTTCTCTGATTTTGAGGTCTGTTTCAATTAGACAATCCATTAGTCCTGACTACAAAAAATCCCAAACTGGAGTTCATTACAAAATTCTTGGCAATTTTTTCAACCAGCAGACTACACCTACCTGCTGCCTTTGGAAATTTTTCCCTACTTTCAATTTTCTTTACTCTGCTCTATTTACCTCTCTTTCAAGCAGATCAGAGATGATGGAATAGAGCCCTGAACTTCCACTTCAACAAATATTTCAAACTCACTCAACTTAGTGAGACATATTTTTCCTTCTCTTATGCAACATCAGAAAATCTCTTGATCCTCTTCATTGTGCTCAACACTTTTTGAGACATGGGCACTTGTCACACATGTATTTTTAATTAACAATCCCTTCAGGATCAGTCAAAATCTACTGTAATTTCCTTCTTACTGAAGGGTCAAATACATGTGAGCATTTTTGAGCACACTAATGTACAGAGAGCTTGTTCTCCACTTGATATCCCTCAATGACACCAAGTCTTTTTTTCACAGACATTACTTCCCTCACCCTTCAAATATGACTCATATTTTTTGGTGTCATATGCGACTGACTTGAAATAGATGGGGTTTGTGTTCTTTCAACAGATCCAACCTATCGTGCATCTGTCACATTTTCTTTAGTATTGACATAAATGTCAGTGTACCATAATCAGAAAACTTGGTCTGCCATTGCCTCTTGCATTCTTATGGGTGAATTAAAAAAGTTTTGGGAGGGTGGACCAAGAACCAGCTCATGCAGGACTGAGCACATTCACTCTGTGATGGTTCATCATGTACAATTACACTGTCATGAAGTTATTGGCCAGATAACAACCTGTCTACACATGTTGAAAATGTTGATGTCTTTGGGATTTCATCATCTTTGTCTCTTCTTCTCTAGAAACCCAATCTTCTAATTTATTATAACGATTACTTCTAATGAATTTTTCTTTACTTGCCTCCTGAAAATATTTTTTATATTTATTATCTCTATCTGTATTTAAAAATCTCCTTGTACCTTTTCTCAAAAAGATAGGCTAGAAAAGAAAAACAGTAATTTTTCTTTCTAGACTGAGTACTCAGGTCACTTAGAGGACTCTTCCTGAGCAGAACACAGAGAGACCATCTTGTCAAAGACAGTGCATCTGAAACTTTCCTGAGATTTAGTTCCCAGAAGTTCATGGCCTTCAGCACTTGCTGGGAATTCTGGACTCACATTGACATGAAAAACCACAGCAAACCTCTGTCAGAGTTGTCAGCTGTTGATTGGCCTTTCTCTTTTGAGATTGTGCCATTTCTGCTTGATTTCTGATGAAACTATTAAGGAACCCAGCCTTTCTTGAAGAAATCTGAACCCTTAGTCAACCTTCAGAGGAACTTGAACCTGAATTTTGAGAACTTAAAGCCAGGAGAGTTTGACTTCTGCTGGGCTTTTCTCACAAGTATTCTGCACAGGTCAAATGTTGAGTAACATGAGTGTAGCACAAACTTTTTCACACACCTTTCCTGCATGCAGGAAATACCAGCAGCCTCCCAATCAAGCTGAGCTCACCCAGGGATATGGGGCCGTGACAAGATGCTGATAGCTTGAAATGCTCTTGCCTTTGCTCAATCTACAGTACAGACTGGAAAGAACCATAATATTTTCCAGTTGTCTTTTCAGCAATATTTATCACTTCACGTCCTTTTACCAAGTATTTGGATGAAAGTATAACAATTACAATCTCCAAAAACTAAAAAATATTCCTCTGACATACTGATCTTTGCATTGTAAACAGAGAGTTCAGGACAGAGGGATATTTTTAAAAATCCAAATAGTGCAGCTCAGTTTTATTCCTTCTTTGATACTGTTCTTTTTTATGTTGCTACGGTATGTCTGCTCCATGTGAAAGTGAGGTTGCTATGGAAACTACTCATTATTTTTCAATAGTAGGCTAGCTACTTAATAAAAATCCTACATCTTTTTAATCCCTAGAGAGTCCTAATTTATCCCATACACAGACTTTCCTTCTTGACAGTTCTTTAATATTCACTGCACTGCAGTGCACATTAATCTGAACATGTCCAACAAATCCACAACTTACTTCTGAAACCAACTTTCCAGAAAAGTTTGGGTTTAAAAAAATATATAATTTTTTAACTTGTCTTTTACCTGCTTATATTTCTGTGAAAGATTGTAGGTACGAACAGCAAAGCCAAGAGTTGGCCTGTGTAAGGGTCAGACATGGAAGAAAAAAACCAAAATTCCTTTATCTATAATAAATGGTAAAAGGTGCAGGAAGGGAGGATGGACACGATCTGGTTAGCCTGGAACTGGAGTTAATTCCTTATGGTGCCACAGCCCTCCCTGGCCAGCACAGGCAGCATTCTTGGTCTCTCCTTTCCTCAATTCACCACCTATAAAATAGGTGGTGCTTATTTGGTAAATAGAAGCCAATTTCCAAACTCCTGCTTGGGAATTGAAGCTCTCCCTGTTTGACAGGCTAAATTCACCAGGGATTGTCTCAAGCTCTGAGGCCACAAACCACATAAGGGCAGTCAGAGGGTGGGAGCTGTGGGGACTCCACACTGTCACCATGTGTTACAACTTTCCACTTCTCTGCTTAGACATCAGACTGTCCCTCCTATTTATTTACCTTTCTTTCAAAGAAGCAAATTAAGTATTAATGATGAATCAATTAACTCTTTCCTACCTACATTTTTTTATATTGGGTTCAATATTCTACACTGGGTTAAGAGGATGTTGTTGGTTAAAGGTCCTAATTTCAGAACCTCTGCTGGTGTTTAAAAGAGACTCCTCTCTTAGACCAAATATTCATTCCCCCTGAGGATATAACTATTCTGAAACATTCATTCCCCTCCAAGGATCTGACTATTCCCACATTTCTTACTATTTATTTGAGGCAGATCAGTGGCATTTCAGTGGAGCAGCTCTTATCAGAACAAGAAAGAAAACTAAAGAAGCTGCAGCAGCTAATTCTCTCACCCCTCTTGTATTAGGTAGGTTACTCAGATTACTACAGAATTTAACTGCTCCACCAAATGACAAAACTTTTCCAATAATACACACTAAACAAGCAACAGGAACTCCAGAATTTAATGGAAGCAGAATTAGGCCAACAGAAAATTAAACTGTCTCAAGTATTTCAGAGATTACAAACAACAGTTTCATGGTTGTTGCTGTGACTCTTTTTTCCTCTACATTTTCCTCCAAACAACCTTGCATGCATTTCATATGGGCAATCACAAGTAAACCTGATTAAAATTCAGCCACAGATGAGAGCAGCTAAAGGGAAACCTTTAAAGCTAACAGGTCTACATGTAAGCCTTCCTACATATAATCAGCTTTTCCTCATGGGATTTCTAAGAGGAATCAACTTTCTCATCATTCACTGCCTAGCAGTCCTTGCACTGTGCCTTTTAATCTAATTTTTAACAATGGAATGAACACATTGGAGTTTTTATATAGTTCAAGAAACTTCCCTTCTAGCAGGCTGCTTACAGCTCTTCCATATCAGTATCAGATAACATAAATAGATCAATAATTTGCCACACACAGTCTGGAAGGTTTAAAGCCTCAAATGTCTTTACCACCAATTCAGGTAAAAGACTGCCAACATGCTTAATATTCTCCTCAGCCTTTTTGTCTGGTTATTACCATCCTAGGACAAGAAACTCCAGAATTTATTCTTGTTCACAGTAATTGAAACTCCTTCCTGCAAGTGCTTTTGGCTTTTTCCTGACCTCAGCTCAGGAAAAATTTCCCTGTGACTCTTTCTGTATTGCAATTTTTACTTCATTGAACTCTGTCGCTTTTTTTAACATTTCCCAAAAGACAGAATATGACCCACAATGATTTTCAAAGTTATATAGTCCCTGAACCTACAAAGCTCATAAAGATATTCTAATCAGCTCAACTGAACCCAGGAGTTAATAGTACGTTGTAGGTGGACACACACAGAGTTATAAATTTTATTCAAGGATATTTCAATAAGAAAGCTGAAGCTGAGAACAGATGAGTTAAGCTGGAGGGTGGGCAGCAGAGTGCTGGAAGGGCATTAAAGCACTGAGAGTGGGACTCAGGAGCTCTTTCCTGAGCCTTATTTCTCTTAGCAGAAAGAATTTCTGCTCAGCAAACCCTGCCCTCTGGTGACTAAATGCTATTAGTACCATGCATATATAAATATTTGGGGGGTTGCCTCTTTGCACATATATTGCCACAAAAAAGGCAAGCAAAAATCCATTCAGTGGCGTGATTTGGATTTTATTTGTTCCCTCTTCAGATATTAATGAAAAATATTGAGGTTTTTTCTTCTGTTTCAGAGAAAAGTTCATGCTACCTGTCCTGTACATTATGTACATAAACATTTTGTATTGTATTTACCCCTCTTCTCTGGAAACAACCAGCCTGATCACACAGTGCTACAGATTTGTTGTCCATAAATAATGGACATCTTTGGATGGACAAACTTAGCATCTTTGTACAAACAGAAATCAAAGCCTTCCACAACAAAAAATCTTGAAATCCAGACATGTACATATCTTTGACAAAAACCTTTTTTTCAGAATTCCTATTCAACTGTTTTATTTAAAATTATTTGCTAAACTATTTTCCTAAACAAGTATGAGCTCAGCACACAACTGTGCTTCTTTCTGAGCAGTATAAACAGTGTATGCCCCCCTCCATCGTGCAAAAACTTGTGTGGTTGTAGTGTAGACACCTTTACTATTGCTATAAACCAAAATCCAAGCAGTCATCAAAACCAAAATAGCAGTTGAGGGGCAGAGATCAGCAGGTCACTGGATTTTTAGAGCAGTTGCCAGAGTTTATATATTCACTGGCAACTCTGAGAGCTGCCAGGTGCACACACTGCGTTTCCCTTTCAAAACTCAGGAGTTACCAGAATTTTCAGTGGATATTTTTTTCCCTGCAGATTGTTAGGCAGCATTGAGGCCTGGCACAAAGCTTGTCATGCTGAGAAACACCTGGACAGGCAGGTAGAAAGGTAGGGGAGAGGCCCATAAATCACAACTTGTTTCCTGTCCAATGGCTGCACACCACAAAATATAATGTTTTTTGCCGGACCCAGGCTAGGAGCTGCACAGTGGAGGAAGAGTTGGGTGCCAAGTTGCAGAGAAGCCTTGAAAACAGGCTCCAAGTGACCCACAGAGCACTTAGCTGGGACTGGAGGATAGCTGAAAGACTGGAAACAGCTGGGAAAACTGGTTAACTGAGAGCATTTCTATTGCTCTCCCTACAGCAGGACCCATTCACTCCGTGGTGTTAAACACTACAGCTCCTGCAAAGATGGCTTGAGAAGGTATTAAACAGATAGCACAGCCAGAAAACCTCCTGCCCTCTCCATCCTCTGCCAGGAACACAAATGTCTGTGGGGCCACATGGTGACACACCGTGAGGAAGCCAGAAACAGCCCCAGCAAAAGGGTGAAAGACAATTTTTACCCTGCCCCAGAACTCGCCCTTGGCTCCCAGCACTGGAGCACGCACTTAAACAATTTCCATTCCCCATCATTTTGTTCCAAAAATTGAAAAATACTTCTAAGTCTCATCCAGTGGATAGCCAAGGGAGAGAGAGGTGCTGATGATCAGCGATGGAAGATGCCTGCTGGCTCCCCAGGCCCGTCATGCAAGTCAGCAAGGTGCTCCCCTGCCTGCAGAGGATTCATTGGGAAAGCGAGACACCTGCAGAGACCAAAGCCAGCAAAAGCAGTGAGTCCTGCTGCTGCTGCTCCAGGAAAGTGTCTTTCTGCACAGCCTAAGGCAAGGAGAGTGCCCCAGGCAAGAGCAAAGCCACAGTGTCCTGAAGTTGCACCAGGGGAGGTTTAGATTGGACACCAGGAAAACATTCTTCACTGAAAGGGTGTTCAAGCACTGGAAAAGGCTGCCCAAGAAGTGGTGGAATCGCCATCTCTGGAAAGGTTATAAAAACATACAGATATGGCACTTGGGGACACGGCTTTGTGATGAGCAGGATTAATGTTGGATTCAATGATCTTGGAGGCCTTTTCCAGCCTTAATGATTCTTGGATCCTACGATTCTTCCTAATGCACGAGGCAAAGGCAAAGCAGGCATGAAAAAACAAATAAAGCAGTAAGAATAACAGAGCTCAAAGCACAATCAAGAGAACAATTATCAGGCTAAGAGGAGAGACATTTTATGCCTTTCTACTTTCTCTCAGTCACAGCGCTACCTCTAATTAGAATAGATACAATTTTCAGGCAGAGTGGGATTTTCAAGTTAATGGTGCCCTTAAAATGTTTTTCTGGCTTTCATTGCTATTCATGGCACAGGAGTTTGCTGTCACTTACCCTGACTCAGCAAAGGTCTTACGTGTGCATGGGTTTAAGCTCATGCTTAAACCAGTATGGAGTGAGAGCACAGGTTTTCTGCTGAGCCAGGAGCCCCGTGAGGAGTGCCTGGAGCTCCTGATCTCAGGCCAGGGAGGCAGCATGTGCAAGCTGGCCTCAGCAGCTGGGACAGAGCACGAGGGTCGGGTGTGGCTCTGGGCTCAGGGCACAAGTGACTCATGGTTGAGGGACACATGCACAACCTCAAGTCAATGTGACACTAAAGCAGCTCAGATCTGCTGTGGAGCTCAAGAGGTGTCAAGAGCCAACAGGTGCCAAAGAACCAGAAAATCTGGGGCACATCTAGAAGATGGAGCAGTGAGAGAAGCCAGAGCACCCTACCATCCACCTGGCCATTACTACAAGCTTGGGCAATTGACTTGAACACAGTTTTCTACAGAAAGACTCCATAACAGGAGTTTAAGCCATCCTACCAGCCAGGGAGATGGGCTGTGCCACTCTCAGGTGCCTTGAGGCTGATGAAGCATCATGAGGTTTCAAGGATTGTTTCAAAAAAAACAAGGATCTTCCAAAACCTTTAATGTGTGGCACCAGTTCCCAACAACTAGGGCTGAAATTGCACAGTGAAAGGGCCAGTGGCTTAGGCCCTGGATTTGTAGACCCACACTCTGTGGCTCCATCAGCTCATGTAGTCCACACAGCAGTGCCAATGCAAAGGAGGGTTTCTGCTGTTGCAATGATTGTCAAATTGCTGATTTACTGAAGACATGCTGAATGGCTTGGAGACAGAGAACACTTCTTTATTGCTGACAATGCTGAGCCTGTTCTTAGTACTAAATTGCTGGAAAAGGAGGGAGAGAAGAGGCAATTTACTTGCAATTGTCTTGTCTCCAATTCTGTCGCTTGCTTTATATTCTTGTTTTTGTCTCCTCATCTGCTCCTGCCATAAATTCCTGGCTGTGCTTGCAAAGCCTTTTTCCTGTACCTCAGTGCCCAAGGGATGCAAGCCATACACTGGGCTCACCTTCTGTCACAGGGCCTCAGGAGGGCACCACCAGAGGGTTTGAGGGAACACTGTGATCTTCATTTCAGCGACACGTCCTGTTCATGCTATTTTAATTGTGATTTAGTGGCTTACAGCCAAGGCGAGGAGTGAATTTCAGGGCAGAAGGCAGACAGCCTTATACTTTCACTCCCATCTCTGATACCAGACACAGCTTCAAACCACCCTGCAACTTGAAAAGTGCATTACAATGCAAGAGTGTGCCAGCCTGGTGGCAAAGCCACTAAGATGAAAAGCAGTGACACGCATCTCTTCATTCCTCCTTTTTGTGTGCATTGTCCCTTACTCTCTTTCTCAGTTTGTCTTCCCTTCCTTTTATCTTCACCTCTTTTCCTGGAAATTTGGAGAATTTCTACAGCAGTTTGAAACTCGTGAGTTTTACGCAATTGTCACCTGGACGCTGAAAATCAAAGTGAAGTCTGAGTCACACTGCTTGGGAGAGACTGGTGCCTTCTGTCCCCACCCCAGCACGAACTCTCAGCACGAGGGCAAAAGCACAGCAAGGCTGGGCTCGCACACATTTTCTTGGGAAGCAGCACATTAACTTCACAGGAATCTCATCTGCCCTCCCCATCTCTGCTCTCCACACCAAAAATATGCTAATGCAACCCAGAGACCTCCAGAACATCCAGACCTTCACTGGTCACCCTCACTTAGGGAAACCAACTGGGTTTTTCACCTCCCTGGTAAATAATAACACATTTCTCACTTAAAGTGGTTTGGCAAATTTATTGCATTGCATCCAGGGATTGCTCTGACTAGACACAAGGTCAGCCTCTGTCCCAGTTTCTCGGTTTTCTAGGCAGTAATTTAGACTGCAGAGGGGAGCTCTGTTCCTTGATATACTGAGCTAGGACATAAGGAGAATAATTCCACTGTGTCCCCCTCCAAAAAAAAAGTTTATCTTACTGATTCTTAGAAATAAAAGGGGATAGGGGCTGGCCAGGCCCTGTGTGGAAACATAGAACTGATGGCTTCACTGAGCAAGAAATGAAAGGAACATCAGGGCTCAGGTGCACAGGAACAGCAATGTTTCTTTCAATTTATCCTCTTCTTACAAAAGACCTCTCTTTCTTTCCTTATCCTTTCCAAGAGCAGAGAGTTAATCTTTGAAGCTCAGTGCCCCAGGATTCTGTGTATGCCAGAAGTTTATATGTGTTTGTATGAAAAATCCAGTGACATGGCCTTGGGCACAGAAACATCCTCAGCCACAGGCTGCAGGGAGGACACGCTGGGGGAGCTACAGAGTCTGTTTATACTTGTCTAATATTCTTTCTCCAGGCAATCACTACTGACAATTGTCAAGGAGAAGAAAAGAGAAACTATTTTGACATTTGGAGTGATCCAGTATGCAGTCTGCAATGTTGTAGTACTGGAATTTACTTGGTGAGTTCAGCTTTCTTTTAGAAGCTCAAGACACGAAATTACAGAAGCAAATCATAAAAGGCCTTAAGGGACTTAGAACTGTTTAATCTCCTGATTAAATTAATCAAATTTTAAATTGTGTAGGCTTCAGTTTACAGATGCTGGAAATTTGCAATATTAATGCTACATACCTTTCATTTCAATGTTTGCCTCCTCTATTTCCCCAAGACAGTGCACTGATCAACTCATAAAGATCATTTTTCTGCTGTCCTGTGGCAGGAAGAGCCTGGGAGGCAGCAGGAGCAGGGGAGTTAGGCTGTGCCCTGTCTGGGATATGTGTAACAGAGCAGCACGTGCACACCCTGCCAGGTGACACACAAGACACACGGGCAGCACTGCTGGTCCTGTGATGGAGAAGGGATCATGATGGGAACCCTCTGAGTATTCCCATATCCCGTGCACCGTCCCAGGAGCAACAAAGGAGCAGAAAAGTACAATGCTCCCTCCCAGGAGGGAAAGAAAGCTATCCAGGACTGACCCAGGTGGCAAAACAGACAGGCACAGCTGAAGCTGAAAAACAAGCCCTGCTGACTGGCTACCACCAACTGATCAATGTGGAGTCCAATGCTTCCTTGGGGATTTCCATTGACTTTGCTTCTGAAAAGTAAGGAGTTCATTACTCTCTGCATTGATCTGGAAACTGGCAGTCAAGAGGAATGGCAGAGTAATGCCACATCCAGACCATGTGTCATCCCATTAATGGTGTCCCAAAAGAGCAGCTATAACCCAGGCTCCACTGAAGCCCACACCCCTCATGGCCCTCACAGGATGGAGCTTCAAAATTCCTACAGAGAGATTAATGCACACATGGTCAGCTGGTTTGCTTTGAGCTGAGGTCCCCGGGTCAGATCACAGGGTCATTCTCAAACCCCATGAACAATTTATATTCCATGGCCCATATCCCATCCCAAATCTGCACATGCAGCTCTCCAGAGGCATGCAGAGGGGTTTGTTCTGTGAACTGAGGGGCTCATTGAGATTCTGGTTACAAAACAGGTTACTTCAGGGATGCCCACAGTTTGAATAATTTAAAGTCAAACTGGACAAACACAAGAATGTATTATGCAGAAAAGCTCATTTTGGAAGGATAGGAGATAACCTTCTTGGTCTCATCTCTCTCCTCATCACTTCAACTGTGTTAAGAACTTCAGCTGGAAAATGTTTTTCCCAGTAGAGTAACACTAGGGCCATCCTGTGAAGTGCCTGCTTAAAAATCAGACCTAAGCACATCAGGAAAACCAGCCTCAGCTGCAGTGCTGAGGACTTGAAAATGTACCTGGTGAATCATCAGATCTCTGAAAATCAGCTTCTCCAGCAGCTTCAATTTCAATTTCAAAATACCCAAAGTTATCCAGGTTAGTTTACCATCTACCCTCTTACCCCCGTAACAGGAAAGAGAAATTAATCCCTCTCTCTGCATCAGTAGTGGCTTCTGTCAAAATGTTTATCTGCACATATTCCCAGACTATTCTCTTGGTTCTTTTGTGGTCATTACTGTATTTTTTCTCTCTGCTTTTTCTCTCAATAGGCTGTTGTGTTTGATCACACACCTACAGTACATTTTCTGTAAGAGAACTGGCTGTTCCCCTCCTTTCCCATTTTTCTCCTCCATTTTCTTTCTTTTATCCTTGAATTTCATTTGGGGTTGCATACAGAAGCCACAAATCCATCACTTATATGGCGAAGGCAGAAGACTCTAGGCCAGCTCCACAGAGATACTTAAAGGCCAAAGCCCATCAAAGTTCAATTCTTTCCCAGACCAGACTCTAATATTCAAGCTAATTATTCTTATTATTTGCAATATTTTTTTTATTAAAAAGTGGTACATTCTAAATCTTCATTTTCTGTTAAAAGTATAACAAGCAAACACTACTAGAAGTGAGCTTGTTCACTCAAAATTCAGCAATATCATTCCACAAAATTTCCATTCTGATCAGTCCCATATAGACAGTAATTAACAGGAAATTTTCTGACTCCTAAGTGCTAAGAATTAATTTGAATTTCACGACAAGAGATAGGGATCAGGGAGAAATAAATTAAGAAACACAGTATATCTTCATAGCCGGTGACAGGAGACTGCAGCCCACACTCGCTTTGTTTGAGCTGGTTCAGGTCCCTGGAGCAGTGCAGTCCCAGCAGAAAGTTCAGCAAGGCTGGCCATGCAAACACAAACTTCCTGTCTCTGGCAGCCATGAGGAGGCCACAGTGAGATTTGTGCTGCCAGGCCTAATTTCCTAATGGCACCCAGTCAAAAGAACTTTTATCAGACATGGCTACACCTATGGAAGTTGCAGCTCTACTTCCACAGTTGCAGTAATTCCTTTCCAAACACTTGCAGCAGCAAAAGAAGAGGTATTTTTAATGGCATTAAATGTCGTATGTAGAAAAAGAAGTTTAAAAAAAAAAAAAAAAAGTGGCATTAGCACAGGCCCACATTTATAAAGCACTAGTTTCTTCCCCTACCAAGTATATTGAATGATAGAAAGGTTTTCAGCCTCCCAGCAGAGATCAATGCTTGAAATCTGAAGCCAGACAAATTCAGAAAAATACAGGTGGAAAACGAGGCACACAGTTGAGAGCAAAGTCATTAATGGCTGTGTGACTTAAACACCTTGATGTATTCTCTGTCACTGGGGCATGGTCAGGTCACAGTTGCACTCAAAAAGTTCCTCAGCTCAAAGCTAGCAAAACTCCTGGAAGCTCATGACCTGTGGAAGGAATGTGTCAGTCCCACAGCTTCAGAACCATTCAGCCTCAGATAGCACTTTGCAGTGTTGAAGATGCCTCCAGCCACACTCAGCACCAACATTCCCTGCATTGCTGGACCATGCCTGGATGGGATGAAGCACAGCTCTGGCTCCCAGCATCTGCCACACAACCCTGGCAGCAGCAGCTCCCCTTATTCCATAGGCAAAGGAAGTGCAACCTTCCCTGAGCAAGCACCTTCCTGTTCACTAAAGCTAAAAGAGAGGGATGGATGGATGGATGGATGGATGGATGGATGGATGGATGGATGGATGGATGGATGGATGGATGGATGGATGGATGGATGGAAGCGTTCCATGAATCACATCTGACCTGTGAGATACCAGAACAACCAAATGTGGTTGGATGATTGCAATTAAGTTTACCTTCTCTAAAAGTGCACCATTTTTTAATTTATTACAGTCCAGTTTAGGCTGACATGATGAAATGCCATGCCAGGAATGTATCCTTATGAATTCTGGGTGAAGGAGAGGTCTTCAAGATATAATCAACACGTGGATACCCAGACAACTGTTCTGGGAAGGGGGAGAAGACATATGAGCTGTCCATCTGCAGAGAAGAGAGACTCCCAGCAGTCTCAGGGAAGAAGAGAGATATACATTATTAGTGGAATGTGAAAGCAACAGGTCATCATTAGTCAGGAAATACAGAACAAGATGACTAGGATAGGGGCAAGGATGCTGAAGCTTTATGCACTAAAAATTCAATTGACAGTCACAAGTTTAGTCTGAGATTTGAGGCAGCACAGCAGATTGCTCTCACCTGCACTGGCCAGTCTGTCACTGTGTTGTCACAGTGCCACTCACAGATCAAGATTGCACTGGGAGAGGCACAAACAGGCTACAGGATGGATTGTTCCTTGGGGCTCAGGATCTCTAAAGGATGGATTTTTCCTTGAGGTTCAGGATCTCTAAAGGATGGATTGCTCCTTGGGGCTCAGGTGCAAACAGACAAGCTGCAGCAAGCAATAAAATCATCCCTTGGCTGCTGATGTGCAATAACTTTCTTTGTGCACACTCTTAGCCCATGGAAAAGTGAGGTAATTTGGATTAGTTTAGCCTTTACAGGGCTTACTGCCTGAGAGCTGCCACTTAACAGCTCATGTGCCTAAACTCTGTGATTTCTGCTTTACCAGGTAGATGCAAGCTCATTGCAAACATCAGGGGTGCAAGCTGCCCTTGCTTGCAATAAATATGCCAGCACTTTTCCAGCAATGCAGCAAACTCCTGTTCTTTCCAACACAGGAGCTCAGGGTGACTGGGGAACATTGAATATTTCCTGGTGCTCTCAGAACTACAAGCTCTTTACTGGTTTATTATCCAAACCTGAAATCACAGTTCTAATCCAGCAGATTCTTGTGACCAGGGGATCAGATGAACTCAACATAATCATGGAAAACAGTGAACAGACCTACCCTGTGTCTCCAAGAAGTTCAGAACTACTCTTTTTAGCATGGGACACAGCACCAAATACTGCTCTGTTTGATATTAAATCCATAATTTATTGTTCCTGAATGCAAACTACTAAATATTTACAAACTGAAATTGAACTTTCTTTACAGAAAGAATTCTTAACAGTCTCAGGAATCTCACCCTTACTAACCTTACTTCCAAACAGACCACACCTTAGGCTTGTTTTCCTCTTTGTGGCCAATTCCATGCAAATCATCTTCCCAAAATACATTTGTGTCCTCAGAGTACACACATGAATAATTTCTTCTGCATTCATTCATAAACCTGTTTCTTTTAATTTTCTTCCTCAAATTTAGTTCTTTGAGCCACTCAAGACAAGGAAAATTTCTGTCTTCCAGGTACCTGAAGTTTCTCCAGACTCAGAATTTGGAAGCAGATCTTATGTAATATAAAGCAATAAAATAAAACATCCTGTGGTGCTGTATTTCTCTCTTAGCAGGACGACTCCTGTTTTCCATTAAGCAATGATGAACATTTCTTCCTATTGACTCCTCTGGGAACTCTTCCAAAACCCTAAGGATGCTCTGTCTTATTAGAAGTAGGAAAATCTTCTAAGTATGTTACATCAGCTGTGAAGTTCTGCCTAAACTCATACAGTATCACACCAAGCAGAAAGATGAATGGGGGACAAGATTTCAATTATTCTTTCTCAGGAATAAAATCACTGAAGATAGAAAAAGATAAACATCATTTGAATAGCTTCAGTAGAGGAAAACTGGGTGAGGTAACAGCTAGAATAATACAAAATTCCACAATGATGTGCATAAGAAGAAGGAGCATGGAAATGTAATTGTACTTTATGTTTTTGTGGAAAGTTTTTCTTTTTACTTAGTTGTTTTTGTTCCACTGTTGACCTCACGGAATTTTATCCTTGTATATACCAGGCTAAAGATTTTGGAATTATGCTTGGAGGGGATACTGTCATTCTTTTCCATGTGAACTGATCCACTTTGCATGGATCTGCTTAAATGATTATGTAGGTCAGAGAATTCTCACCCATGGGGTTCTAACACACTCTTGGAAAGTCAGATACCTGGGTTTAAAACTTTGCTTCTAGAACTGTTTAATTATCAAACAGTAGGATGGTAGGATTTCTATAAGCCAGACCCATAAAATCCTGTGTATTTGTGATTAGGAAAGTTTCTGAAAGATGATTTCATTCATCTGGACAGATTGCTACAACTCCCTTAATTCTATTTTAATTTAGTCTAAATTAAATTGTCATTGCCAAAACTGTCCCTGATGTCAGGACAACCTTGTCAGTTTAATGTAAACTGAAATTAGAGATTTTAGAAAGAAATCAGTTTATTTGGAACATTGCTCAGCTAAGTTTACCTAAGTACCCCAGCACAAACCACATCCCCTCTGTGCCAGAAACTGTATGAATGCAAACAGAAAGGAAAGTTCTACCAAAATAATTTATTGTTAATGCATATTACAGAAGATATTTGGATGCAAACAAAAGGGGAACAAATAGTGGAAAGGTGTCAGAACTGTTGATCTAATTTCCTAATGAGTCAGATAGAAATTACTAAAATATGCCCTTTGCTATGAGAAAAGCATTCAGCATTCCCAATTCATTACATATTTCCTGCATTCTGACAGCTATGACACTAGAGAGAAAAGGGACCTCTTTCCCCACAACAGCTGATCTTTAGAGAGGATGAGAACAAAATTATTTTCAGTTACTCCATTAACTCAAAGGTCTGTGGTCACTCTGCTGCATTTAATCCACTAATGACCTGCTGGGGACTCCATTTGCTGACATGTGATGCCACCTCTTGTTTTCCTGCTTGCTTCTGTAAGAGGGGGCTGTTTCTGTAGACTCAGCTGGGGACATAAAAGAGGTGCAGTTTTCAGGAGGAAAACTCAGGTGAGAGGAATCTGAAGGGCTTGTGCACTTGGAGGTTTTTTCCACCCAAAATCCAGTTACCCTAATAAAAGATATTACTTCTCCTACAACTCTAAGCACAGCAGGTTTTGGGGGGTCTCTATGGAACTGACACAGGCCAAAGCAGCCTTAGCCTTGCCTCGTCCTCGAGCACTCAGGGGTTTCTGATGCAAAGCCCTCCAGAGGGAATTGGTGGGGCCCACGGTGACAGGCAGGACTGGAAAGCAGCAGCATGCAGTAAATGAAGTACTGAGCTGGAAAGATGGAGGAGGGACAATTTCATGACTAAGCAAGACATGCTGAGGACACAGATGATTTCCCTGTTTCTCATACAGCCAGATTCTGTGATGCTGAGCAAAACATTTAAGCTGAATTTTGCTAAGTGAGCACTACAGTGTTACTTACTTCACAAATGTTCACCTCTGGGACTTCTGATACTATTTGAGAAATGCAGAGGGTCAGCACTGCCACTGAGGTCACAGATCTGTGTTTTAGACTCTCACAAAAATAGTCTTTACATCTCATGACTTAGGATACATTAGGAATTGTTCCTTAGCTCAGGGGAATAAACCCCTCCTCATGTTCAGCAGCTGTCCCATGAAAACAAATTCATTAGGTTTTGAGAAGCATTCAAAAATTGTGGCAGTAAATGCTAGAAAAGAGTGCAAGAGAAAATTCAACAGTGTCTGAAGAAAGTGCAGACTAAGGCCCAAGGCCATGCATTAAACAATGGGCAGAAAATCAAATGTTGAAGAGCTTTTCATTAAAGGACTGTGAGCACAGGAAGAGGGGTCCTGTGCAAAAAAACCAAACACAACCACAGTGACATGCAATCATTTAATTAAAGATGCACAAAATGCTCAAGGAAATTAGAGTAATGAATACAAGAAAAAATGAATTAAGAGATTCACTAGCAACGACAAGTCCAGCACTGTTGATATTTCATGTGCCTGACATGGTGGTGATTCCTCTGATGTATATTGTAATACCATTCAGAGGTACCTAAAGGAGCCCTGAAAAACCTCTATCAGCAACTGAAAGTCTACAGCAGGGTGAGTAATCACTAGATAAATTAGTTCTGACTAATGTGAATGATCAGCAGCTGAAAGCTTGAGCTGCATCAGTGCAACAAAGTGCTTGTGGTGCCCTCAGCTCCTGCCCAGGAGCATTGCACTGAGCCCTGCACACACAGCTTTGGCACCAGGGACCCTCATCCCCTGGGCACACACAGCCCCGGGGAGGCACTGATCTAGATCGACTGTGTGTTTAGTGACATGTGAAATTCCAGCTCAAATATCCATACAAATCCTGAGTCTTCAACGCATATTAGCACTTTGAAGCAATATGAGCTCTACTGCTTGATCTTTGCTGTCTTGAGAAGTAGGGAAAAAAAAAAAAAAAGAATAAAAAGAATTTTAGTGCCTCACGGTTTGGACATTTTGTTGGGTGAATAATTCCTAACACAATGCCTTTTAGCCCAGGGCTTAGAAAAACCATCAAGAACAGAAAGCTCAAGTAAGGTTATAGGATATAATAGGAGCACTTCATCTTAACAGCAGTGTAGAAACAATATCAGATGGCTTTTATTGCATAACCAAAATCTTCTGGAAAATCTGCCCAATACAACCCAAGGATTTAAATGCTCCCGAAAAATTAAATGCCACACAGGAAGAGAAGGCAGCTTGCTTTCTTTCTTTCTTTCTTTCTTTCTTTCTTTCTTTCTTTCTTTCTTTCTTTCTTTCTTTCTTTCTTTCTTTCTTTCTTTCTTTCTTTCTCACATGCCACAGCCATGGGTTTGGCTGACCTACTGCTCATGTGCAGCTTGCCTTCCCTCTGCTGCTGGGATGAGATACCTGGAGATTACTCTGGCAATTTCCACCCCATCAACATCACCCCTGTCCTGTGCACCCAATCCACTCCTCTGCACTTTTGCAAAGCTGTCCCCTGCATCCTCTGCCTCTAACCACACTGACAGAGCACCACCATCACTGCTTCCCCTCAGCACCATTCCAGAAAGCAGCAACTCCTGCACCGCTCAAAAAAGGAGAGTACCCTTCTCCTCTCCCAGTGCTGGGATAATTGGTAAGGAATTTGCTGCCTCAGAGCAGTCCTGCTACATTAAACATCTTCCCACGTATGCGTGTCATCACTTGATTTGAAAAGTGGCTGCATAAAACCAGTCTGTGCCGTGGGTCAAGTTCTCACAAGTGCTCAGGGCCAGGCACAGCAAAGGACACAGCTGCTCACAAGCCATTCCTACACTGGCAACATTCAGAGCCCACTGTGAGCTTGAAAAACCAGCACTAGGGTACTGAGGGGAAGAAGCTAACAGGAATTGCCTGGCATTGCCTGTGGTACCCCTTCTTGGGTAATTTTTACCCTCACCATCTGCTGAGGAGCAGAGCCCTTCATCCTAGCTCTCTAACCACCACCACCACACCCAGCCCTGTTTACTTTTCCTCACTTTTCCTTCCAACTCTTCTGTTTTTCCTGTGTTCAGAAAGGACAGGAGAGAGGAGAGCCCTCCTGGGTCTGCAGCAACAGCCCAGAGCTCGTCCAGGGAAATGAGGTTTGGAACAAGGCTGAGAACAAATTCCAGGCTCCTCACTAGACAAATGCCACACAGTAATGGCAGGTTTTTTTTTCCCCTCCAGGTGGGGCCTCTAAAACAATTTGTGTTTCATTACTCAAGCATCCCAATGCACGTTAAACCCACTCTGAACCCATGTGGTGCAATGAGCCATTGAAGGGCAACAGGTGTGTTCCTGCATGAAGTGAACTCTTGCTCTGCCTGTTTGTGAGTCACAGAGAGACTTTATGGACCTGTGTGCTTTCAGCTGGGAAATTCTGTCACAGGAGCAGCACTGCCCCTGTGGCCCAGGGGTGATTTGTATTATAAAAGGAAAATACCCAGTGAGGCTGTTCAAACTCAGCCCAGTGTTCTCGATCATTTGAATGTATTGAGCTAATAAATTCTCTTCAGATACCAAAATCTGCAACTCAGGTAGTCTGGAGATAATGTTATACACTGTAGAGGTCCAATAACAGATAACAAACTGTGATGTTCTTCTGACTTTCTCATCCATAGGCTTTTCTTTGCAAACTCTCTTTTTTATGGAGATAGGCAAAGCTACTGCCTATGAAGGACTCTGGGACTCTGTGTAGAAACACCAAAGCCAAGCAAAAAAAAGAACGTACAATTCTACCACAATAAGAGAAAAAGAACTGCACTGAATTAGATTTTCCCACACAGAATATTTGTGGCCTAAATGCCTAGAGATGCTGCTCCCCTCCTAGTGACAGACCTCTTGACATCTTCCCTCTGGAAATGAAAAAGTGTTTGGCCTACAGGGGAGGTAGCTGGAAATGTTTAGAGAAATATCATAGACATCTGACAGAAGTTGTTTGAAATGCAGCAATCAAGGGAGTCTCAAATAAATCTGACTGAACTATCTTAAAAATATGTTCAAAGGACAGATTCAGCCCTGTATAATCCATTTGACTGTGATTATTTTTTTTTTTAAAACAAACACATTGTCTAATAACCTCTACCTTATCTGGAGATTCTTTGAAAAGATGTTTAGCCTGTATAATCAAAACTGAGTTCCTATTACCTAGCTGGAGGCAGAGACCTCTTCACTGGCTCATGCAAAATTTCAATAGATTTAGTTGAAAAAGTGGCCCCTATGTTTTCTCTGCTTCCAAGGGAAGGTATTCAATCCCATAAAAGTAGGATTTCTGAGATCTAGCCTAAAGCTAGATATAACTTTTATCTTTGCCCTGTCTTTCTAGAAGACTCTTTCAATATTTCAATGCTCAAGATCATGAAAATCTTGTTATTTCCTGCCTAAAACAATTTATGACCACATTAGAGCCATCAATTCTTATTCCAACCATATCCTTCATTTAAAAAAAAAACTTTACTGTCTCCAGAGAAGGGCCCATTGACCTGAAAAAATGAGAATCAGTGATTGTTTAAGCTGACCAAGAAAAATGCTGGAAATGTCTCAGTCTGACAACGAAACTTTCTCCTGGATAGATATCTGGAGGATGGACAGATTCTCCATTTCCACCGTTACCAGCAGAAGGGAGAGACCAAGTTATGGAAAATTCTAATCTCCTGCTTTGATAAGAGATAAGACCTATTAAGTATAAAAAGCCTCTTCACCTTTTAGTCAGCACACAAATTTACATTTGGAAACTCTGAAGATTATGTCACTGTGATGTAAAGAACATATTTTGGTGCTGTACCTCGGTGGACTTCTCTGAGCTCCAGAGGAAGAAAAGAGAAATAAGCACTATGAGATATTTTCTAAGTTTTTTTCAAAAAGTTCAGTGATGTCAAAAGACAAACTCTCAAATAAAACATTTGATTAAAATCTGCTACCAGATTTCTTCACCCAATCTTATAAATCTGGGCTATCTAAACTGAGTTAAGAGGCTCAGTTTCCAAACATCTGGTTGCCCATTTACCCCTTAACTAGGCTATACTTCGCATTCATGAAAACAAATGGAACAGAAAAATAAAACAGTCACATTTTCTTGCTTGTTTGGAAAGTCACAGCCAGCCCGTATGAAAGGAGGGAGAGGGAGAGAGGAAAGGCAGTCCCTAATGCCCAACTTGTATTTCACAATCAGTCCATAAATCATCCTTCTTCTGTTTGTAGAAATGCCTTGAGCAGAACAGAGCAGTCCTGAAATGGTTCATTACTTACAAACATTTGATGAAAGTGGATTCAGCGTTTGGTTTATGATCCAGCATGCTGGAGGAAGATGAGTTTTCTAGATGAGATACAGGCTGTACACACAAACCAAACTGCTTCTTTGTGCTCTTCAGTGCTGTCCAAGGTGCTGGGTTAAAGAAAACCCAGGAGTGGGCTGCTGCCAAAATGAGCCCCACAATATCACTTATCCCTGCTAGAGACATTGATCCTTGTGCAATTCATCTTCACAGCATTGTGGCAAATAGGAATAACCTCTGTTACACATATCCTTTATCATTTTTTCTCTAAGCTACTTCAAGTCTTGCAGTTTATTAGTCTTTCCCTCAATTATGACCTATCTCAGCAATCTGCCTTTCAAGCAATGCTCACCAAAGCTTTCTCAAAGGGCCCTGAAGCCTGCTGATTGAGTTGTCTCACAGAAGCCTTGCTAATAGTACACATTTGGAGTGCTTTTAATCATTTTATGAAGTTAGGAAATTCTCATCTATTAAACTGCAGCGGACCAGAGAGAAATTTTATGGCTTGTCACCAATCGAGATGAGCTGAAAGGAATGCAGAACGGTGCTTTCAAATTAAATTACAGTTTTTCAGGTTGGACTGGCACAATCTGTCTTCAGCAAAAGAGGAGCCCAGTGTGGAACTTTTAGAGCAAATTCAATCCTCTGATTCACACTGCTGCTCCCCACATTTTACACTGAGCTGCACAGTTAAAAAGCTGACTGTGGCATTCTCAGGCATCCTTCCAGCCCAATGGCCATGTGCTACCTGCCAAAAGCCCATTTCCAGAAGAGCTCCAGCTTAGCACACACAGGGAGAGACAGTGAAGGAACACGGTTATAATCTGAGGGATTTCACATGCAGATTTACTGAGTGTGATTAAACTGGTTTTAACCTTGCTCTTAACCTTCACCTTCTCTGCCCAGTGCCATGAGGCACCTCTCTGTAGCTCATCCAAAAAGCAGAGAGCCACCACAGAGCTGTGCAGGTGTTATGAGCATCCTTGTGTCTGTGGGAGAAAGGAAGTGTTCCCTCATGACTCAACATGAGAGAAGACAGAGGATTTCCTCTCTTTTGCCTCTCCTCTAAGATCAAGATTGCCTGGAGAAGAACTTACTGAGGAACATGTAACTTGCTAATGACTGAATTGTAAAAATAAAACAGAACAAAGCAACAACAAAAGTAACCATTTTGGCCATGTGTTCTGAATTTACATCCTGTGAATCTGCTGTTACCTTCTCTGAACATTCTCGGGAAGAGAATTTCAATCCCCCCTGACTTTAAATGGTCACAGACAGTGATGGTGCCCCTGCCCATGGGAAAGATGATTTTTAAGATCCATTCCAACCCAAACAATTCTGTGATTTCTATGATTCTCCTAGAGACCTCTCCAAACATCAAACACACACTTCTATACAACCCTCTAACACAAACATAGGTAATCAAGGCTGAAAGTACATCAAAAAATAAAAATAATATATTCTGGTGTAAGCTGCAACTTAAAGGGACAATGTCTTCTGAACAAATATACCTTGAATTTGTTATTCACAAATCAAAAATTTCAGAAGAATAATATTTTTTTTTCCTAAGTCAGGTGGTGTAACACTGCATATCTAATCACAAGTTAAGTATTTATAGAACACCTTCTTAAAGACATTACAGAAGAGGAGAGGATGAGAACTATACAGCTTATCTGTCAGATATTTTATAAAGATATTAAATATTTGGTGAATTCTAAAAAGAAAAGAAAATGGTAAAAGCTATAATAGAACCAAAATACAGCAGAAACGGCTTCTAATCTCTTCCCTCTGGAGGCACCAGAACACTTCATGAGAGGTAGAATAAGAGTAGAAGAGACATTTCAGGAAAACACATCAGACAAAAATGCCCAATCTTCTGGATTACAAAGAACCTGCCTTCCTGTCAAGAATGAGCTGCTATATTAGGATAAGTAGGAGGAAAGGGAAAATATGAAATATTCTGTTCAGTCACAAGAAATATCTTGCTCCACAGAAAAAAAAAAAAAAAAAAAAAAAAAAAGAAGAAGCAAAAATCCTTATCTTCCAGTATCAGAGCTGGCTTCCAGTTCTGTGCCTCATGGCTTTCCTCTTTTCCCTTATTTCCATTCTTTGTCCCTTTTCTGTTTCTCATCCTCTTGTTTTAAATCTTGCTCCCAGAGTTCTGCTTCATTCTTTCCCCAGAGGCAAATTAAACTGAGGACACTGATTGAAAATTCACACACAATCTCTTAATGAGTGTATCATGGCTGTGTCTCCTTTTGGGCAAAGAAAACCTCTGAAAGGTTTTAGCACACTAAAGCTGCCAGAACAGCCCAGACACCACACACACACAGAAGGCAGAGAGTCTTTGAAAAAAGGAGAAAAGAAACCTTAGAGACAGCAACCACAAATGACTCCATTCTGCCCATCTTCCTTTCCATACTTGCTTCCGTTTTTTTCCTCAGTGGCCTTTCCCACCTCCCAAGTACATGACTTTTAACCCAGACAACCCTTCCATCTATCAAAAGCCTGACTTCCATGTTTATGCTCCCCCAGGACCAGCCTTGTCACTTTACCACATTAGCTCACGTTTCCATTTGTGACAGCTCCTGTCATGTTTCCCCTCAACCAACCACTGCTTCCTTTTGCACGACATGAAGCACTTTAGCAGCCAAAGCACAACAGTCTGATAACTGCTCACCCAGTATCATGTATCTTCTTATTATCTGCTACATTATCCTTATCTAATTGCAGGCACTTTGGCTCAATCTGACATTTTCAAAACTACAGATGCTTATTAGCTTTTCTTAGCTAAAAGAAAAAATGTGCATTATAGTGATTATCAGTTCCAGGCACTGCCTGTGAAACATTGTAATGAGAGAGACCTTTAGCTCACCATAAACAAGCACAATCAGGGCCTGTTTTGGTTATTAGCATTACTCCTACAAATGTTGCCACCGTCAGAATTAATGACAGCACTACTAATTATTAATAATCTCATGTTTCTGTCCATGGGTTCTTTTTAGCCTGAAGCTTTAGGCCAAAAGCAAAAATTATTTAATTCTGCACCCTTCACAGGGAAGCCACAAACGAAGTCACGGCTTTGATTTCTTTATGGTGCCCAACAGATGCAGGTCCTGCCTCACAGGGGTAAATAACTGGCTGAAGGTCATGCAGCAGGTCAGTGGTATGAACTGCAAGACTTCCCTAATAGTTATTCCAATGCTCCACCACTGATCCGTGCCCCCTCAAACAGAAGGTATCTAAATGTGCCCAGAAATCAGTGAGAATTACCCACTCCTTGAAGAAGCCTGTTTCAGTCTCACCATCCTCAAACACAGGGAGTATAAACAAGGGAAGTACAATAGATGAGGTTACTGTGATCCTAAACCTTGGCTATGTCAGTTTTAATTAATTACTCTTGTTTGCAATGACTCACTGTATGTGTTCTGACAAGTGTTTGTGCTGCAGTTCATAACAGAACAAAGAAGCTGCTTCAACAGCACCCACTTTATCAGAGAAGCCATTGTGAAGCACTATAATACCTTCAGTATTTTCTCCATGTGTCTCCTCTTGTATCTGGGATTACAGCAAAAAAATATTAAGAAAGAAAAAGAAAATAAAAAAATGAAAAAGAAGTTAATATAGAGCAGGCAGAGGAACTGTATCAATAAAGTGCTTGGATTCAATATGCCTAGCAGTAAGAGTAGTGGAAGTGGAAATCTTTGGTTCACTATAAAGCATTTATGTGTCTATGGCAACATGGTTGTTGATTTCTACAGCTTCCCTGAGAACAAAGTAATAGAAGTTTGGTCTTTTAAATATTGCTTTTCTTTTCTAGCACCTAGATTAAATAGAAATAGAAAAACAAAATCAAAACCAAATCATATTTAATACGGGCTATACAAAAACATGAGGAAAGATTAAGCAATAAATTACAAACAAAGATAGGATTCTACAGTCACATGAAACATAATCCCACAAGTAATCTGTGCAAATCTCAGAGCTGTGTATGCAATAAACTTATCTTGGGACAATCAGTCTCTTATGCAAGAGGTCAAACACTATTTAAAGCAGATCCCAACATCCCCTTTGCTCTCTGCTCAAGTCTGCGTGTGCTTTCCCCTGAAACACAAGATAACCCAACCTGCCTATCCTGAGAGGAGGGCAGGGACACAGGCAGGAGCTGAACTTTGCAATGCCAGAGGGAATATCACTGGGAAGTGGCTGGAGTGGAGCCATCTGGGTTTTGCTGGGATAGCCATCCTTAGGCGCCAGGGCACAGAGAGATAAGGTTGCCAGCAGGCACCTGTTAGATGGGGAGGAAGAACTGACTCATGGCTTCCCAGCAGTGCAAAAAACCACAGAATTCTTCTCCCATGAGGTAGAGCTGAGGGATGGGAGAGAGGAAGAGATGAGCTGTGCTTATGGCTTATAAGGGATTCAGAAGTCTTGGGAGCAAATGGGAAGAGCCCTCCACCCCAGAGCCACCTCCAATACCACCCTACCAGCCAGCAGCAGCAGCTGCCACATGATTCCTTTTCTGTGACCCTGGTACAAGCATTAAGTGTCTGTTTTGCTACTGTTAGCAGGTCACACTTTTTCTTTTTCCAGAGGCTGGCCTTATAAATAAAAGTCTTTTTTAGTCCCCCTTAGCCAGAGGCACTGCAGGACACTTTAACTCATCTTCACAGATACAAAATGTACAGACTGGGCTCTGCAAACCACTGCTTATACCCCTGAGAAGGGACAACAGGCAGTAACAAGCCCCCTGCTGCTGCCCAGTTGCTGGACTTCTCCCTCAGCCCCTGCCAGAAGAGGAGGAAAGCTGCAGGCACAGGGATCCTGTGTAAACCTCCTGCAGGTTCTGCTCACCAAGTGTCTTCAGATCCAGGGCTTGGAGACTGCAGCAACATCTGTAATTGCTCAGTCTGCATGGGTTTCATTTCGCCTCTGACCAAAATACCACAGCTACATTCCTTTATAGAGAGTTTGAGCTAATTTTATGGAAAATAAGGAACACCAACATACTTTTGTCATAAACACTTTAAAATTAATGACTGTGGTGTAACTGGAGCTGAGGTTACCAAGCATTTCCCACTGCTGCATTTCCATTTCATGTAGCTCTGTACATACAAGAGAGAAAGCCTGGGGAGAAATTTGCATTTTCTTTTGAGTTCTGCCTAGCCTGAAATCTGCTTGAAATGCTGGAGCAGATGCTATTGACAAATACAGAAAAGAAATATAAAAAGCCCCAAACCACCCCCTCCCTGAAATATTATAATGAAAGCATTAAGATACTCCTGTCCTTTCTTTTGGATGCTTTAACTGTCCTTTTGCTCAAAGCAAACTCCAAAGACTTGAAGAGCTAGAAAACTGTCAGAAGTGAGTGCTAGATACAGCAAAGACTTCAATGTGCCAGACTTCACAATTAATTTTACACCTGTAAGAATATCCATGGTGATAACTGGAACAATTTTTAGTCCTAAAGCCCCTGGGGCCCAGAACCAGAAACTGCAATAGCTCACAAGGCTAAGCCACAGCAGACCATCGCTGCCATGGAGCTGAGATGAGCTGCTCCTGTGCCACCTCAGCCTCCAGATTTCCCTCTGCAAAGTGAACATGATAATAAGTGAAGTTTTAAAAGGCACAGAGACTGCAGATCCTGGAAGGATCTATGGAATAGCTGAGCTCTACTAACAAGCACCTTGTTTAGAGTAAAATAATTTACACTCTCTAAGTGATAAACAATTAAAAACCATATTCAGTTTTCCTCAGCAGAGAGTCACAAAATTGACCTTTTCCAAATTACCTCACACACGTCAGTACCTCTGTGTAAACTTAAATGTTTGCAGAGTAAATGAGGACCAGACCCCTCTCTACCTCTCCCCCTGCCTCCATATTGCAAGTTCCCTGTGGCTCAAAAACTACATTAATCTTTGCTGTAATCTTTGGGAAGACTTTCAAGTGTTATTTTAACAAAATAAACTCTGAAATGCCTCTAAATTAAAGTGCTTAAAAAAATAAGATACAAATCAAGCTGTGCTTGCATGTGGAAAATTTAGGTTTCCAAACACTCTACAGGTGGAAATGGACTTCTCTTTCCACTACAGAGAAACCACTGCCCATTCCCCCTTCAGAACACTTTCCTGGATTGTACCACCACACTCTTCCTCTGTTCCTTTCTGCACTGCTCTGTGCTGGAAAACATCCATGAGCCCAGTGCTCATTGCAACTCTCTTTCATAGTCATGTACTGGCAGTAAAGATAATGGCACAGTGATCTATTCCTATAGATGAATGCATACACTCAAAATAGGCTTTAACTCAGTTAACTCACCCACACTGAATCTTACCAGTCCCAAACACCCACAATTTAATGAATGCACATAATATTTTCAAAGGTGCATATATCAGTAAAAGAAACTAATCCAAAATAAGTATTTGTGCATCTAACTAGGAAATACATTCCAGTATGTATTTTTGTGTTTGACCACAAATCTTTTGAAACACCTTGAAATGACAAACTATCTGCGTGTACTTTTGAAAAGACACACTGTAGCACAAACCACTATGAGTGAAAGAGGCTTTTGGGAAAACACTGGGGTTTCTTTTTTCTTTCCTTTGGGAGAAAAGACAAAAGTGTTCCTTTAGAAGAAAGGTTTATTTCTTCCCTCCTTCCTCCATGACTGAATAAGGGGCCACTTAAAACTATTGCAGAACCATTTCTTACGAGCTTTGAAAACAAATATTTCACCTGAAGGTGAAAAGGAGGGTTACAGAACTGCCACCAGCTCCATCAGACCTACAGAAAGCAGTAAGGAATTGAAGAACCCCCACGTGTGGGTGTGTGTAAATAAGTGGGGGGCTGATGCTCTCCTGTACAAGCGAGGAAAAGCCAAGCACTCCGTGGGAACAGGGCGATCACGACGCTGCCACCCCTTGGTCACGGGATGAAAATGCTCGCACCTCAGGGCAGCGTGCTGGGAATCACCCTGCACATCGGGCAAAATCCTGGAAAAATCAACCTGTGCTTAACGAACTGTAGCGGGAGATTTTGCCGCACCAGCACAAGCATAAATATGTTAGCCCAAAGAAATGTAAAGCTTTTTATTTCAAAGGACAAAAATCTGCTGACTCCCAAAGAGCATTTTCCAAGCTGTGATACACACTCTAAGGACTGCCTTCAGTCTGGCCTTTCCTGAAACAAAAATATACAAATGGGTGAAGAATACCACATACAGATTATTTTTTTCCCCCACCTCCTATGTCTTTAAAAGCCCCTTGGAAACCAACTTGAGCTGCCCCAACCCTGGGCTCAGTCTCTGCTTTCTGCACTCAAGCCCCCAGCTCAGAAAGAAATAACATGAGCCGAGTACTCCACGTGAAGTATCCCAACCTACGGCACAGCTCACTACTATCAGAGAGATGATTCAGCCTCTTCACACAGTTATTCCAGAATACTTAAAAATACATTTTCTCTGGCAGATTTCTTAGCGTGTGCATCATCACCATGGCTAGTGAAGACTGCAGAAACAGAGGCGGAATTGAAACTAGCAGCAAATATCCTAAGTTTGTTTAATTATAGATAAAGTCATAAAGCAAAGTATAAAAAGTGTATCACTTGCAGATCAGTGTCCAGTATTCAGTAATCACAAAATATATTATGAGCTTCTGTGCAAATATGACCCATGATTTTAATAAGGTTTATAACTATTCCTTTTGAAGGAAGTAAGCTGCAATTTTTATTCACTTCAAAAGGTGAGCTTACAGAATGTCAGCAGGGCCTAACTATTTCCATGGAAATAACCATTCCCACTCTCTGTGTCTTAATGGCTGGAGGATAACTGAGTTCACATCCAAGAACTCACCAAGAAGAGGAGGAATAGGAGATTCTTACAAACTTAAAGGGTTGGTTATGCCCATACACACTGCAGTACAGATCTATAGATAGACTTCTGGTTACAATTTCACTTGTTATAGCTTACAACAACGTTAGGGTTTCTGCAGTCCCACAAACCCCTCTGTACAATCAATTCATTCATCTCATTAGGAAAAAACAACCCACTTTTGAAATGCCTGTTGCCTGCAGCTCAGGCCTCAACATTTCTGAGGGTTCTGTCCTTGACACATTTCTAGGAGGCAATATCTCTTCCCATTAGACAAATAATGAACTGAAAATTAACACTTTCAATTACATGCAACAGCAAGTCTGATGTGCCAAATTACTTTTTTTTTACATACTGATGGCTTTGATTCTCACTTTCTCAGACTCATTCTGTTAACAAAAGATATTTGATTTACTAAATCCTTTATTTATCCAAGCAGAAAACACAGTTTTACTGAGGCATCTCAAAATGATCTCTATTTATATCTGAATGAAGAACTTCTCAAAAGGTAAATAAGTCTGAATAATCAATTGCCAAACTAATAAAGTATAATATATGGCCAAATGTAGTTTTAAGCAAATGCAGAAAAGAAAGAAATATTCAGAATTCAGTTTTTGAAAGAATATTCAGAGGAATGAAAGCTTTTGTACTTTGGGACTAGCTTTTTTTATATGCTTAAGTCTCCTATTAGAGCCAATAAGAGTTTTGGCTAAGTAATGAACCTGTAAGAATGCAGCATGTGGCTTTTCATACAAAAAAAAAAAAAAATGTTATGATGTTTCACTGGAGGATTCAATATTTTTAACTGATAACTTATCAATTCACTTTAAAAAGTACTTCTGTGATCATTGTTTTACAGTCAGTGCCTTATAAAATGGATCAATATTCCACAGTACAGGAAAGTGCTGAACTTTTTATACACCTGATTAATGCATTGTTATCATCCCAGTAATTAAAAGGAGCGGCATTACACACAATCAGCACGATACATCTTACTCAGCACGTCCTGGCAGTTGCCTGCAAAAATTAAACTCATTAATCACTGTGATGCCAAGAAAGAAGCCTGTAAAAGATGAAGGAGCTCTATTTTATGGGAAAACAGTTCTCAAGTCAACATATAGGAGAAAATCCCTTCCACTGTACAATATGCAAAGCATTCATCTCATCAGTCTAAAAGGTAAACCAATCAAAATTACCATTTAAAAGGTAACCTCATCAGTCTAAAAAAGAGAATTATGCTAACAAAGTTTTTCATAACCTGCTATACAACCACACTAAACTGAATGAAGTGTTCTCAGAGATGTTTCCTCATCTAAATAAATGTAGTGACAAAGTAATCTTATATCAAGGCAAATATGTCATCTGAATTTTGTGTAGAGCTGTTGCAATAACTTTAATATTAATGATGCCACAGAGACAACTAGGAAGTGTTTTTCTGGGGTAATTCATACAGAACCTAGTTGCCTTATTTCTCCTCTCATAAATACAATTGTCTCATGAGATGAACAATTAACATGAAAAATTTGCAAGACTTAATCCATGTTTTGTTCAGTAGTTAGGTCTATTTTATATTTATATTCTCATATACCTGCCATGAGTTGAATCATAGTAAAAACTATTTAAAATTCTAAATACTGTGACCTCTACTTCACTATATTTTTATGTTACTAAAACAATGTTCTCAAGTGTGTCTCAATGGTGCCTGTAAGTCAGCAGTTGTCATATAAAAACATTATTGGTTTTGATTTTAATTTTGTTAGGGAGTTACTACCTCCTCTTTAACTCTGTATAGGTTTCAAGTAGCATTTTTCCAACAGTAGTACTTCCAGTGGACAGAACACTTCCTTACAATACTGTGACCTTCAAAGGCAAGATCCTGTCTTTCCTTCTGTTTTGTTCTGCATTGAGGTCTGTGCTGGTGCTTAAAAATACAGTGCTGAATGCAGCACACATATTTCAATAGGAAAAGTCATCATCAGTAACCCATAAAATACACTCAGTTCTCTCCCTCTTATTAATCACATGACAAAGTTAGGAACAGAACAGTCTCTTTCTCAGGTTTGTTTTGATATTTCCAAGTGTGGGAAGGGAGAAAACCCTTTGTTTCTACATGTTTAAGTTCTGTGTTTTCCTACTACATTGAAATCGAAAGATGAAAGACAATGTGAACGGTCCACTTGTGCAAAACAGAGAACAGAAGTCTAATCTTAGGAAAGAGTTTCCAGTGCTGTCTCCTTAAGCCCTTCCCCATGATGAGCAATAGCACGTACTCCTGGCACCCTGCACAAACAGACAACTCTCCTTGTACTTGTCCCATGGGCTTTGCCAGCTCTCTGCCTCACTTTTCCCCTTTCCTCAAGGGTCTCATGCCCAGGGCTGCATTTGCTCATCCTGAGTGAGCCTGACTGCTGCCACTCTGTCTCTGCTGATCTCGCCACAGACAAGGGCAAGAGGTTACTGTCAGCTCCCCTCGGCGCGGGTCCTGGGAGTGTTCGGGAGAGCAAACAGCTCCTCCTCCCCGGGGCAGAGCGGTTCGGCACTTCGGACAGCTCCTTCTGACCCGGGACAGAGCGGTTCGGCACCTCGGACAGCTCCTTCTGACCCGGGGCAGAGCGGTTCGGCACCTCGGACAGCTCCTGCTGACCCGGGACAGAGCGGTTCGGAACCTCGGACAGCTCCTGCTGACCCGGGGCAGAGCGGTTCGGCACCTCGGACAGCTCCTGCTGACCCGGGACAGAGCGGTTCGGAACCTCGGACAGCTCCTTCTGACCCGGGGCAGAGCGGTTCGGCACCTCGGACAGCTCCTGCTGACCCGGGACAGAGCGGTTCGGCACCTCGGACAGCTCCCCCAGCCCCGCTCCGCCCCAGCACCGCGGACACCTCCGGCCGTCCCGCCCCCTCCTGCCGGCGCCTGGCCCCGCGGGCCGGACCCCCGCTCCCTGAAACACACGGATTAAAGACCATTTCCACCGGTTTGTCATGACTCCATCCTCCCGACCTGAACGACCCTCTGCCGGAGACCAGCAGCTCAGGTTTCCCAGTCTCTGCTGGAAGGGAGCACCTGTGAACTGCCGAGCCAGTCCAGGGGACTTTCTCAGACAGGTTGCTTCCTTTAGAAACAATTCACACTAAGTGTCCACGTGCGTTTAGAAGTCACCCCAAATCCCTGCTTCTGGCCACGCATTTTTGCACTTCGTTGCAGAAGACATTAGGCAGGCACAGGCAGCAGTGCCCAGCAGTACTCTTCACTCACACCACTCTGAGGGGATGGGGGGGGGAGGGGGAAGAAAAAGAAAGAAAGAAAGAAAGAAAGAAAGAAAGAAAGAAAGAAAGAAAGACTTTCCTTTTAGAAGTTAAAGGACATTCTTTTTAATATTATCTTGGAGCCCGTCAGCAGAAATCACTCGCACATGCTAAACTGCAGGCTTTCCTCTGCTTCCGGACTCAGCGCTTCTGGTGACCAGAGAAGCGGCTCCAGACATCTGCTGTCTCCAAATCCAGGAAAGCGAAATTAAAACAATGAGGAAAATGTGCCTGAGCCCAGCCCTGGAGGTGGCACTCCGCTGGCTCGCAGCGACACCTAGAGCCCAGCACACCGCCGGGAAGGGCCCCGTGTCCCCAGCCACACCGGGAGAGAGTCAGGAGTGAGTGCGGGCGCCCGGGAAAGGGGCCCCGTGTCCTCCGGCAGTTGGCCAGGGCCAAGGAGCAGCAGTGCCAAGATCGTTGCCAGTAAGCGGGTCACAGGGAAGAGTCAATTCAGGTCCCTGTCACTGCTGTCCCCCGGGGACGTCAGCATTCAGTCACCTCGGGGAGAGGTTTAGGTCGATTGGCCCCATCGCTGACAGAAGTGCACTTGCTCTGTGGACCACAAAAGACTTTACAAAGGGATGGGGAAATGGACAGGGGTTTAAAAGATAATCCGAGGACATTTCCCTGCATACACAACTCTCTCCTCTGAGTGAAGCAGCCCTGCTGTTGAGGCTTGAAGCTGTGCCTTGCTTGCGAAGGCTCCCAGAGCCAAAGCTAAACCCTGCTGCAAAGCTAACGCGTCCCACTCGGGCAAGAAGTATTTTTAACAGACACAAACATTATTCCCAACTGCAGCCATTTGCTTCCCCTTGTGTGTGCTTCCACAGAGGCAAAACACACTCAAAATCCCTCTGCAAACCTAACATCAGGCAGCGATGCGGAGCCACATGTTTTGATCTATCACTGGCCGGTGCTTTCTCAGTCTATCCCCCTCCTCGCCACCCCGAAAAAAACAGGGGCAATCGACCCAGACTAGTTTAACTCCATCGGACAGAGCCGGCAGCCAGCGGCCTGGATTAGTCGCTCGTTACTAAGGCGATATGCACACGCACCCTTTGAAGGAGCGGGAGGTGCGCGGCCGAAGTTTGCGGCTTCCCCGAGGGACTCGCCCGGGGACAGAGGGGAGGGGGGAGAGAGAGACCCAGAAACGGCTGCTCAGGGGTTAAAAAGTTTCCCTGCTGACAGTTTAGGGGGAGGCTGACAGGAAAGCGAGGACGGAGGGACAAGGTGAAGATTTCTGCCCCGGGAGAGTGTTAAAGGGTAAAAGAGGGAATAAAAATTTCTAATAAATAAATAAATAAATAAAAATTAAAAAGGGGGGTGGGGAGCCTTGTCACTTAGCTTGGGGGCAGCCGGACGGAACTGGCATTTGGGGTTTCCTAAGGTGCTGACCCTGCGCCCCCTCAGCCCCGCTCCAGGGGAGCGGAGAGCCGCGCAAGGAGCTCGGTAACGGGGAGAGCTGCGGGGACAGCGCGGGGGCGGGCGAGTCCTGGCTCCCCTCGACTCCCAGCGGGCTCCGTCCCGGACTATTCCCGGCACTTCAGGGGAAGAAGAAGAGCGCAAAGACCCGCCTGGAGGAGCGGACAAACCGCAAGAAATCGCTGCCAGCTTAGAGGGGCACAGAGCCATCCCGCAGGACAGGGGGCGGGGAGCGGGGGACACCCAAAACCCAACCCAACCCCACGCGAACGACACCGGCGCTTACATCCTCCTCCTCGCAGTCACTTCGCGACTGGTACTGGAAGCGGGGCCGGCTGCCTTCCTGTTGCAATGGACGCGGGGTCTTGCCGGCAGCGCCGTCCTCCTCGCTGCTCTGGGCGCCCAGGAGGTGACTCGCTTCGGGGGGAACGGGGAACGAGCGGGAGGTGTTGATCTTCCCGCTGAACCGCTGGTACAGTGAAGCCATGAAGTCAATCCGCGGGAAACGAGGGAGAGGGAGGGAAAGAGAGCCGCTTCTTTTTTTCTTCCCCTCCTCTCTTCTTTTTTGGCTACAGCATGCTACACGCGGGTGAGGATCAGTCCCACATCAGTGGGAGGGAGAGCGAGGGATCCTGCTCCCCGGTCCTCTGCACCGGCACCCGGAGAGAAGCCGGGGGGTTCAAGAGAGCAGAGACGGGGGAGTGATGAGAGGAAGAAGAGAGAAGACAGATAAATAAATAATAAAACGCAATCGAGCCGTAACACCACAGGCCCCGGGAATGCTGCACCATCCAGTGTTGGGAAGGGAAAAAACAAAAAAATAGAAGAGAAAAAAAATAACCAAAACACTCCACGAAGCCGTACCCCCGATAATGGCGCCTGAGTGGATCAGCATTAAATGTGCTTTGGGGGTGTGCGTGTGTGTTTGCAAAAGCAGGAAAAAAAAAAAAAAAAGGAAGGGGGGCTGGCTCAATCGCTGGCTGTCAGCGGCTCCCCAGGCAGAGGTGGCGGAGCAGTCGCCTCCGAGGTCGCATACCAACAGTGTGCACAAGCGAGAGGCAGAGTGACAGAGTGTGTGAGACGGAGTGGAAGAGGCTGGGAAGCCTCATTCAAAGCACGTTGCTCTTCTTGGGAAGGAAGGCTCTTCTACGATCATCTCCTTTTCGGTACCTTCTGGGGTTTTTTCCTGAGTATTTTTTTTTTTCCGGGGGAAAAAACTTAAAAAAAGAAAAAAAAAAAAAAAAAAAAAAAAAAAAAAGGCAACAGACACCTGATCGCCAGCCGAGAGAGAGAAAAAGAGGTGGGGAGGGGGAAGGCGAGGCTGGGAGGCGGGACTGGCAGCTGGAGGGGCTCTGGGAGGCCACTGTGCGCGGAGTGGCTCGGCCCCGAGCAAGGGGCGAGGGAAGGGAGGGCGAAGCCTCCCCACTGCCCTGCCCTGCCCCAGCGGGCACGGCTCAGCCCGGCCAGCGGGCACTGCCCGGTCCTCGTCCCCTCAGCCCGTCCTCCTTCCCCCCGCGGCCGGGGAGAGGAGGGAGAAGAGGGGGGTTGTGGGGTTTTTGGAGGTGGTCGTTGTCGTCGCCTTTTAAAACAATCCGGTAAATCGTGTCTCTTACTATTTTTGTATTAATTCATTTTTGCTGCATTAAAACGTGCTTCAGCGCCCCTCAGTGGAAATCCGCCCAAAGCTGCTCCCGGCGGCTCCGGCCGGGGATAAACAACGGCGATCCCGGCGCGGGGATGGACCCGGGCTGGGCAGGGCTGGGGCTGGGGCCGGGGCAGGGGCTGAGTCGGGGTCGTGGTCAGGGTCGGGATCGGATCCGGGGCCGGGACGGGCCAGGAACCCCCGCCACGGCCTTTGCTCGGAGCCGCCGGGCCCCGCTCCCCCAGCCCGGGCACCGCTCCGGGCGGGGACGCCGGGCACTGCTCGGGCCGGCACCGCGGAGCTGCCAGCGGGGTCCTGCCCCGCCGGCCCAGCACGGCTGCTCGGGACAGAGGGTGACAATTCCTGCTGCTCCAGCGCCAGGCCTCGGGGTTTCCATAGCAACAGATGCTTCTGTTTAAAGGAAAGTGGCAGAGTTGCTGTCCCCTCTTCTGCTCTCCAAAAGCCTCCCCTTCGACCTCTAAATTTACCAGAGATATTGAGATTACAACCCACAAAGCATAAACCAGTGTTTGCCCATTCCCATTGTGAATCTTGCTGCTAAAGAGCTCACAAACTTCACTATAATTTAACTAGCGGATTTTATGGGCTAAAATTCTGTTTCCAAACACTGTTGTTGCTTAAAGATAATACCATCTCTGATATATGTAATTTCATCAGTCTTAAAAAAAACCCCACTTCAGTAGATCATGTATACAATATTCTAAAATGTAACGAATTCCCCCCTCCGTGATTTCATTAACTGCCTGATCAAAAATCTCTTTGCGTCTGAATAGTTTCATCCACTCCTTTTTATTTGTGTCTTCAAAGTCAGGCATGAAAAGTCTTAACATTTAGATGAAAAGGGAAACCTTATCTCATCAAGAGAGAAAACAAAAACAAATGCTCCATCTCCTTCCTGACGGAACTTGAAAGAAGGAATCATTTTGATCTTTGTAACTGAGATCCTGACATTTAATTAAAAAACAAGAGGAGCACACAATGCTCTGAAGCAAAGGTCTGGCTTCTAAGTCATAGTGACATCCATCATAACAGAGGTAACTTTCCAAAAGCCACTTGGACCCCTTGTAGCTTCTGTTTCAGACACAAATTGACTACCAAACATCTGGACACATAGCTCAGCTAAGCTCCACCTTGAACTGCATTAACGATATTTGGAATCATCACAGCTTTATGATATTTGAAACTGGTGACAACTTGTGCTGAAAAAAAAAGGAACAAGAGAATAAAATTAAAAAAAATAATACATTTTTAACTTCTAAGGAAAAAAATAGGACACAAAGGAATAATCAAAGAAAGCCACAAAGAGGCAAGACAAAACCACTAAGCAGGAAAAAACACCAAAGATTAAATGTCTGAATTAAAAGGTTTCAAAGAAAGTACAGAAAAAAGAAAACATCCATCATCACAGCTCAGTTCAAAACCAAAAGAGACTCTAAGGACCAATTCAGATCCAAATGCATTGTTTCTGATTTTAATTCTTAAGAACCAAGATTTCACATAACTGAGTTTGCTTAGTCATGCACACATATATTGGGCACGTATGTGTGTACACAATTCATGGAAAAAATTATATTAAAAGAACACAGAATTGCAACATCAAAAACTTGAAAAGCTCAGTAAAAAACAAACAGCTAAATGGTCCTCATCCACCAAAAGATCCTGATCATGTAGCTTTGGGCTGTGATTCATCCACCCAAAAATAAATAATTACAGCTATTTAAAGGCATTTCTGATTCCAGCTCTCCCCTCCATGACAGACCAGGGACACCAGAAACAATTTAGTGTCATGTTCTGGGTACCATGGCGGGTGAAGGAAGATGGTTTGCACCAGCTGGGAACTGCAAGACACATTTCTGTCACCCTGTTACAGCCAGAGTGACCTTGTGTGGAAGGGCTGAGCAGGCAGCTGGAGGCAGAAATATCTTGAATAACCCCCTGCAACAAGATGCACCAGGCTCAGTCTGTCGATGCCATTGCTGCAAGCAGGAGGATGTTTCTGAGTCACAGGGACCCAGATGATTGCATTAGGGACTCTGGAGAGCACTCCAGCCTGCCTGTGCACAAGCCATCTCAGGATGTAGCCTGTCCCTGCCAACGTGTCATGGTGGTCCTGCCTGCCTGCTAGGGAGGGACACAGCCCAGGGCTCCCGAGGCACTGCTCAGGGCTGGAAGCACCTCCACCCTCCACGTGCAAGTCCGTGGTTAATTTGCTGCTCATCTGTGCATGACTGGGGGCCCAGAGTCCTCTACACTGTCCTGGTTATGTGACCAGATACTGGCGCACAATGTGCACACCAACGGGGCGTGGAAAGCACGGAGCCAAAAAAGAAACACAGGAAACATCGAGGCATAACAGCAAAATGGCACTAAACAAACACCACGTCAGGAACTGGGGCTGCATGGCAGCAAAAGACCTTTCCAGCCTGTGGCAAGATTTGAGGAGAAGTGAGCAATTTGCATTATGAAACGTGTGTAACGAGGCAAAATATTTCAAAAGTACAAACGTAATGTTCTTGTCTTTAAACACACATCCTACATGGAAGAAAAATCTTTTCCCTAAACCCTGCAATGAGATCCCAAGATAAAAATCAAGGCACCTCAAAACAAACAGTGTCCTCGAGCGTCTTTTAGTTGTATATTTAATTCAGTATCCAAAGTTTTGAAGGGAGGTTTGATTCCTAACTAGTGACATTTCCATCACAACAAAGTGTGTTAGTTAAGACATTTTCCCTGCAGCACCAAAGTATGTTTTACTGACATTTTTAAAGCATTCAGATGAAAATGACACTTTTTTCTCCCTATGTTGTATAAATAAACAGTGTCCCCATATTTCAGCACTATTAATGTAACACAATCAAAAGCAGGTCAAACCCAAGCCCTACTGCCTTTAAAACTCTACATTAAATATTTGTTTTCAGACAAATCAGCTCAGAATAACACTGGCAAAGAAACAATCCAGCAATACTACTCCTGGATATTTTTTATTTAGATATAATTTCTATCTGTCAGGGAATTCCTGCATTGTTATTCATGTTCCATTCTTCTGTTCTGACAAAGCAATTTATGAGCTTGCCATCTAAATAATATAGAGTTTGTTGCAGACAGAGCTAACGTTTCCAGTTTTCAAGTTGTGATTGTTATTAAGTAGCTGATTAGTGGAGTTTTTTAACAAAAGGGTTTTTTTCAATAGTTCAAGTATTCTTTTAATTATTTGAACTATTATATTTTCATTTTCCAATGAACTTGTAAGGGAATTTTAGAACTTCCGGGGGTGTTTTTATATCACTCCTGAAAAGGCCAAGTTAGCATTTTCTCTTAAAATGACCATATTTATTAATACAAAACATCTGGAATTTTCATAATAGCAACTGTCTAGGCACTAGAGAGACAAAGATACTATATTTTAACTCCTATTACCATGGTCAGCCAAGATAAAATCATCCAGCTCACAAATCTCTAATGGCCCCAGGCTTATGCCTTCTATACCTCTGCTGCCTGGTGTCACCTAAAAACCCAACCAAACCAGACCAGGAAATCCCTTTGCTGTGTCAAATGCACCAATTCAGCAGTCCCTGAGGACAAACTTGATCATTCATTTTCATCCAGCGGGTGTGCTGGGGGGAGCATTGCCCTGTGTCAAGACAAGTGACAGCAGGGCTGCAGAGGGGCAACATGGATTGTGGAATTAGTATGCTGAGCTGATCACTTTCTTAGCTCATTATTTGTGCCAGCAGCATCTCAGAGCAAGTGATGTAGAAGTGCAGCATTGGACAGAGAGTGAGGACATAGAGAAGCATATTTCTCTCTGGAATCACACACTACTCAGAAAAATAATCTTGCAGGCCTTATAATGATATAAAAAAAAAATAAAACAAACAAAAGTCCCTAAATAAACAAAGAAGTTCTCCAGGCTGGACTAAGAGAAACACTGGTAAAATTAGTTTTCTGGGCACCACAAGAATAATTCAGTCTTCCACAAGTGGTGGAATGAAGGCTTTTGTGGGGAATAGAAAACACTGATACTCAAGTACTGGGAATAATAGACAATGGTGGCTTTACAGGATACAAGATTTTGGGGAAAAAAAGAAAGTAGGCTGGAAGAAAAGGCTCTTCAGGAGAAGAGATGGGCCCAGAGGGAGCCAAGAAGAAAAAAAATCGTAAGCATATAGAAGAGGCAGGGGCACAGTGAAGTACCAGGAGGTCTGAGAGAAAAAAGAGGTGAAGACAAGTGAGGTCAAAGAGGCAGAGAAGAAATGGACCAAAACTGTCAGAGATGGAGAGCACCAATGTGCCTGGGGAGCAGGGAGCCAGGCTGGGGTGGTACAAGGTTAATTGGAGCCACACGATGGGAGCATTTTCAAAACCAGGGAGATCAGCTGCTCCAGAGGGCAATTCCAACACCTGGTGGATAAATGTTTTCTCAGTGGTCAGAAAGACAGGTGATTGTAACCACCGAGAGTCTTGATACCCACCAAGGCCTAATTAAGTGAAATCAAGAGCACGTAGCTCAGTATCAGCAGGTTCTTCCCGGTAGTGTGAGCAGGAGTGTTTCCAAAGGAAATAGGTGAAAGTCCTAATGCTGAGGGCACTTATAAATAGCCTGTATGAGGCATTAGAAAATGTGCTGTAAGGCATAATCCTGCCAACTGGCTAAACTATAGCTCACATGGCCGAGAAGGTCTTTCCCATATGGTTTTTTATGATTTAGCAGTTGGTGCAGATCTGATGAAAGACAGAAAAAAAAAAAAATCCAGCACAGAAGAGAGGAGTCAGGAACACAATGGTTGTGCAAGTCTGGTGCTAAAAAAGGTTATGCAAAGCCTAAGTAAAAGAAAATACTGATGTACATGTGTTGGTACAGCTGCACACCACATCAGGGTCCTGGCTTAGCCCTGTAGCTGGTACTGACATTCATACCAATAGAAATTTGTACTGCAGACTGTCTTTCTTGTCTTAATTAACATTTTGTCTTTGGGAGCTTTATCTGAGAGAAGTTAGGATGAGATCTCAATTCTGTGTCTTCAAGAGAAGCCAGGAAGTCGAACATTACAGATAAATACATTTTTCTTTGGATGCCATGAGCTGTTGGCATCCATGTGAGACTTGGCTAACATTCCTGAGCTGGTCTCCACTCTGCACATTCCTCTGCTTTGTAACCTGCCAGTGTTTGATACTCAACTCAGATATGCCATGACAGCAACCAGGTTGCCTGATTAATCCAATCTCTCAAGGGGATTTTCAGTAAGAAAAGGGAACACATTTGTCCTCAGAAAGGCAAAGTAGGCTGTTGCAGGTCTATCAGAACAGCAACCATCTTGCAAAATGTCCCTCTGTCACCTCAGACAGACTGACTCAAGGCAAGAGACACGCTCAGCTCTATATGGGAGAGGGATGCACAAGGTTCCTGCCCATTTGTGTGCATGAGCCACATCTGCACATCCTTAACTGCCCAAGTTGGGAGAAGCTGATGCAATTCCTCCCTAATTCACCACTGTAAAATTGGCAGCACGCAGAAGCAAAACACCTTGGAGAAATTCTGGATTTCCACTTGCCAAAAAGCACTTGTGCATGAAGAATCTTGGAGAAGCAGAAGGAATTTAATGAGTTGGCATTTCAAATGCATGCCACTGGATTCAAAGGGAGCAGACAAGACAAAATAATTTTATTTAAAGACTTTTTTTTTTATAATACAAAGATCTTTATACAGATCTGACTCAGACTAGTTGTCACTAAATTCACAGGTTTTTTTGTTACTTGGAAGAGAACTGAAACCTAGATTTACTAAAAGATTCAGGGGATATAATGACACAATTTTAAGTTTTGGAACCCCTCAGCTGAAAGGAAACCCTAGAGAGAAATATGAATATGCAGGGGAAAAAATATATTTAGAGAAGTGGACATCTCAAAAAGGCTACCTTAGGCTAACCAAATATCCTCCCACTCCTTTGTTCTTTCTGGCCCTGCCAGACATGTTTCTTCCTCCAGTTTGGCACAGATTCAGCATATTCAAATATTCTTCTCTTGCAGCATTTACAGAGAAAGGAGCAATGATGGAGGTTTGTAAAACCCCTCCCTGTGAGGGAGCATTTTGGATATTCTCTAGGAATAAATACTGGATCAGGCAATCTTGAAGGCTGTTGGTACAATTCATCTCAGTTTCTGCCTCCCATCAGGATTACAGACAGGCGAGGAGCTGTTGTGGGATGTCTTTGTGGGTAGTTTTGAATGCATAGAACTGCCACTGGGGGTACTTCAGGAAGTTTTCAGGCTGAACAGAAAAGCATCTGATGAGTTCCAGTCATCTGGAGCTAAGTGGGCTGTGAGCATGGACTTTATAGAGCAGAGCTCTAGATTAGCTGACTGAAGTCCCCTGAAATCACCTAAAAGTAAATAATGCCATTTTGGATTTGGGACTAATTTAAATTGGTAGATATTTGTGCTTCTTCACTCTCAATGCTGGTGCATGTTCTTTCCTGCCTATTTGCCTTCATAAATTGGATTAGGGAAAAAAGCTTACAGGTTTACTCATAGTTTCCTAAGTACACAGTTTGTCCAATTCACCAGTCTCAGTAACATGAAGTCACAAATGAGTGAGGCTCATGTAAGTTGTTTTAAAGGCTTGTAAATGTTTCTGGTAAACTGCAATTATGTAACAACAAATATACAGGATTATAAATGGCTGTCAAACAGTGCATTCATTTTTTTGAAAGGTGGGAGACACAAGGACAAGAATTGAATACTGATCAAAGACTAATAAATTACATCTTCACCAGTTTAAAAAAAGTTTATCCCCAAAGATGTTTAGGCTCAATAAACAAGCCAGCCAATGAGAGGTTTTCATTTTAAGCATTTCTTAGGATGTACCCAGAATAAACTCACATATGTGCTCCTTTTTAATTTTGCTGCACTCTTTCAACATATGCCAGAGGCACTAAACTTTGCAAGGGTATTCAGCAACGTGAGGTACTGGAACACACACTGGAATTATCAAAATCAGATCAGTGATGGTATAATCAATATGAGCCGCTGCTTTGAAAAATTCCAGGGGATATTCACATGAATCTTGGCACATTCACTGCATGTACCTGAATTTAGGGGTATTTTATTTCTAGTTGCTAGTTAAACTGACAGAGATCTTATTGGCTTGTTAAGTAATATCTTTGAAAACAAATAAACCCAATGCTTTGTGAAAGAAGCCAGGGACACACTTAGTCACACCTGACTTATTTATATTTATATGTGTATTTATTTGCATATGTCAAGGAATCATAAAAGCATGTCAAGTGAACTGAAGAAAGTATGAAAACTAACTTTAGAGATGTTCAATAATTTCACCACACAGATAAAAGCAATTCAGGACTCCGCTAAGTGAAAAAATACAAGCTGCTTCATCATGATCTGAATAAGAGTGTGACAAAGGCAATCCTGGGAAATTCTGACTGCAACTGATAATTTCAAACCTCTGAAAAAGGTTTGTTCTTCCAGAGAAAAATAATCTAATTCCCTAAAAGTTATACAAGCACACAGCAGCATTCAGATCCTCCTGTTTCTCTCCACAAAAGCAGGTAAACAGCAACCTGACAGCTAAAAATGTCACAACCAGGTCCAAATGCAGCTGTTGAGTCCATCATAGTTTCTGCAGCACAACTTCAGCAGCACAACCAGAGCTGCATTTTGTAAAAGTACCAACACTGAATGCAATTGTTGAAAAAATGAGGCCACCACGACTTAAAGAAGTAACTCCTGATTAAACATCACTTGATACACTGGCAGATGCCATCCAGGAACCTTATCAGCAATGGGTCAATGGAACCAGCATCACCATTTATCTGGAATTTACGGTTCCTAAATCACTAAATTGTTTCTCAACACTACATCTTCAATGATTTCATATAAACAACCACACTGTAACTTTCTTCAGCTCCATGAGGCTGAGAGAATTTTACCATTTTTCTGTGGGAACTGTTTATTCTAGCCATTATTCACCAATTTAAATATGTCTTTGCCTATCCAGTAACTTGGCAAAACAGAACGTGCCACCGATTCTGGGGATGATTATTTTTGTGAAAATATCCTTTACTGAGAAAAGAGTACCCCCATTCAAAGGTGTCTATCCTTCTATTGGTATTTTTGGAAGTGGATGACGCTTCAAAACCAGTGAGCATGGCCTAGTTGTGTCACCCAGAAACATACGGGTCCTTGAAGATGAAGCACACGTGGTACCGACATTTGCGGCGCATTATGACAAATGCAGGCAACAACTTGTCAGAGGTGGAAACATTTGCTGGATAACAGGGATGACGTAACCAGAAAGTAGGACAGTCACCCCAAAATGGGGCAAAACTGTGTTTTGGCTAGAATAGGACATGCAGGAATTTAAATGATCTGGGATTCTCCTACAAAAATCATCTGCCTTATCTCGAAACGCACAGCGCTTTCTTTGTGTTAAAGAATTTGAGAGAAAGTTTTGGAAACTGGTTTGTATCAGGGCTCAGGTCTTATAAAGAGTATTTGAGGAATCTGAGGGTGTTCATCCTAGAGGAAAGGAGGCTCAGGGGAGATCTTACTGCTTTCTACAGCTCCCTTGAAGCAGGTTGTAGCCAGGTGGAGATTGGTCTCTTTTCCAAGAAACAGGACGACTGGAAACAGTCTCAAGTTGAGCAGGGGAAATTTAGACTGGATATTACAAAAAATTTCCTCATGGAAAGGGACGTCTAGCACTGGGCCAGGCTATCCAGGGCAGTGTGGGGTCACTGCCTGAAGATATTTAATAGATGTGTAGATGTGGCACTTGGGACAGGGTTTAATGGTGGGTTAGCAGTTGGTATCAATGATCTTTTCCAAACTAAACAATACTATGATTACATGATACTGGGGAAAAGGAAAGAAAACACCTGAAAGGGACTCAAATCTTTGGAATTTCCCAGTCTCTTAAGCCTGAAATAGTGTTGCTTTCAGAACACTCATGGAGGCCTATTTCTAAATAAGTACACTGGCAACCATTTCATCTTTGGCCTGCTTTTTCCAGGGAGCTGTAGAGGAGCACTGCTTTATCTGTGGTGTACCTGTGCATTGAGCTCCTGATCCAGGGCTGAGGGGCTCCCTGTCATCACGACTGAACCTTGACTGGGATTCTCATGCTCAGCTCAGCTCCCCTCCCCACCACAGACAATTCTCCAGCCAGGCCACCTAGTTTAAGAGGCAGCAGAAGCTGCCTGTCCTGCCACCTTGCAAGCCCCGCACGTGCCCCAAAATGTCATAAAATAGGTTTGTGGGTCAGCTGCAATGTGGGCTGCCTGCATATCCCAGCTTAGTACTGCAGACGTGGTGGGAGAGGCCTGACTGCACCTTTCTGCTTATTTTAGGAGCAGCCTAAGGCAAGTTTACAAAGTAATCTCTCTCTCTTTTTTGCTACCAGTAGTGCTTTTCTACAGAAAAAAAAAAAAAAAATACAATAAAAAAGATCACACTGTGATTTCTAAGCTGACAGCAGGCCTTTAAGATCAGAGCACAGACTTTAAATTAAATATGCTCCATCACACAAAGTTTTTGTCTATTATATAGTTCATATTAGAAAATAGTTGTCATTTCTTTATCAGATCCCTTTGGAAACTCACTACTGTTGGACCCTGCCCTCTACTGACATGCTTCTCCCCTGAACACAATGCAGTCTCTTATATAGAGACTGGCACATTTAAAATGAGCCTTTTTTTCAAAGGAGAGGTAAAAAAAAAAGACAGGAGGACAAAGCTTACAATTCTATTTCTGTTTTCTATGTCAATAGCTGAGAGAGGGCAAAATGAAAAAAATAAATTTAAATTAAATATTAATAATAATCTGAAGAAAATTCATTAGGATCAATACAATTTTATATAAGAGTCTGCATTTTTTATAGTGTTTTTCAAGCCTGTGTTCTGAGTTTGATACAGAAAAGATGCCAGACATGGTAGAAGTTGCAGTGGTAAACAAGAAGCTGTGCCATTCTGCTAACCCACAGCACTAGCACACAGGGCACAAAGCAGCTCTGGAGGTGAGGGAGCACTTCCACTCCCCCCACTCTGTGCACTGTGTCCATTGTTTTAAGTGACAACAGAGTAAGCATTTTGATATCTGTTTTCACTTAAGGCCCTTAAAGTAGAGACAACACCCATTAAGGCTTACAGTAAATTTCTGAGATGAAACTTCTCGTCAGTGTTTTAGGGATGAGACCAGTGGAGCTGAGGGATTTGCTCATGTAGGTCTGTCCTGGGGGCAGGAGGCAGGTGCACAGGCTTTTTAACCTTTTGTTTTATAGGGTAATGACCTGTTACTGGGAAGGCTCAGCAGAATTAGAAGGACATGAAACATCAGGAGAGGTGCTAATTTTGGAAGCAATAAGGCCCCAAACCAGGGCTGTTCATCTGATCTGGTGCCCAGCTGCTTGTTTAAAATAGGCAGCTAATGCAAAGAGAACGAAACCACAAGGATAGTAAAAATTCCTTAAGAAATAGCATTCCTTCTTCCTAAGTCCTTGCTATAGATGTCACTGGGGTCAGTGTGAGTGCTCAAGAAATTGTGTTTCTTATGCCACAGTTGTTCCATGTTTGCACCACAGTCTGGAGGAAAACCCCAATGTGCTGGTTTCTCTTTCTGTAGGGTTCTCAGGTTATTTATTCCAGCCAAAAGCCAGAGTTACTGAGGGCACAGAGAACACTTTATGCCCTCCATAAAATAACTTGACAATCCAAGGAAAACTTCCCTGAGACTGCTGCTCAGGTTCCAGTGTGATTAATTGTATTTAGTGGGCACTTTACCTGAGTAAGGACTGCAGGGACTGACAATACCTGGGCAGGATAGCCCAAAACACTGAAATTATCCATAAGCCTAGAAATAAACATTTGGGGAAAAAACCAATTGTTAATACAGATCAGCATCACCACTTGAGGGTGCTGCAGTAGTTCTTAAACATTAACTCAAAGATGTGCTGCCAGGCAGGTACTGTACACAGAGCTGTGCAATAGCTACACAATAATTCACCTAATTACTTCCATGGAGACACTCAGATAATTTGGAACTAAATTAGCACAAAATACTGCTGAACAGGAGACCTTCTTCTGAAATAGAGGTTTAAAATCCTAAAAACCTTCCTAGCTAACTGTGGTGATAAAATGGGATTCTCCTTAAAAAGAGCTGGGAAAAGGAAAAATTAAGTCAAACATAAGAGGGCCCTCAATTACACAAACACATGCATTTCCAACTTCCAGAAATTCATTACAAGTATAAATTCTCAGCTCTGCACACACATTTCCTTTGACTGTAATACAAGAGAATATTTTTCAAGGCATATCAAATTGATTTTGCTATAAACTATTACGGGATTATATCCTCTTTGAAGAGTCTTCACTACAGGAAGCACACAGAACTGGTCTCTGTGGGAAATATATTGAATAGTCAGTAAAACACAAAGCAATACCAAAATACAATACAAAATGTTTCAAAAAAGCCACAGCAACCTAAATGAAGAGCCTGTGTCAAACATAATCTAGGATTCTACTGTTATGTAGAAAGTCCTTTTTATAATAAAAAAAAAATGTTATTTGCTCTTGAGGATATAAAAATGTGGAAAAAAAAGGATAAATGATGATGTTTCTTTTGAAATGTATGAAATCATTTTATATGTGAAAGCATAGTGACTGAAATGACCTCTCATTTGTAAAGTTTGTCCAATTCCAGGTTTTTAATCTGTCTCTTATCAGGTACTCAAGAGAACTGGTCAGGAACTATTTCATGATACTCTTGAAAAATGCTGACCCACCCAAGTCAAAACTGCTGGTGGTTTAAAAGAAAATTCCCTGTTCAAAGACGTTGGTGGAGGGGGATTTATTGCTTAAGGTTAGAAGATATGAATCAGCCACTTTCAGCCTGAATGTAACACCAATTTATATCCCAAACTAAAGTGATTTTGATATTTGGATGAAGAATGGAAAAAAAAATTAAAATAAACCTTTTAAGTTGAACTAAACTAATTTTACTCCTTGGCTTGGCACAGAGAAGACAATTGCAAGACTTATTAACCATCCCAGCTCAGTGCTGCAAAGTTTTTGAAGCCTTGAAGCCTTAGTTTCTCTCAGCTCTGACCTCCTTGCTGGGCGCCCACTAGATGTTCTAAAATTTCCTTTCTGAAACTATTGGAAAAGATGATGATTACCTGGACCTTGACCTTGAGGTCAAAGTACTGTAATGAGCTGGAAGAGTAAGAGTGCCCTGGTGCAGGGCTGAATACAATCTGCAAAGAGGTAAGTACTAGGAATAGTTCTTTGCAGTGAGAGGAAAAGAGTCTCACCCTCTTTCCACGTCCTCTCCCTCAGGGCACTCTTCAACAGCTGCTGCTGCTGTGGATGCCCCCATGATCCACAGCATGCACTGCCCAGGCCTGAGCTCTCAGGAATAAGGAACTGGTCCAACTTTTGAAGAAGATTGATTTCAACCCTATGAGCATCTTTCTGCAGTGTGTATGAACTGCCCAATGAATGCTCGAGCCTCCCCTGCCCAGCTAAAGATGACAGAGGGAAAGCAATGAGATGAGGGTGATTGTATGAAGGTGTGAAGTGCCAGAAATTCGTTCTGCAAACTGTGCTTCTTCTCTGGCCTTAGCTCCCTAATAGCCTAGAGCCATTTGGCCCCTAGATTGCAACAGCAACAGAAAAAGAGAGCAGAATCTACTACAGGCACTTTACAGAGACAGGAGTAATCTTTGAGGCTATGTAGCAAGATATTGTTTTATTAAAGCATCTGAAGTTAGAGCCAATATGTCAATATTCTCTCTCTTTATAAAAAATGTGTCAGAAATAGGAATACAATCTTGACACTGTGGGGGTTTTCCTACAGCCTATTCATTTCTACATTGCATTGTTCAACCAGTTATTTTTAAATTTTCATTACTTTGCAGACAGTGCCCTGATTATTCCATTGAGAATGGCATCCTTTTAAATACCTTTACAAATGCCTTTACACGTGATTAACATTAGCCCCAGACCTATCTGCTTCCCTATGCCAAGGTCAAAAATACCAGATAAATATTTCCAATGAGGAAAACAAAAGATATGTATAACTTTTACAAGTTAAAGGACTGCTGCGACGATTTCTTTGGAAGACAAAAGTAGGAAAGGGAGGTAGAAAACCATCTTGGCCTCATTTGAAATATAATTCCATCTCACACAGGTGAGAGCTCCAGCTTGGCCTACTCCTACAAGAAGTGTCAGCAAACAGACCAGAGTGATTTGGCTGTTGGATGCACAGACACGAACTCATGATTATTGAAATGCATCTTTAATAGATGGGAAGTTGTACCTCCAACAAATTTTACCAAAGCATTTATCTGCTATTCAGTCAGACCAGGATTAAATTTTGGGCAAGCCTCTCTGATTTTTTCACATCCCCAGGAATAAAATGTGTGCGTAACAACCTCCACCTACCCCAGCGGGGGCTGTGAAGATTAATGGTAGGAAAGCACCTGGATCCCAAGGACAGACATTTGTCCTAGTTATGTCTATGTATGAAAAATGATCAGAACTCCCTTGTCTCTCAGCAAATGGTCATGGTTACTTTAAAAGACATATTCAAGCTAAGAGTTATGAACTCAAACACCAGAAGAGTTGAAACTATTAAGAAGTAACATATAACACTGTAAATGTATTTCACTGGGAAAAGGTCAGCATTAGAGATAGGAGACAGCCTTTCACATTAGAATAACTCATATCACCTTCTCTTCATCAGTCATGTATTTCCATAACTGCTTTCTTTCAGTCATCTTATTTAACAAAAAGGATTTATGTTTTGTGGCAAACAGCACTGTGGAAAAGGCATAATTATGAAGTCTTCCATTGCAAAATCTTTCCTAGTAGATAAGTGCTAGGAGCCCTCAGCTTTTTCAATAAATAATTTTATTATTTATTGCACAAGAAATACTCCTACTTTATATTTTGTGCAATTTAATTGCACCAGTAACATACTGGGTGACATTTCTAATTTTCCTCCTGTAAATAACTGATATCACTGCAAATTCCTGTAAGCACTCATTGCAGATGAGGAGCACTGACACTCACATTAGATCACTTTGGTTTCCTACACAAAAATGTTTTTAAAACATTGAAATCTTTGGGCTGAAATATTTCACTCAAAGGAGCATGAGGCTGTTTTGCGTCAACGCACGCAGGAGAGAGAGACAGCTGTGCAAACACTGAATTATGGCATAGTGCAAAACTCCCCAAACTTCTCCACAGAAGCATTTCAAAACTTCTGTCCTCCCACGAGATCTTAAGCTCTGTATTTTGTGCATAGCAGGGTTAAAATCTACCATCCTTTTACTCTATTTGTGTGCTGTGTGCAGAGAAAGGGGACAACAAAGTGATTTCATTATTCCTGCTCCACATTCTTCCTTCACTGCTTCACTGATGAGCAGGAATACTGCTACTTTTGAGATAATTAGCACAGGCAGTTAATAAGAGATTGTTAATGTTTCGCTGAAACACAAATAGCAAAAGATAAATAATTCCTCCCTTAAGATCTAAACCAGAAAGAATAATTAACAGCTGGAGGGGAGGGAAAGCAAGAAGCTAGAACACACTCCAGAATTACAATCTGCTAGCCAATTTTTGCAGGAAAACATGAGTGTTTGTGCATTATATAATTTATTCAAACATCTATCCCACATTAGCAAATCACCTGCACAACTCCCCACTGAATTCAGGTATAGCAGAATTGCACATGAAGTTGAAAATGCTTATCCTTGGAAATGGGAGATCTTAATAATGTGATCATATGGTCAGCTTCTGTAAAAAATGTTGTGCAGTCTGCATGGAAATCTTTGCAAGATCAGGGCTAGAGCTTTATAGTATGGTTACCTCATAACCCAATATCCTCACCTTTAGCCTGTGAAGAGTTATAATCCTTCTTTCACTCCTTCCTTTCTCCAGCTTTATCATTCTCTTTCCTGTTAAGAAAAAAGTTTCACCACTTCTCAATACTTCATAACTTCTTTTTGGGGAAAGTGAGAAACATAAAAAGCAGAATTAAGACTGTGTTTTAATTCAGGACCCCTAGAAAAAACAGCTGTAACTAGCTCATCCTGCTAGTTCATTTCATGCTACCCCAGGTAGTGCCCTACCACATTTTCCTCTAGAAGATTTTTTTTTTGCTTCAGAGGGTTTTTCCCCATAATCCTCTTCCTTGGCCACAGGCAGCTCTCCCCAAGCTTATCACCACACCACATTTTTTTGCTTCCTAAGCCTCATTACCATTTGTACTTCTCTATGGCACAAATGTACCCTTCTCCTAAACACAGCCCTGGCCAGACACTCTGCCAGACTGTCAGTTCCTAAGTCTGTGCCCCTCTTGCTCCCTCTGAGCTGAAATACAGAGAGTGAAAGTCCCCCACTGTACTGGGACAAGCCACCACTAAACCTTTTTGCTCTTGAAAGGAGATGGTCTACACTAGAATACCCATTTCAAAACAACTGCATTTCAAGGTTGAGCTTTTCAGGTGTTTTGAGTATGTGGTTGCCTGATTCCCATTACACACTGATGGTGCTGTATGTAAAAAAAAACAAACAAAAACCTGCCATTTATGTATCCCTTCCAGAGCTCTGCCAAGCTTCAGGGCATAGCAGAGGAAGACACTTGTACTTGCCCCTTACATACAGCAATTCTCATTTACTGTGTATCAGTAAAAGTCCCTTCCTTCTCTTGGGGACTCTGCTTCCTCAGGCAGCAGATGAGTAAGTTTTGTGTCTCACAGCAGGCAACATCCCCCTATCACTTCCCTGGTACAAGGAGACCCACAGGTTCTTGCTTCCAGGCTGTCTGCACACAGCATGGCCAGAGGGCTCTGCAGTGCAGGGCAGCACACCTTGGGAAGACAGGAGTGCAGAAGCAGGGTTTCTATGCCCAGACACTTTGCTGTTTCTGGGATTACTTGTGGGCTGAGAAAATGTGTAAAGAACCACATCCATTTCTTAAAATCATTGGACTAAATCACTGAGATGTTTTCTGTCTGCAGCACCGAGCAGTTCTGGAGGAAAAGGAAGTTTAGTAAAAACAGAATGGAAATACTTCATGTGCTATGACAACGTTTGTTTATTTAGATTTAAAAGAATTCACAAATCTGCCTCTCCATGGATCTCAGTGCCCTAACATCATTAACTACTCAATAGAATTTCAACAGCTTTAAAGTCACCAGTTTCAGAGAAACCCAAGCAGCAAACCACTTTTGAGCTATCACTTGCTTCAGTGCAGGTAGAAGAAGTATTCCAATTCTTTAAATATGGGTTATTTCAGTCCTTTGAACAGAAACTCATTCCAGAGTCCTGGAGAACATTCTTCTAATTGCCTTAGCTCTTAATGGGCACACAGGTCAGGCACCCTTCTGATCTCAGCTTGATGATGCAAGTTTGATCCTTGTGCTGGACAAGCTCTGGGCATAATAGATCATAGCTAGCATCTTGTGCACCATCCATGACCTCAGAATGACCAGTGGAGATCCTGGGCTGGCCATGCCAAGAAAAATGTTTTCCTCAGAAGGAGGAGCCTTGCATCTGCAAATGCACATGGAAATGTGCATCTTCATAGCTGGCCTGTGAGAGTGTGACCTGTTCACAGATGACCAGGCATGGACAAGGCAGCTGAAAAGGGAGCTCAACAGGCATTGCCCAAAGGAGATCAGATGCAATTCTTTCTTTCTAAGGCACAGAAAATACCTGCCTCCTCATCCTACCCTCAAAACCTCCATGTTGCTCTAGATGAAGTTCAGGCAGCTCACTTTAATCCACACTGAACATGTTTCAGGCTGGAGAGAGAAGCCGACTTCCAGCACTCCACGTTCACTCTGAAAATCCTCCCAAATACCTCAGTGCTTGTATAGACATATGGTGGGGCACACAAACACACAGACACAAAGCCCTGGCAAATTTTGGAGCCTCAAAGACTGGAGACATGCAGGGCTTCCAAACTCTCAGCAGTCTAAAGCTTGAACTCAGGCCCAATCCAACCTCCACTAAGAATCTTTTCACAGGCTCCAGATGTTAGGCCTCTGTGTACTGAAAGAAGAACTGAATTCTCCCAAGGGTAGCAAATTAAACTCAGATAGGTACTCACTAGGGGAGTAGAACATTGATGAGATATTATGTTCATCCCTGGGATTATTTATATCTAGAGAACCAGGCTTCTTGGTTATTTGTAAAGAAAGTACAGCCACAGCATGCTGTCTAAATGAGCAGTATTTTCATCTTTTAGTAAGCTTTTCTATTGATACAATTGGGCAATATTTCACTTTCCTCCTGCACTCTGAATTTTACCTGTGATGCCCTTGTCTATACACATCTTTCATGACTCTGACAGAAATGAGCACCACAGACATTTCAAAGCACCACCAGTCATTTTACAAGTGTACTAAAATGCGGTAAAATACATGGCATATTGCAACTACAAAATACATTTTAATCTTTCCAAAACCTGCTTCTGTTGATGACCAATAAAAGGGAGAAGTTCAAAACACTATTTCATTGCTTATCTTCCCTGCCTAGGCTCCGACATTACAAGCTGAGAAACGTTATGAGCCTGAATGAACTGACCACCTGCAATAACCAAATTTCTTTCTAATATCTGAACAGCAAATATGTACAGGAAATGCCATAACCTTCTATATATGTCAAAAGGGCAGAAGAATCCTTAAATTCAGTGGTCTATTCATATAATTGCCAGAAAGCTCTGCAATGCAGGCCAGAAACTTAATACAAGTGGGCACTGTTCTCTTCATGCTGGAATAACACTGGTTTCATTTAGAAAAGCAATGCAAAAATCTAATGCAGCACAAAAAGCGTTGCATGAAAGCAATTTTTGGTACCACTTACTTTTGCAATTTCCCTACTGCAGATTTCCTTCCTATTTCTTAGCATCTCAAATCAGAGCAGCAATCTTTGCTTTCTTAAATCATCACAATGACTTAATGCAGGCATTTTACATCCACCATGGCCATGATTCATGGAAATAGATCTGTCCCTGCTGCTTAATGTTAAACAGCTGAGGTCAGGTTATATGCTAATTTAAACTTCAGATAATCCTCCTGGCATCAGTGGGATCACGTATGCACAAACCACTGCTCCAGTTGCATTTCTGTCTCCTGAAGCCTTCCACTGCATCTTAACAAACATCTTTGGTGGGGTTCTAATGGGTGCAGAGCCATGAGAGTCATTCACAGCAGATGGTATTTTGCACTGCTGCTTGCAGATGGCACTACTGGGATTTGCCAGTCACAAAAAGAAAAAAACCAAAACCAAACTGGCCTAAAACCAGACTATAAAAGAAGGACAATAACAAAAGAAAATTCCAACATGTATTTTTGTGGAGCAGAACTAGTGAAGCAAACTTTTCCAGCTAGGTAAAGGTAGTGGTTAAATCCTTTAGTGTCTAATGAGGTATCAGCTCCAGCTGGAATTTGTCCTGCAGGTGTGCATTTTATAACAGCTCTTCTTTTAGAAGGCCTCCAGGGCTTGATAAGACAAACAATTACATAACATTCTCCCTTTAAAGGCCTAGGAATTGTGTCTTTTCTTACCAACCTACCTATTTTTAAAGAAAATTGTAACATTTTTCCAAACCTGGTTATAAAAGTACTGAAATAGGCAAAATCAGATAGAAACACAAAACATGACTCTGGGTGCCTCAACTTCTTTGGAAGCTTCTTTGGAAAAGAAGCAACCAAGAGGGAGCATTAGAAAAGTATTACCATCTGCAGTTGGGGTTTTCAGTCAAGGAAATTAAGCACAGTTAAAACTTACAAGCTCTGAAATCCCTCTCTAGGAGGGTATCCCCCTCTCCACTGGCTGTAGAGACCCAGCTTCCTTTCTAAGATATCTGAACTGAATGCTGAAAATGAATCTCTCAAGCTGGCAATTTTGAAGACCAAAACCTCTGTGGGTCTAGTGGATCCCCCAAAACATTCCCTCAATGAAGCCAGGGAGTTTCCTTTGTCACATCTGAATAGCCCCTGGATGTGAGACAGCCTATGAGCAGCCCCTTCATGAATTGAAGCTCATTCTTAAGGACTTTTAGGAGGAGAAGCAACCACATTTTTTATACTGAAACACAGCTGGCTCAAAAGCAAGGAGTGGCAAAATTGCAGAGATTCGGAGCTTTTGTGAGATGGTTCTCATATAGATATGGCACATCCTCTGGAATATTTGTGAATATTGAGATGTCTTGTGGGGTGAGTACTGTTTCAGCAAGAGAAAGATGCTGCGTTTGGCTAAAAAGCCTGCTTCACCTATCAGTTCAGTGTTGCAAAACTGCAACACATTTACAGAAAAATCCTCACCACTGCAGCACCTGTTGCTACTGAAAGGCCATCTGGGATCACTTCTACTTTATTTCTGGTAATGCTCCATCCCAAGCTCAGCTGCAGCCACTGGGGTTCTGTTCTGACATCTGCAGGAGACCTGGCAGGCAAGGACTGCGTGCGCTCCCTGAAATGTCTCAGCGATCCTGTAAAATAACTGAGCACAACTAAAGTATCAAAAGATGCAGAGTCAGAATTAGTGAAAGAAAATAGAGTTTTATTATTTATATTCCAGCAGCATAAAGGAACCACAAGTGGGATCTGAGTCTCAATGTGCCAGGCAATATATAAATACACAGTGGAAGCCAATTCTGGCTCTGAAGAGATTACAGTCTTCAGAAGTGAGAGGTGGGGGGTGAGAAAAGAAACAGAGAGAATTAATATAAACACATCAAAAGCAGTCACAGAGCTAGGAGTAAAACTGTCTCTTCCCAGGCTCCGAAGCCTCTCCTCTGTCCAGTCTGTCATGCTGCCTGCTAATCACAAGTTTGACATCTTTAATACGTTCACTTTCCACAAGATCTCTGCGAGCCAAGCCATGGGGAGCTCCAAGCAGAAAGCAGGTTGAGCCACATCCCCAGAAACAAAAATGATCAGTTTATTCTGCTATAACTCTTCATGAATCTACACTAGGTTATTGCTCCTTTGTCCTTTATTTCTCTTTTACCACCTTTTTTTTTCCTAAGTAGGTCACCTCATCTCCTGAAGTATGAAGCCATATGACTATGAAAACATAAAGGAGATTTATTTCTCTTTGTGTGCATGATCTTCTCTGCTGAAAGAAGTATGGGAATGACTACAAGGTTCATCATCGACTTCCAAGAATAGACAAATGCCTTTGTTAGGCTTCTGTGGCATGTCTCAAACACAGGCAGGATGAAGCCCTCAGTGAAGGCAGAAGAACTGTTGCCATTAAGTTGTTCACTAAAACACTTGAGCATGGTCCAAGGGTGATAAAAGGTCAGAGAATAATTTCATTTGAGAATTTTAATTTGTTAGACTTAACATAAGGCCATTAATGTGGGGTTTTTTTTACCTCCCTGTCTCAGACCTCTCTGCTCCTAGATACACATTTATATTAAATTTATGATTTACAAGCATCATGATAGACTGCCCTTTGCTAGCCTCTGAGAGGGCTCTCAGTCACAATGATTCTTCATATATGATGCTTAAATACATTTTAATAAGTTGATCTTGAGAAAATAAAATCCCCAACAACTTAAACTCTGGACGTGTCTAATACGTGAGATTTTTGTAGAATGAAACCAAGCACTTCTTTTTTTTCCCTCAGTATTCTTATTTTGCATATTTTTTAACTGATTTCTGTTTGTACTGATTCTAGAGGTCTCAGTTCACACCATCAAAAAATGATGTTATCAACAACAGATGCTTGTTCTTGGGAAACACCTCCACATGAAACAAGGCAAGATTTATGAAACCCACAGAGTAGAGCAGAGCCTGCATTCAGGCTGTCTGCAGTGACAGAAAAGCCTGTGGCTATTTTATTAAGAGGTGGATGCCAATGCTATCATTCCAGAGATACTTATGAATGTACCAGACAGCACACACAAGCTCCCATGTTCACATTAACACAGAGTGCTCACCAGAGTCACGAAGGACCTTGATTCACCAGTGGCCATTTAAACAAACACTCTGAAATGCTGACATTCTGATCTTATGGAAATGCTGACTTCCAATCTTATAGAAGATGCTTCTGACAATTGATTAATGACATATGTCCTTAAAAATTATTTATATAACCCTGTATTCCAAGCTTCTCTACAACAGGCAGATTCCTTCTGTAATATAAGCAATAAAATTATGTGGAATAGGAAAATAGGATCTCTAATTTTTAAGGTGTTCCTATCTCAAATTTTTACTTACATTTAAAGCCTACTAGCTTCCTTCAGGACCAACAACTGCTAAGATCCAATACCTTTCTTAGGAAGTAACCACAAGTCCATGGACCCTGCCATCACCAGAAATCCCATCTACATTGCTCTGCATCTACCCTCGCCCTTTGTGTGGATACATTTTTCAACTGAAAGCAGCCCTTCTTTCTGGACATCCTTTATCAATGGCTCTTCCTTACTTGTGACAAAGCAGAGAACACAACATTCAAAGCAAGAAAACTGCTGTGTGCAAATAAATGAACGGAGTTCACAAGAGGAATTAGGTATCTAGCTATGCTGATATCTGATTCCAATGGAATCAAAGGCAACTATACTAATGTAGTGTCTGCTGGCCTAGAGCTTTAATTAGATTCACAGGAAAATTTAAGCTCTTAAAAAAACTTGTTAATAATGCCAGATGACACAGTTATGCAATTATCTGATCCACTTGTTTTGCAGCTTACAACCACTCAGAAGTAGCTTTCCCACACTCCGAAAACTTTGATGAAAAACACGATTTACAATAAAATAGCTGATAACACAGGGCTGATACCAGAAACTCTTCTCAAGTCCCTAATTCAGCTGTATCCAGGGCTGGAATAGAGATCTCTTCTGAGGATTAGGAGAAAAGTGTGTGTGAGAGCTCCTAAAGCCTCTGGTGACTGTGAGTCCAGGTGCCTCACGTGTGCAGTCTTTGAAGCCACAATGTTTGAAGAACAAGAGTTTTCACATGACTTAGTTTTTACAACTTGCTCCAGGAGAACAGTGAGCAGAATCACTAAGAAAGGAAACACCAAGCAACTACTAAATTCTGAGACTTCATTTGACCTACGAGAGCAGTGAGCTTGATAGTGCTCCATCCATTAGTATTACTGGCCAAGGCTGCTCAATAAAGGCTTTACGATGAAAGCATAACAACCACAGCAGGCATAATTCTTAGTGTTCCTGTGGACAATGGCTGAATCAATACTGAGCACCAGCCTCAGAGTTTCCAGATAGCAACACGGTAAGTCTTCCTTCTTCATATAACTTCACTAACAGCATGCAGTAAACCATTCAGCAGGCAAGAAAAAATCCTCCATTTCAACACAACAGCATAAATTTTCCCCTTCTAGATTGTCCTCTGCTGTGGCAACAGGACAGATAGGCCAGTGAGAAGTTTGCTACCTGGATATGCATCCACTTCTATGGATTTGCTCCTGCACAGTGAAACTTCTCCTTTGTGATATTTAGATGAACACCTCTAGCAGCTCCGATGCACAGCCCATTTTCAACCTGCATCCTCAATTATGTCTGCAAGGTCACACAGCTAAAACCCAACAGTGATGGAAAAGGATCTCAAGCCAACATTGTGTCTGACTTTCCTTAGAAACAAAGCATGGAGTCCACAGTTAACTCATTTTTTCCTAATCATCAGAGCTCTTGGCCACGCTGTGCCCTCACTGTACCAGCTGGGCTTTATTTCACACCTTTAACCTCCTACAATTTAAATATTTATAGCTCATTACATAAGCTTCCCTTATAATAACCACTGTAGGTCAGGAGTCATTGATCTATTTCAGCACCAATTTCAGCAATGAGTCCTGTGCAAGCCTTGCTGAGAGAACTCACTGGATCTCCACAAATTTCAGTAGGAAACTGGGATGACCAGCTAGGATGCAATATGTCCACCCTTCATATGTCTACATTCCATCAGGAATCCCAAATCAGTCCTGCCCTGTGTCTGTCAGTCTCCTAAGTTGTCTCACATAAAAGTACCATGGAGAAAAAGCCCTTAAAGGCTGTTCTGTGTGGCTACTGAGGCAGAGTGGCCAGAGAAGGACAAGGCAGAGCTGAGACTGAGTGGCCCTCAATAACCACATGTTCTGACACCTTCTTGGGGAGAATTTACCTAAATAAGGGGAGATTTCCAGCCTTAAAACACAGCAAAAGAAACAGTACAGGTACTAAACAAGGGATATGCTTGGGGTCTAATCCAAATTGAATCTATCCAGTACTCTCTGTGAAACATTTCTATGTGTATTAAATAATTTTCAAGTATGCCAGAATCAAAATAAACCAAGTATGGTTTCTTAATTGCATGTATAATCACTTCTGTAGTATATATATAAATGCCATAAATAAAGGCACAGAAAACACATAAGAATATGAACAAATATACATTTTAAATGTCTGCAAAACCTCAAGCTACCTAGGATACCTGGCCTCAATTCCTTGTCTGACTTGAGAGCACAAATGCCTCTGATTTTCAACCATTAACTCTTTGGCGACGCTGGGATGCGCAGGCCAATTAACTTGAGGGTGGTGAAAACTGCAAAGATCCCTAAAGTACAGTCTGACTTAACTTGTGTGTAAAGTCACTCATCAGTGAATGCAAAAGGAAAACCAAACAGAGCCAGCCCCAGCCACAAAGGTGATGGAGAGGACAGGGTAATACTACAATCAACTTCTTTCACAGGGAGACAACTGTTTTCTAGTTAATTCCTCTTTCACAGAGGATTAAGCTCCTATGAAAAAAAAAATAAAAAAGAAGAACAGTGTCTGCATAACAATTCCAAAACTGCACCATCTGTAGACAAGCACCAGAGTACTTAAAATCCCACTGGCAGAACACAGAAAAACCAGTTTGGCAGTGTCTGCTATACTCAGAATCAAGTATAAGGAGAAGGCAAGATTAAATCTATAGAGATACTCAGATGTGGAGTCTCTCTTCTGTCAGATGTGGATATATCCCCACGCATCACAGGCCAGTGAAAGAGAAGAACCAGGCAGACAGGCTGCAGCTGGAGAGCACACACCCTGCGGGGTCACAGCACAGGGGAGAAGCCACGTGTGCTTCAAATGCAAGATGCACAAGCCAAGGGACTTGAGAGTGTGACGTGGGAGCCAAATGTGTGATCTTATACTTCATGCATGAGACTCATCAGGCCTGCCTACAGCCTTACAAAAAACTCTCACAAACCAATTTCAGCCAGCTGGTTTGTATTTCCATTATATTTCCTAGGGGCAGAAAACAGAGTCTGCCCACAAACTGCATTCATATTCTCCTCGTGTAAATTTTACTTTTCAGCACAGCTCTGATGGGTTTAATTTCACCTTGATTTCTTTGGAGGGTAAAAGCATTACAGAAAAAATAAATTTCTTCTGCTTTGCCTTCAGCCAGAGAATGACAGCAACATTCTCCCTGTGAAGAAACTGGTAATGCTGCAGTGATTTTTATCACTAGCACTCGTATCTCCTGGATATTAATAGATGTTTGGAAAATGCTGTAGTATCTCTTTACTTATAAAGTATAACTGGGTAGAATTCTGCAAAGTGACGAATTCCTCTGTATCAGGAGCTGAGCAGATCTCTTGCAGTTTACATTAATGGACCACTAAGGTTTGGCTTGGAAAGGGGATCATAATGTCCCAGATGAGGCAGACCTATACTATGCAATCACCATCTACTCTTGGCATGTCAAGGGCACAACTGCACTCCCCCCACCTGCTGCCAATTCAACAAATGTGGGTGCACCACCTGTAAATGCATCCAGATCATTACAGTGAGCAGGTGTGTCTGATTTTGGAAAAAGCTGATCAACACATTATAGTATCAACACATCAGAGTATCAAAATTCAGACAGATTTCAAGCTGGAGAAACAAAAAAAAATAATACAACAAGGACAAGAAACTTCATTTCATCGAAAATAATGAGTACAAAAATAAGGACTGGGGAATTTACAGATAGATGGAAGTTCTTAGGGAAAGAACTTTCTACTAAACCAGTTCTTACACTTGATATGAGACAATAACACAATACTTTTGAGAAGTGCAAATACTATGATGGAGTCAGTGGAAGACAAAAGAGCTTTAAATACACTTCCAGTAAGATTTTTACTAAATTTGGCATTTAGGGTTTTGCACCCATTTTGAGACACAAAATGGTGATCAGTTTGGAAAGAGTATGGAGAAGATTAAAGAGGAACATGCAGAAGGAAAAGTAACTGAGGGGGTAAGGTAAAACCCCAACAGCTTTGTAACAGCTGGTTATAAAGGAAGAAGCAAAAATTGCTGTGTCTGTGGTGGACAGAACAGATAGTACAAGAAGAGAAGAGAGGGAAAAGATTTCTAGGGATGCTGTAGCATCACCCAGGAAGAGTGTGAAACTTACCCCATTAGAATTTCTGAAATATTAAACAGGCGCATTCCAAGAGTGACTAAAGAAGCATGATCCTGGATTGCAGATGAGCAATGAAAGTGAAGTATAAAGTAAAACCTTATATTTTCCTTTAGCTCTGTATTTCCTTCTTTCTTGTTGTTGAGCTTTATTTCTTTCTTGTTTTGTTTATCCTGTGGATGAGCAAGGCAGAATGTCCAGTCTGGCTTTCAGATCCTGACAGGAGATTGCAGGGTATAAGTGTACAGAAAAAAATCTTTCTATTCTGTGGAAACTATTCACACTCAAAATGATAAAATTCCACAAAAAAGTTTCAGAGTCTTCAAACCATCATGTGTCAGAGTAGGTATTTTGAAGATGATTTTCATTATACTCCATATTTCCCACTTGATTATAATCTGATTCTATTCTCACTTTAATAGGCAGCACTCTTACTGAGTTCAACAGTATTATTCCTCCTGTTTTCACACTCACTGCGCTAAATGAGGGTAGACCCAGCCCTAAATGAGTAAAATGGATTTAGCATTACACAATTTCAAAGTTCTGGGTATTTTTGCCATTTACTGCTGTCCTCCAGGTTTCCTTTATATCCATAAATTGTCTCTTTGATGGCAGTGGCAGGGATGTATTTGTGTAAGGCAGTGTTCGCTTCCGTAAGCACAGGAAGACAGATGAACCCCTGCAGAACCCTGCAGCTGGGGCGAGATTGATCTGTAACTCAGTCCAGCAGTTTTTAAATACAGGTAACATGAAAAGCTCTCCAGCAAGCTGCTGAATGCAGCAGTCTGTTTAAAAACAATACAAGAAGTGACTGAGCAGATTCATCTCATTGTAACGGAATTCTCACTGAATAAGACAAACTTCCTCAAAAGGCTGGGTTTTCTACTCACTTTCTGTCACTTCAGCCACTGGTAAGCTGCACCTCTGAGTTCATGAATGCAGCAGCATGAAGTAAAGAATATTGAGAATCTGGTGCTCTTTTTAGATCTCAGTCCACCTGTAGACAAAAGCCCTAATAATGTTCCACATTTTACACATCCTCTGGAGTTGAGGAAACACATTATTACCACAATAAGTATAACGACCTGCAAGTTAAACTAAACTGGAAATACTCTGAAAGTCCATTTTACTAAGTGTTTTAATATTACATTCAGTATCAAAGCTCTGCTGATCTCCAGCAGTGCCAGGCCATTGCTCCCGTGGGCATCTTCCAAACACAAATTTCATTTTTTCAGACATAAAGTTTCTCCAGCATCACAATGTTAGACTGGAACTTGTAAGATCTGAACAACAAGCTGAATGAGAACTTGCCTCTTTTTATCTTGGAGTACTTCCTGAAGGAGTGTATACCCAAAATAGGGGCATACCTACTCAATATCAAGAACACTGGACTGGCAAAGGTAGTTTTAGAGACTATCCTTCATGGATAAAGGATATCCAAGAGTACTCCTCCAAGAGTAAATAGTCCTTACATCCAAGAAGATACTTAACCTCTAAAGGCTCTAGGAAAGCCACAGTAGTTAACTTTTAGACTGTTATTCTCAAAACACAGCTGTCTTTTAAAGAATCAAAAGGCTGAAGTGTCCTATTCTCACTCAAGTACAATCTAGTTTAAGTCCCCTTCCAAACTATGTCTTACCCAGGAAGATAACTGGCAAACTGGAGGTTTTTAGTGAGCCAGGAGATGTAAAGTCCTGTCATGACCCCTTTTTGTTTGCTAAACTCTTCTGTGAAAGGTGAACCTGAGGAAATCCACAGAGCTGATAATCACCAAAATTATCTCCTCTTTTGAGTAAAAATAGGTAAGGTAGAAGAGTTTTTCAGGTGGAAAAGAATTTAATTACTTTCACAGCAAAGAAATTCTACCTACCTAACCACACTAACACCTTCCTCATAAGAGAAGCCATTATGGTGACTTGTGTTAAGGACAGTTTCTGATTTCTGCATGTAATATAAGCAGAAGGTCCTAGAATCCTGGATAAGACATAAAAAGAAATTGCCTAAGATGGAGGTGAGCCCATTAAACCCAGCCCTTGGAAACCAATGTTGAATCCAGAGCTGGGGTTAACTGAGGATGCCTTGAACATTGTGTGGATCATCAATCAAGACAAGCACTCCAAAGGAAACGCTCCGCCTCCGCTCCCTTTGAAAGAGCTCCCGCTGCTCCTCCCGCAGAGCCCCATCGCTGGGAAGACATTTCAGGAGAGAGCTGTTCCCTTGATTGTGCAGGCTGCCAACAGCTCAGAGGATCTCTAACAAGCCACTCACAGAAGAAATCCTGAGCATTGTCCTGTCTCAAATCTATGGTAATTCTCCAGGTCAAGGGTCAAGTCCGTTGGCAATTAGCAGAATAAATTAATTTGGTAATCACCTTGGAGGAACAAGTACCTAATCAATAGGGAGGTGCTGTGATACGTGACTACAGCTATTCACATAATCACATAGCTGGAATGTCGTGGTTTTGAATGACATTTCCTACCCAAAATAGCCTGGAGGAAGAGAGCTGCTGTTGACAAAAGGGAGCTGAGTGAAGCTGTTTGGGAATGCAGGAACGGTGTGTTGCCTTAAGCAGTTTAAGTGAATCTGTGTGTATAGCAAAACTACATCTCTGAAACTATTTCGAAGTTAAGAGTTGCAAGAAGCTATTCAGGAAATAATGTGAAAAACAGGTCTGGTGGCATCAATCAGAAACTCATAACCCTTGCACTGCATGGGAAATTGGGAAAAACTGCACAGAACTGAAACCACGAGAGCAAAACCATAGAAAAATCAACTGACAAAATAAAACTGCCCAATGGCTCCACCTGGGAACCCGAGCTGCCCTTAGTATCACTGCATACTTTGCTTTGGTAGGCATTCACCACTTATTAGCACCAATGAAGTTGTGTCCTGAGTGCAGCAATCAGGGCATGCTCAAAATTTTCCAAACAGCAGACCTGGAGTGGCTCCTATTTTAAGATGAAAGGTCACAATTCATATAGCATTTTATCTGGATCTTGCTCTGACATAACCTTTAGTAAGTCTGATGCCATCCAGAAGGACCTCGACAGGATGGAGGAGTGGGCCTGTGAAGACCCCATGAAGTTTGACAAGGGCAAGTGCAAGGTCCTGCACATAGATTGTGACTGGATTGAGAGTGACATCAAAAGTTGGACATGACCCAGAAATGTGTGCTCACAGCCCAGAACCATACCCTGGGCTGCGTGACAAGAAGCAGAGTCAGGAGGTCGAGGGAGGGGATTCTCCCCCTCTACTCTGCTCTGGTGAGACTCCATCTGGAGCACTGTGGAGTCAGAGCTGTTAAAGTCTAGGGTCAGACCTGATAAAGCAGGTCCAGAGGAGAGGTCAGAGGGCTGAAACACTTCTATAAAGAAAGGCTGAAAGAGTTGTTCACCCTGGAGAAGAAGCTCCAGGGAGACTTTCCTAGAGCCCTTCAATACCTAAAGAGAGGGGGCTCATAAGGAAGGGAGACTTTTCACCAAAGTCTGTAGTGACAAAACAAGGGGCAATGGTTTCAAACTGAGAGAGGGTAGGTTTAGATTGGACATTGGGAAGAAATTTTTTACAGTGAGAGTGTTGAGACATTGAAACATTGCCCAGAGAAGCTGTGGATGTCCCATGCCTGGAAGTGTTCAAGGGCAGGTCGGAGGGGTCTTTGAGCAACCCGATCCTGTGAGAGATGGCCCTGCCTATGGAATGGGGTTTGGGCTACATGATCTTTATAGGTTCCTGCAACCCAAGCCATTCCATGAGTCTGTGAACTTTCTGTGATTCCCAAGCAGGCCTAATTGCATTCAGTTCTGGGTAATTTTCCTTTGAGAGCAACAAAAAAACCCACAATGACCCTACACAACTTCTCTGAAGCAAAAGCAAACTGCTTCTGCAAGGAACTATGGACTATCACTCAAGAGGGATGACATATACTCTCTGTTACCAAGAGTTTTTAAGAGACCCCAATGTCTTCTTCTGAAGTGCCCCAATTACAAAACCCAAGGTTTCTCATTTGCTTTTTGTTTCCCCTCTCCATCAAGACTGTTCTTTCTACCATTTCCAAACTACTTATCAAAGTTTCTTAAACAAGGAACCTCAGTCCAAACCTCAAGCCCTTCTTTTATCCAATCAGCACATTGATAAGATTTCAAGGTCTTTATCTGTATTGTTTATCTGTCCTAGGCTTCTCTAGGATTATTGACTTGACTTCCTGTAGGAGATCAAAATAACTCTCTGGCATAATGAACAAACAGGAACAAGCTTTTGCAAAAATAAAAGGAAAAAACCTTCCAGATTTCTCCTTCCTCACCAGATTATTTGAGCCACTGTCATATGGTGGGGCCCAGTACAATCACAGAGCAGAAAAGTGTTCAGGAAACATTCCAGTCTTATGTAAGGTAGGAGGCAATACTCTCTGCAAGTAAAATTTGCCAGCCAAACTAGCACAGAAGCTCCAGCAGGCCTCCTGTGGACTTGTGTTGCATAGAAGCTCTGATTAGATTATCACAATGATCTGATTTAGGCCACAAAATCTATTATTCTGAACCAGCACATTATCAGAGATAATTTTGTAAACTGATGTCAACATTAGAGGAACTCAGATTACTATTCGATCAATACTTGGAACATTAAAATAAATTCCTTAGAGTCCTTGTGTGTAGCTAGTGCATCAGTAACAGACTGTAGTGTTTGCAGAACTCAGGGCAAGTATCAAGTCTATTTGCTTAGTCAAACAAGAGCTCTTTGTGAAGCTTCTCTGGCCTAACTGACATTAGTTAATAGTTGCTCTTAAAAATCTTACTGCTTTTAGTAATGAACCCAAGGAAAACTTAGGATGTATTGACAGCACCAGCCTTCCCTAATCGCCTCCTCTGCAGGAGTAGATTTTTCAATGACTTTTCAAAGAACTAGAAAGTCTGCTTTGGAAACAAATCAGTCAACTTCCTAGCTGGCAAGACACCAGCTTTCCCTGATGCATTCCTGTTATCAGCTAATTTAATGATGCAATTCAATCTTCCTCTGGGTTTTATTCTTAGAGATCCTAAATGTACACATTCATCTATAAGGACCCTTACCATGGATAAAAAGTTTAGATAATCTCTTTTGACTCAGTTCATCACATCAGGCTGGGAAGTGAAGTGAGGGTGAGGCACATCCTGCACAGCTCTGGCTTTTTGGCCACAGCATCCATCAAATAAGAGGCAGGAAAGAAGAGCCACCTTCTGAAAAACAAACATATACCAGCAGAAGAGGATAAGCTAAAGCTCCTTGCTCCTTCTCATCAGTACACAGGAGCAGTAAAAATTAGGCAATTAGTCACAGTGTAACAGCCTGCCCTCAGCACATTCACTGGCACAGCATCTGGACACCCCTCCCAGCCCAGCACAAGCTGCAGAGCCCAGCCCCTGCAGCTCTTCACTGCAAAAGGACAAAGGACAACAGGCACAGGGCAGCAAGAGCTGCTTTAAAACAAGCCATTAAACCAACCTCAGTTTCCAAAATAGCCCATGTTGCTCTGGATACTTCTGGGTAATTGAATTATCTGGGGATGAGAAAAAAAATCCAGAAATTCTCCTGATTGTCTTGCCCATAATTACATAGCCTGAAACATGTAAGATTAGTGCAAAATGAATTCCTATTTCTGAACTGGTATCTTCAGCTCCTCAACCACAGTAAACCTCTCACAGTTAGGCTGATTCTTCTTAGCAGACATGGTTCTCTCTCTCACTGATGGGTATATTGGAGGAAAATACTCAGGAAAACAACTACAGCATTTAAAATGTTTTAATACACACCAATTTTCCAACCCAAAACACCAAAGAGGTGGGGTTTTTTTGAGATTTTACCATAGAAAAGAACAAGACTATAAAACTGGGGCTGTTGAGCCTGGAGAAGGGAAAGTTGCATTGGGACCTCATCACAACCTTCCAGTATCTGAAATTGTGCAATTGTATCCAAAGAGATGAAACTTCTTTTGTCCCTGAGCAAAGTGACCAAAATTCTTGGAGGTGTTCTTTAAGGAAGTATATATTTAAGTTTCCTTTATTTTTCTCATTGATTGGCTACAGAACACAGGTTCATGAAGCAATCTGATGCAGGCATCAGTTTTAAGGTGACTTGGGAGCCAAACCAGGAATATCTGCTTAAAATTGTATCTCTGCTGAGTGATAGCAATTGGTATGACAGATACAGCTAACAGAAGGCAACAGACACATTGCTCTTGCATTTAAAGTCAGGTATTGTGTCAGAAAATAGCTCAGTGGCTCCTAAAATAGGCCTCAGAACACACAGCATAGCACCGGACTCCTGCAATGGAAATTCTGCCAAACCCCTTCAAACCTAACCAAGTGTAAGTGAAAGGAAGTGAAGCATTACTCAGTTTTGGTTTTCTAGCCTTATATACTCACTGAAAATCTAATTTACCTGTGTATATACACACATATACACATATATACATGAGAAGAGCCTGTGGTGAGCTACACATTACAAATTTTGAGATTACTGCACACTGCTAATATGTCCCATAATGTACTTTCTAAAGTCATGTCAGCATCTTTTAAAAAGTCTGTAGTATGGGACAGACTGCTCAAAGCCTAAAGCCAGGAATATAATCCAATCCAAATGTGCCATAAAGGTGTTAATTCAGCAACCATAGGAAGGATAGGGAAAAAGATATAATTTAACACTGTCATAGTATCTGTGATGTCCCAGAGTCAAAAGTAGCAAAGAAATGTGGTCTTTTAAAAGTCTGACTGATTGAGGCTAGACCATTGAATTTTCTGTCAAAAAGAAAGCAGGTTGATTTTTAAAACACAAAGGAAAGGAGGAGATGTAGCTCTGAGAAGGCTCCAAAGCAAGTCAGGTAGAAGTTATTTAGCTGACTTACTTGGAACAGATAAGGAAAATCCCTATGGGTAAGCATAATGTTAGAGACATGTTTTGGTATTGTATCTCTTGCTTCTCTGTTTCTAGGAAACACATTTTTTTTTTTTTAAATCATTTTTTACCTTCTATGTAACTTAGTTGATGAAAATTATAACACAGATTTATGAACGTAAATCTGAAATTTTCCAGACAGTTTTAGTAGAACTTGTTTTATTAAAATTCCTGTTGCAACAAAAACTGCCTCATGTCCTTGCTCTCTATTTACAAGCCGAGCTAAGTAGTCAAGAAATTCCTAATCTCACATTTCTGTACTCAGGCCACAGCTCAGTAATACAGAAAACCTGTCTGTAAGGCTCACAGCACCAGATCAAAAATCTTCTAGCTACATGAAACACAAGGTTGTCCAACAGAAGTTCATTCTGCTGGCCTAAATCCATTACAGAAGTATGCACAAGTTGAAGCAGACTTTTGGTGAAATCAGGTATAGTTTTGCCTTCCACAACAGCCTTGGAAGCCAAAGGATCTGACAGAAATGTGGGCATGTGCCAAACCCCAAATTAGATCCAGCTCATCTTGCTGCATGGTCCAGTAGTCCACAGATGAGTACAGATGATTTTGAAGTCCCAGCTTCTGTCTTCTCCAGAGAACACAGATAGGCCTTCCTATTCCCACAGATCTCTACTGGCCTCAAACTTTAATTGAGTTTGAAAAGCTCAAACAACAGCAGTACAGGGCAAGAGGAAGTCTGGACCACAGCACAGCACAGAATAGCAAAAATGGCTTTGTTTACAGTGTTTCAGCAATTCTGGGCAGTTCAATTCTAACAGAAACTCAGAAATACAAATCAAAAGAGCAGAGTTAGAAATAGTATCCACCTTGCTGTTTCAGAGGCTTTTGAGTGACTGAACTATTGGTTAGTTTTCAGAGCCTCTGGGTATCTAAAAAGTGTTAAGAGTTCAGACAAAAAACAACTGTTTCTGGTGAGGGTAATACCTGCGAAAAAGTCTCATTTTCCAATGAGGAAAAAAAACTGTTCTCTCTCTGCATATGCAAACTTTTTAGGAATGCTGAGCTTTGGAATTGAAAACTCTTACTGTTTCTTGACAGTACATATGAAAAATACTGGTTCAAGATAGGTATGGCTGCATGCAGTCTGAAATCAGGTCTCTCCTGGAGGGCAGGCCCAGCAGAATTTCTCCATTACCAGCAATGACACTCAGCTGCAGCACTTCTGTTCACACCTACAAGATGCTCTGAGAGTGCATGAAATACAGAGAGTTTTAAAAAAACCACTGGGGTTCAATACAGACTGAAACCAAGCTCTCCATAGTCTGAAGTAAATCAGAACGTTCAAGTATTTCTACCTCGTCAATGATGCATAGCTTTAAATGTTGGTTAGCTGCACTCATTTTTTGAGGGGAAATAAAATATTTAAAACAAAAGCATAATAAACTATTTAATAACTCAGTCATCAGCAGAAGTTGCACAGACAGACCCTATAAAACAGTCACATTTACATCATTGTGTGGTAATAAGAATGTCCTTAACCTGACATGATTGGTTATCAGGATGGTTTTTTTTCCTACAGTATTTTCACAAGCAGGAGACTGAGGTGTATTTGTAGCTCTTTCCTCTGTTTTAAGGGGTTTAGATATCTGAAATGACAGTCTGCACTATCTGAACTTTGGCAGTTAACTAAAACTAAAATTGATCCTCAGCCCTATATAAAAAACCTCATCTCACTAACACAAGCAGGCAGCAAGGCACTCCATCCATTATGAAGTACTTTTGAAATACTATTCCTTATGACAGTGGTAGCTTTTAAAATGAGTTGCAACTGAGAGTGTATTTTAAGAGGCTAAAATAAAACCTCAATCGGCATCTGACAACCAGGGAGACATGGGAGAAAAATAACAGCTGTAAAGATTGTCCTGATGTACCAGAAGATCCCTCAGTATTTCCAGCAACCCCATCAAGGCTCATTCCTGGACAAAAGAACCTTTTTCAGTGCGTGGATTTTCCCATAGGTGTGGTTATCCTAGCAGAGAAGGCCATCACTGTATGTGCTTCTATTCTAGAGCACTGGATTAGAACTTTGTGCAGGTTTTGCATAGCACCAAAGTCACAGCTCTGGTTTGTGAATTGGGATCATAGGTACTACTCAACCTGAATTAGTATCTTTTTGCTGGGTGACCATTTCTTTGTAAATATAGGTAAAAAGTAGATAAACAATCACTCTATGCCTAACTGCACTTTTAAAAATTCTGCTGATGCTGTGCCATATGTCTAGTGCAGTATGCAATAACCTGGAATTAATGGGAAGATATTTGAGGATCTATTATCTTTTTGGTAGCACCTGTTGCAGTCAAGTTTCAGAACTCCACTGAGGATTTATTATGTCTTCACAAAGTGTGTTTTCATATGGGGAATTTGCGACTGGAGAAAAACCTAAAAATTACATACCAGTGTTTTCTTCCATCTATGTGTGCATAGAATCATACAACCATAGGATGTTAAGGAGTTGGAATGGACCCTAAGGATTCTCTAGCCCCAACTCCCCCTGCCAATGGGGGAAGGAACAACTCTCACTTGACCAGGTTGTTAAGGCCTTATCCAACCTGACCCTGGACACTGCCAAGGATGGGGCATCCAAAAGCCCCCTGGAAACCTGTTCAGTGTCTCACCACCCTCGGGGGAAAGAACTCCTTCCTAGAACCTAACCTGAATACCCCTCTTTCAATTTGTAGTCATTGCTCCTTGTCCTATCATTTGTATAGGACATGCTTGCATGTTTTTATAGTTTGCCTGATTTATCAAGCTATTATTGTTCATTAAATCAACAAAATAAGTATTTAAATAACTATCTTCTAAATACAAGATAATATTTTAAGATCTGATGTTTACAAACAGAGAAGGGTTCCTGGGAGAGCAGATGTTCACCAGTGGTGTCCACCAGAGCTCAGGATTTTGGCCAGTTCTGTTTAATACCCCTGTCAATTATCTGGATGAGGGGATCAAGTGCATCCTCAGTCAGTCTACAGATGACACTAAGTTGTGTGGGAGTGTTTATCTGCTGGAGGGCAGGAAGGCTCTGGACAGGGGATCTGCCAATGGCATCCTGGCTTAAACCAAAAATAGCGTGACCAGCAGGATCAGGGAAAGGGTTGTCCCCATGTCCTCAGCACTGGTCAGGTCATACCTGGAGTGTCGTGTCCAGTTCTGGGCCTCTCACTACAAAAAGACATTGAGGTGCTGGAGCAAGTCCAGAGAAGGGCAAAGAAGCTGGTGAAGGGTCTAGAGAGTGAGTCCTATGAAGAGCAGCTGAGGGAGCTGGGGTGGTTTGGTCTGAAGAAGAGGATACAGCAAGGAGAGTCTTGGCCTCTTCTCACCAGCAACAAGCAGCAGGACAAGAAGGAACGGCCTCAAGCTGCAGCAGAGAAGGTTCACATTGGACATCAGGAAGAATTTCTTCACTGAAAGGGCTTTCAGGCTTTGGAACAGGCTGTCCAGGGAGGTGGTGGAGTCATCATCCCTGGAAATATCCAAGAAATTACTGGATGTGGCACTTGGTGTTTTGGTTTAGTTGATGTGGTGATGTCCAGTCAAAGGTTAGACTTGTTCTTGGAGGTCTTTTCCAAACTTAATGATTCTATGACTATATTTCCAAGTAGTACTCAGAGGTGCCATGGAATACACGATAAAACCATAGACCAGAAAGTCAGGACTGAAAGTTTTGAACCTTTATGAATTACCTACAGTGCTGAACTGCAAGAAGTCTAAAAATCATGAAAGCTAATAATTATTTACTCCTAATGCTTTTATTTGCCATTTGCTTTTCAAATGACTGAGATTTCCATTTGCAAGTTCCTTCATAAGCATCATGGACAACAACTGCCTTTATAAATACTGTAATTGAATATTAGATTTTCCATTAAACACATGACTGCAAGGCTGTAATATGGGACACAGTTCACTATATACTGACATACTCTCAAAGACATAAAAACTGATAATACTAGGCTATTATTGCTTTGATGTGCATGAGATTATAATAGCCAAATATAACAGAGATAGGAGAGGAACATAATAACAAGTAATAAGACCATGGCATAAACAGAAAATGCATTTTCATTGAAATTTATGTTAATTACTTCTTAATCCAGAATGTACACCTCTATGCATAAACCCCACCCCAGCATTAGTAACAGAGGAAGTAATTGCAGAAGAGCAAAGTACCTCATTATGTTACTCCACACCTCTCAACACCTTTTACAATATATATTCTTTCTGTTTTACAGGTAGCAAAAGACACTCAAAGTCTCCAGGGTAGCCCAAGGCCACTGAGGTCAGCGCCAGCGTGGTCAAATCAAAGCACCTCACTGGAGGGTATTTGCTGTGTTCATACAATGCTGCATTTGTGATTTCTGTCCAATTTCTATTTGCTACCCACTCAAGTGACAGAGACCTGATCAAGGATTCTGAAATCAGGTGTGAAGAGAATACTTTTTAAAGGTATATTGCGGATAAAGGTTAAATAAAGGGGAATTTTAGAGAGCCACTGACAAGCCAATGTCTTTTGCACACATTTCTCCTGTGCTCGTTTTTCTCCTGGATAAAACTCCTCTTGAAACCGAGCTGCTGATTTTTCTAAGTGTTTTTATTACTGCAAAAATAGCAATGTAAACTGAGAATTTCTCTGGCCTAAGGGATATTTACATTTATTTAGTTTTTGATCTGATAGATACAGTTTATAACCTGGCTCTCTAGGACAGATATGCTATTTAAAAATACAATGAAACAAGCAGTGTCAGTCTGAATTACAGTAACTGGTTAATTCAAAATGCATAAACAGGCCTAGAATCAAGAATGAGAACCCAAGGCTCCCCAGTCAAAGATAAGTACTTTAATCAGCTGCCCAGTGGGTCTTGTGGTATCCTGTGCCCCATGAATCCCAAATTGCATTCAAGTTAAAATTTTAATAGCTAAAGGGAAAAAGCTCCTCTACATCCAGGAAAGGACATATGTGCTTGTGCCACTCAGGCAGAGGAAGGATCTCATGATTTATAGAGGTGAAAACTGTAACCACGAGGTTTTACAGAAAAAAATATAAACTATCCCTGCTCTATATTCCTCCACCATTCTTTCTGAAGCAGCACCTGTGTGTTTTTTTCAGTAAGAGTTGATGAATGCCTGTCAAGGGTAGCAGCACCTACTGGAACAGTCTTGCAGGGATCTGGACAATTTCTCCTGACCTGGCAGAGGCAGAAGGTTGTTCCATTGTGAAAAAGAGACAAACCTCAGCATAAAAAAACAGGCTGTGCAGGCATTTGGTAGACTAAGATTAAAAAGGAAGATGTTAAAGCCATGTACATATCCTGAGTTTTAGGCTATAGCTGATCCAAGAGTCCCGGGACAATAATTCTTAATTTACATGACTAAATTCTTGACAGCTTCAGCTTTAATTAGCTGAATCCTGGTTTTTGATTAAGTTCTCATTCCCTACAATAAATGTGTCTGTACCATCACTTTACCCCTAGTCTGTGTAAAAATTAAGACTGGTGTGGATTGAAGAGAACCAGAAGTGCAGACTACAAAATTATCACTCAAGCCAAGTATAAAAAAAAAAAACAAAACAAAACATTAAAGGAGTAAAAACTTGTGAGATGATAAATTGCAAAAAGACTAGAAAAATGAGTACCCAGAAAACACAGATATTTAATGGTGGATGACAATCTTAATGAGTTAATTTTCACTCCAGAAATTGAATAAAGCTTTCCATTGCCTCATGTATCACTGAATCATTTGTTTACCACATTAGCCAAATACCAAGAAATCAGAAGAGGAGAAAGCAGATCTTGAAAAGAGTTTGCTGAAGATATAAGACAATCAATACATTTCCACATGGCTTTCATATAACATATTACATTTTTGCAATCATTTCCCTGGGAAAAAAAGCAAGTACTGTTTTAAAAATGGGAATTCTTATGACCTAACAATTGATACAAATAACACAGAAATGTAGCAAAGAACAGTGAGAGTAACAGGATAGAACACCATCTACTAAAGCAGCCAGATGGAGATTCTGGCTGGCAACTGGAAGAAAGTGGTTTTCTACACAAAACCTTTACACAAACTTGGAGATAATGAAAGGAAGAACAATTTGTATTTACAGTCCTCATGAATAATATGAGAACTTTTACAATTTATTTGTGAAATAAAAAAAAAAGAAAGGCCTATGAGACAGACTTGCCAGTAATAAAAAATCCAATAACAGCTAATGAGAGTGTTTAGTAACCATCAACATTCAAAAGGAAAAGAAAAAAAGGAAAGAAAAATAAAACAGAGAGAAATACTTTCCTTCTTATAGCAAGAACCAAGAAATGGAACACAGTGGTTGGTTTTTGCTGAGCAATGAGAGGCTGACAGGTCATGTCTTGTAGTCAGTGGGACCTTTCTGCAATTAGCATGTAACTCTGTTGCTATCAGAGATTCCTAGTCAGAGAAATGTTTGGGATATTTTATTTTATCATGTAGGAATAAGGCTCAGATTGCACCTGATCTTAGAGAAGTGGTTGCAAACAGCAAAGGTAAATGATCTGACAGGAAAAAATCTGAAAGAGTCAGACCAAGCACTGAAGCCCAAAGTTAGAGGAAAACAAGAAACAGAACCAATACAGAGGCATTCAGGTCCAGGATACACAGAGCGACTCAGAGCAGGAGGCTAAAGAAAGACAGGCAGCTCATATGCTGAAAATCACTGTCTTCTAACTTTGAAAATCACAACCATTTAGAAAAGAGAGAAGGCAATGTATGCAGTTATTGAAGACATAGGGATTTCCAATTAAACAGAGCTACACAAAGTGACTTCAGCAAATCCAAGAGCCATCAGTGTGTAGACACTATAGGAAAGAACTGCCAACAATTCAATCACCACGTTGGCTGTTATGCTGTTAGGTCAATGACCAATTCTGTTCCAGCAGGATTGAATAGCCAGCTGCAATGTTATGCCTACAGCTCTGACAAGGCACTAACAGCAGACCATAATACTTGTGAGCAAGAGCTGCCCACAGACAGTGAAGCCATGCTGAGGCCAAATGCAAGGTGTCAATAGGACACTCACAAGAAACCAAGAGCAAGTACTGCATAAAGTTCACATTGGCTAACGTGCAGAACTGAACAGGCCTGGAAAGCACAGGCTGTGGATTTAATCACAGTAAAACATTAGGAAAACTTGATGTGATGCAGGCATAAAAAGTGTCATAACAGGGTTTATGCTGCATTGCATTAAAATTTTAAAAATGTATTTTCAGGCAATGGACTAGAAATAACATGTCATATATCCCAGGAAGAGAGTGAAATACAGAATTCATAGGAGTAATTTAAAACTGTAATGGAATTAAGACTGTCACTGGCAAACAAGAAGCTTATAAAAATTGAGGACTTGGACTTAAATCCACTTTCTACAGCACTGCATGGGGAAGTGTCTGCTCAAAGGTTACTGCTCCAGTTTCTCTAAGCTGAGAGGTCTGGAGGTCTTCAAGCATGGACTGTTGACACAAGAGAAAAGTTCATCACGAGTAGCACATCTTTTGTCTTGAGTTCAGACACACGAGAATAGTAGACACAATCAGGATGTGGAGAAACACAGAAGTGTTGTGGTGCCAGTTCTTCCCATTTATCCATGGGGGAAGACAGAAGTGCCTAAGTGACCAAGAGACTAACAGCAAAGGCAAGAGGGGAAAATATGGGTTCCTTGCTTCAAAACATTGACACACTGCAGATCTCTCCTTCCAGCAGACAGAAAGTCAGCTTATTCTCTTCAGAGCAGGCAATTGCAGCCTAGGAGAAAAATGACCACCAAGCCAAGAAAACAGCTGAAAGAAGCTCAGACCAGGGAGGCATCCTACTGAAGCAAAGAAGCCAAGACCACAAAGCCATTGCAAACAAAAAATCTCATCCGCTTTCAGCTCCGAAACAGCCACACAAAGGAAATGGGCTAAACTGCAGTAGGACATACAGCATCCTCCACAGCCAGGGGCTTGGGGAAGTGGGGTGGGGACAGAACAATGGAGAAGGTAATTGTGGAGTAAATGCAAAAAAATGGATCAAAAGGGATGATCAGAGCAAGCAAAGAGACTTCTGCTTGTGTTATGTTGAAGGGGCAGAACTCAAGCTTAAGGATCACAACAGTGTCAGTCAGCAACAAAGCCCTCAGCAACACCAGTAGTAACAGGAAATGATTGATCAGTGTTTACCAAAGGGCTTGCTATTAACAGGCAAATCCAAAAATGGACTGCAGGTTGGCAACCACAAGAACTACATAGGGCACTGCATAGGGCTTGCATGGTGCTGCACAGGTAGCAGGAGGAAGGCATTAGAGGACCAGCAGAAACTTTGTCTATTCCTAGACTACATGGGATGAATATGAGCCCAAATTATCACATCAGGTAAAGAAGGTCCCTTAACTTATGGCCATTTTACTGTCAGGACTCCCAAATCCTCTCAGGCTATTTCCCAGCAAGTGAAATTATTTCCACTCATGCAAAGGGAGAGTAAATCACGACAATTCTTATGTGGCAGAGGGCTATTCCTCCTTGCCCAGGCTGTTAATGACTGCCTCAAGCACAAGGCATTAGAGAGGCAGGCTGGAAATGATAACGAGTCAAGAAATCAGCCAAACATGAACCAATTGCACTGAAATAGCATACTTTGATAGAAGTATACATTAATAAATATTAATATAAATCCTTACTGTTTGAAATTCTATCAATTTGTTTTATGTGCATTGATTTTTTTCACAAATCTGCAAATATCAGCAAGGTTCAGCTGGCAAGTCCCTTCTCAGGGCTTTATAACTGTGTGCTCACCTCATGGGTAAGAGCTGGCATCTTCAGCAATATTGCCAGAAATTTTGTTTATTTATTATTTATTATTTTAAAATTCAATTTCAAGTATGATGTCACATTCAAAATGAGTTTTCCTCACCTAGAATGAAATTGCTCTCCGTCTCTTCATATTACCTGGACACTGCGAGTTTAAACTCCTTTTCCTTTACAGGTCTTATACTCTGGAACTGCTTTTTCCAAACTGCTATATCCTTGTGCTTCCACACACCATCCAAACTCCCTCAGGAGCCATTACTGGACCTCTTGCACTCCTGACTGCTGCCAAATGCCTGTAACCTCCACAGAGCTACATTATTCTTACACCTATTCTCCTAAAAACATAACTGGGCATATTTCTGATGCATCATCCCCTTCTCCATCTCTGTATTTCACCCACTTTTTTTGCCTCTTGTTGTCCATCCGGAGCATCCTGCAGAACCTGTGCCTGCCACACTTAGCCCTTCTTCCATGAGCAAAGACCACAGGTGCTCCTGGAGCATAAATAAGCATATAATCCATCAATTCCCAAAACTCACCAGGACACATTATTCTGCTCTTGCCTGCAGCTCTTAATTTGCTTCTGTCTTTGCCGTTACTTGTGATTAAAAGCCTTGACTCTGTTATTTAACTCCATGAAGCATGCAGTTTATATGAGACAGTGCAAAACGCAGGCTGGGTCTTACAACTTGAAACACTTCATTTTATTAAGAAGAAAAAAGAGGCTTATGATTAACTTTGATTTCAAGCCACAAAATGAAACAGTTCAAAACCATTTTGAATATGCTTCTCACAGTAGGAAGCAGAATAAACCAACAAAATAAACCAAACATTATAATCAACCCAATTATTACCTTCTATTAGCCAAGTGCTTAAGGGAGGAAAAACATCAGCATTTTAACCCGAGTGAAGCATTACAGAGACATTATCCTGGGGAATGGTTTCCAGGCTACTTTTAGGTTAATCCTCAAAAAATATTTGCCTTTCCTTTAAAGACATTCGGGTGATTGTTCTTATAGGTGTGCGGGTGAGAAATTAAATCTTAGGACTAGGTTCCACTGTCTTCACATGTCTCATGGACAAGCATCAGCAAGAAATATGGGGGATGGCATATAATAATTTAATAGTAAAAAACCGTTCACATACAGTAATTACAAAAATTACAAAATCTGGCAGCAGCATCAGAAAGATGAAGGGGAGTGACATCCACATGAAGAATCCATAAAGCAAATAAATAACCAGCCGACCTCACATCATCCCTGAGTGTTTGGCATTGTGCACAGCTCCAGATCACTCTCTGTAAATAAAACTGACTACCCCTCCTCCCTGGGATTTAGAGGAGCACGCTGGATGAGATTTAAGCCTTTTTTCTCTCAGTGAAAGGCACAGGAGGGGTGTGATGGGCAAGATGAGGGGGCCAGGAGGTCTCAGCTGAACCACTGCTTCCCACCCTGCTGTGCCCACGAGAGGCACTGGCCCCTCTCCCTCAGCACGGGAAACACAGGGAGGCTCTGTTGACCACCGGAAGGGATTTGCCCTCATCAGTGGGGTTTTCCCTCCCTCTTCCCTCTCCCTTCTCCTATCCCCACACTTTTCTCACTGGTTTCTCAGATCTGCTTTCCTGCCTGAGGGGAACCAGTAGCTGGGGGGATGGGACACTACTGAGAAATACAATTTCCATAGTAATTTGTAGGCTGCTGAAACACTGAAACTGCATCGTGGAGATGAATTTATCCTTCTGTTTTACAACACGCGCTCTCGCTGCTGTATTTAAAAGGTCGACATAACTCACCCCCTCCCCAGCCCCCTGAGGAGGCTGCTCACAGCAAGTGGCCTCAGCTGTCCTGGCACTGAGATGGAGATGGAGATGGAGGGGGAAAGGCTGTTCCACAGGCAGAGCCCTGGGAGGTTTTTCTCATGAGAGGGAAAGCTAGTGGGCAGCTGGGCATGCCCAGCCCCAGGAGAGCTGCAGAAAGCTGGGGTGAGCAGCCAGGGAGGTTCATGGCTGGGGCGTGAGGGCAGGGCATCTGCCAGCTTGCTGAGAGGTGTGGAGGCTGTGGAGGAGAAGGAGGATGTGCTGGTCACTTGCTCAGCTGAAATCATCACTGATGTTGTGGCAAAGCCAGTGAGGAAGGGAAGTAAATTCCCCCTCCTCAATTAGGTCAAGGCTCACCCTGCTCCAGGCCCCTTCTACAGCTGAAGGTGCTGATGGCTCTTGTCCCTGCACCCTGGAGACTCCTCATCAGTTTTCTCATCTGCCTCCCATCACCTTCCTCAGGGCTCAAATCAATCATCAAAATGAAAACCACCATTATTCTTGGGGCTGTCCTGTGCAGAGCCAGGTGCTGGATTTGATGATCTCTGTGAGCCTCTTCCAACTCAGAATAGTCTCTCATCATCCCCATTCTAGGAAACCATCCTCCTTTCTCTGCTGTGTGTGGCAGTGAGCAGGGCTGATCCTGTCACAGCCATGTTAAGGCATGGCTGCCTCAAACCCTCATCCCAACCAGTGCAGCACTCAGTTCCTATTTCTCCTCTCCATTCTTTGGGACAATCCTTCTTCCATGAGCCCAAAATGGTTCACCATTTGGTTATGATAATGAATTTATTATATTTATGCTGATGCCAAGCCTACCATAAACTACAGCAGCTCCCTGGAATATTGTTCCTTTGGCTTAGCCAAGTAAGCCATTTTATTTATGTCCCACTTAAACACTTGAATGTTGAATGCTGTATTTAAATAGGACAACAGATCAATGCTTACTAGGGGATGTGTGTGAGAAGGGGAAACCCAAAATCTCTCTAGCTTTGCTCGCAAACATAAATTTGGAGAATCAGGAGGAAAAGATGCCCATGAGACTGAGTAAAACTCATCTGATCACATTCACCATAATCCTTATCTCTGGGAAACAATTACTATTACAGATTCAATTAATTCTTGCTGTGTATTAAAATTAATAAAGCAAAAGGAGAGAATGATGGCATAGATGATTTTTGATCAAATTTGAATTTACTTGTTTGATTTGGGAATAAAAGCTTGATTTAAGTTGCTCCATTTTCAAAATCTAATATTATCTACTGGAATTTGCAGTAAATTGATAGTTATTTATTGTCAAAGGTTTGGATAATGGGATTTGTTTCTCCATACCCAAGAGATATAGAAGAGTTTAAAAGAGACCTACAACGTATCAGATCAAATTGCACTCTTTCTTTGGAGTAATGAACCAGTTGTTTCCCGATTTTCAAAGAGTTGTCATGAGAATGGTTTGGGTTGGACAGGGCATTAAAGACCATCCAGCTCCAATCCCCTGCCATGGGCAGGGACACCTTTCACTAGACCAGGTTACTCAAAATCCCACCCAACCTGGCCTTGAACACTTCCAGAGGAGAGACATCCACAGCTTCTCTGGCAAACCTGTCGCAGTTCCTCAGCACCCTCACAGTGAAGAATTTCTTTCCAATATCCAATCTAACCCTGCCCTTTTCCTTTCGAAGCTGTTACATCTTGTTCTATCACTGCATGTCCTTGTCCAAAGTCCCTCTCCAGCTCTCTTGCAGCCCCTTTAGGTACTGAAAGGTGCTCTAAGGTCTCCCCAGAGCCTTCTCTTCTTCAAGATGAATAACCCCAGCCTGTCTTCACAGCAGAGGTGCTCCAGTGCCTGGATCATCTTCATGACCCTGCTCTGGACTCCAACAGCTCCATGTCCTTCTTGTGTTGGGGGCCCCAGAGCTGGATGCGTCCCTGCAGGTGGGGTCTCACAAGAGTGGAGCAGAGGCAGAATCCCCTCCCTTGACCTGCTCCCCACGGTGCTTGTGAGGCAGCCCAGGACCCAGATGACTTTCTGGGCTGCCAGGGAACACTGCCAGGTCACATCAAGCTTCTCATTAAACAGCCCTCCCACCTAAAGCACAGCACAACACACAGCATGGTTTGTGATGTCAAAGTCCTCCATGCTCGCCGAGGGCCCGTGGCAGCCTGCTGTGCATGGGATCACGGAGTTACAGAACCTTTCAGGAACAGATTGACAGAGGACATGGAAAGCATGAGGAATGATCACCCCTACTGACCCTGGATTTCTTACCTTTGAAGAAGCACTGCTGATCAATAACAAGCGTTCACAACAGGACCAAGAGGACACTTTTATGGTTATGATTGAATGTAGGCATTTACCGCCAAAATGTGTTAAAAATATTTTCACTGAGTAGATTTTTGTTTTGTACTAAGGCCATATATCAGTAAGGGAGGTCTCAGAATAAACATTTGATGCTGGCAGATTAATTCTCCATGAATAAATTAGCTGAGATTTATGGCCCTGGCATCACATGTGAGATTAGGCATCCACACGGTGTTGATAGGCTCATCAGAATTGCCTTGACAGTTTAAGTAACATCTTTTGTCAAACTTTGCACCTTTGCCCCTAACCCTGTTTCCCTGAAGTCAGCAGGAAATTCCTATCATGAATGCCAACATTTTGCTTTGCTAGGGATTTTTCTGTGACTTTTTTCCTATTTCTATTTGCTTTCATCTATAATTGCTGATTTTGTTTTGTTTTTATATTCCAATCTTTCTTCCTTAAATTAGTTTGTCCCAGTTACAAAACAGTGCAAAGTCAGGTAATTCTTACATTTTTTTTCCATAATCAATATTTAATTTTTTTTGCCTCAGATATTTACTTTATGATGACAGTCTAGAAATGAAGCCTGTAAAAACTCCATCAACTGTATCTTTTTTTTTTTATTTTCTCAAAATCATTACAAATATGAGGCACCCACCCCACAGTCAACACCAAAAACTGCAACAGACTATCAAGGCATTGTGTTCTCATCCCCTCTGGTATTTAATCCACACAGGGATGTCACCCCCGTCCTGCCTGGGAAAAGCTGAGTGGTGCCCAGGCTTCAAGGAAGCAGTCTCACAGCTCTTTAAGTCTGTTCTTTTTTGCTAGTATTACAATATACAGTATCAGAGATGTTAAATTCCTCTGAGAACAGTGGAGGCATAAAGTCTGGCATGAAGCTTCTCAGGCCTTACTCAAAGCAATTCCTGGATGTACTTTTAATAAGTTAAGTGTATATATGATCTTACCAGATACAGTTTATTGAATTTCTTATCTGTTCTAGGAGGTCAGTTTTTTACCAAGCACATTATTTATGACTTGTGTCACCACTCCATAAATTCTTTATGTAGACTCATAATTTAGATACCAATGTGTGCTATCAACAACCATTTCTTGAGCATCCCTAGCTTTTTCTCTGCCACACTGGTTTGTTTTCCTTTCCCTTAGAGACAGAAGTGAAGAGGAGTAGCTTATTGCTCATGCTAGAGAGAGATTTTGGTCAAAAGATCTTAAAATGCCCAGGTACCAATTTATCCCTGCTGTCTTATTTGTTAGTCTGCAATTTACAATAAGTTTATTGTTTTACAGACACAAGTGTAAGTTCCTGTCAAGCTGCACTCTCTCATCTTGTTAATCAATGCAACTCATGCTGACTCTTCACGGGAGACAACCATTACCAGAAAGTGGATTATTATCCAGCAACAAAGTTTCAGCTCTGGATTACTGACCTAATTATTCCACTCAGCACCTGTAACTCTGAGGGACAGGATAATGTTGTAGAACTGTTGAATTCTACAAGTTGAAACCATTTCTGTTGCAATACCACAGGAGTTCCAGACCAAGGAGTCTGTGTGTTAATAATCATTGCACTCTGTTACACGAACCTTGGCACAATTTTACCGTGATGATCCTTTATTTCAGGAAGGAGATAAATTAGTATTTTTTAATAAAAAATTCTAATTGTGGGGGTCGTAGATAGCCCCATTTCCCGACTTGCTTAAAAAATTAATGGAGTCAGGGTTTTCCCTGATTTTTCATCTGCACAATTATTTTATAGTTGTAGAGGAAACACAAAGGCAATCCTGGTTTTAATCCTAATATGTAATGATTAAAAACAAAATCGCCATTAAAGATGACAAATCACTTTTTGAGCAGACTCCTTAGCACAGACTCTTTCTAGGCATGTTCTTGGAGTAAAATATAGATGTAAAAGTAAGTTACATATTCAGTTATAATCCTTTGAAATTACCACCTAATGTTTATCCAAACCCCAATCTCCATTAATAACAATAAATTTACATGTTCATTGTCCCTGAGTTTGTCTAGAGAAATAAGATACTTCAGTAAGAGATTTTTAGGTAGTGTTTTAAGTGTGTTGATCAAATGTTTTCTTCTTTCTCAATATACTCTTCTAAAAGAGAGCCTTGACAATAGAAATTAGGTTTAGCACAGAGAATTAAGAGACTGAATATGTGATGGCTGCTTTTTTTTCAGCTGTTCCTACTGATATAAAAATGCTGAAATCCATCCCCAGACCAATGCACTTTAGAAAGGCATCTGTACAGAGTAACACTGAACATCTCTTCCACGTCATATTCTCCAGAAAATAAAAATTCCTTGTGCTAGATTCCTGTCAGAAGCTGCTTTTAACAGAGAGCTGACACATAAGTTGTGGCATTATCTATTGGTTCCCTGGGTTGCAATAGAGAGGGAGAATTAAAGCTCACATCAGTTAAGGTTTGCCTCCCATTTCAAAGATTTAAAGTGATATTTGCAGTTGTCTTTATTGCTAAGGGATCTATTATTTAGAAATACTGTCACCAAACGAGATGGATCCTTTGTGGTGACAGTCACTGGCATGGAACAACTTTGCACTTAAGATACCAAAGGAACACTGCTCAATTAAGTACAGCCCTAATTGTTAACGTTTATAATTTTTACTACAGCCATACATATGAGGTCTCACTAATCTCATGATTTCACTGACATTTTATAGAAAAGAATGAGGAACTGTCCCTTCTCCCACAGTAGAGTTTTCTTATGCACAGCTGTACATGGGCCAATATCGATATGCATTTTATTATCTGCATTGAAGTGGAGTCCTGAGGCAATAAATACTACTGCAATACACCTGTCTAAAAACCTCCACTTTTATTCCTCTGCCACTGCGTGGGAACAGGGATATAGAGGTTAATGACAATGTCTTGGGTTTTTTCCTGTAGTGATGATTTAAACTGGAGTGAAGGAACCAGCGTTTTCTGGGCTGGTGACTAAATGCCACAGCTAACACACCCTCCCTTTCAGTAAAACAGCTCCTTATTTAGAGCTGCCAGTAATGAGTGCTGTGATCCCCCCAGGGCTATGGGGCAGTGTGTGGCCACTGGGAGCCACACGCTGCCCCAGAAGGAAGCAAATATGGCAGGTCAGGAATTACCCTCCAGGTCACTGGGAATAGCTGTCAGAACTGGGGATCAGACTTGGTATTTCTTGCTTTGCAATCTCATCCTAGAATCAGCCCTGATCCTGCTGCACGTTTCATTGCATGTGTTGCCAGCAGGGCTGCAGAAGGTGTCATGACAGCCTGAATTAAAACAGAATGCTGTCATTTTTGATTGGAACACCTCAGTGATTGCCTTCGTTTCACTCAACACATTCAGGTCTATTTTCCAGCTTCCTTCTTTTGTCTGCTATCCCTACGGAGAGGATGCTCCCCATGAAATTAGATGCAATTAATATTATTGTCAACATTAGCAACATCTTTACATGAAACCCCAGCAACACATAGTGAAAGCTAAAAAAATAGAAATACTGCTACAGTGAACAAAGAGAAAACCCCTGCATTACCAAAAAACCAGTAGCAATTCTACTTGAGATTTTCTTCATATTACCAGATGGGGAGGTGGATCAGACGAAGATGGGGAAAGTAATGAGACATACAATGAGGACAGCTTCTCTGTCCTCCCATCTATAAACTGAGCAGAGGAATGTTTATCTGCTGTGCAGTCCTCCCAGCGTCTCCACTCCAGCAACAAGCACCAGGAAAAGCTGCAGAGAGTCTTTTAGACACCTCAGAAAATAAAAACAATTGTGGAAGCAAATACATGAGGAGCCTTTGACCGTTCACAGAAACACTTGCAGTGCTGCCTGGATTTCCACCACTGTACACTAATACACTCCAGCTCTCTCCAGCTCTGCTTCTCATCTTCTGCCCCCAGGCTTCACTTCACACCTGCTTCATTGCTTTGCTTTTAGCTGAGTCCCAGCTGAACAAGCAGAACCACAGTAAAATGTCCCAGAAGCTCTTATGAAAGGGCACTGCCCTGCTCTGTGCACAAAGACTGCCTCAGTGCTTGTATGAAGTCTGAAATGAGGACTCCTGACCTTTTTCCCACTAAGCTACCTCACACAGACCACACACTTTTAGGGCAAGAGCTGCCTATTCCAGGTCTCTGCAGTGTCTGCAATATCAGGGAGCTCTCCTTGGTTACTTGGCAATAAATGCAACTTTATTACTTACTAACAAATGAAACAGATAATAATGAAGTTCTTCCCCGGAGAAAAAATATCTTTTAAATCCACGAGGGAAAAAAAAAATGAACAACCTCATTTTAATATCTTTGTAAATAGAAAGACCTTCTTAATCAGCATGAAGCTTAAATGAGGTACTTGCTTAGCAGGAACCTACACAGGAACTGATTTTCAGCAAATTGTCTGAGGTGGCCCTCTACTCTGGGTAATTTTCATGCCGGAGGCTGAGGAGTAGGACATTACAGGTACTAACAGGAACCGGTGTCCTCTATATTACAAGCTGTGACATTCAGATCAATTTTCACAATGTATCACATCTCACTTACAGCTGCATTTGGGCTTTAAAGCCAACCCATTTCAGTACTCAGCTGCACAGGAAAATTAACTGCTGTGGCTACAAAGAAGAAAAGAAATACATGGCTATGGATAAATTGATATTGTTCTACTGCATGCACTCTAATCTTAAATAAAATAGTTTTTATTTTGAAATTATATTTACTATGAAATTAAGACCTACGTAGCAATGGAAGTACAATTAATTTTTTCCAGTTATATTGCTTTTCATAGAGGAAAATGAAACTCTTGCAGCATTGATTATTACCCTGCATTGCTACAGTGATCGATTAACCATTGATGTGTGTGCCAGCATTCATAGTGGCTGGTGCCAAGGTAGCCACACTGCTCATTCATTTGGCAGCTTCTGCTTTTTACCACATTTTATTTTCAGCCTTCCTCTATATAAGATTTCAGTCTTAAGGGCCTTGGCTACGTGGTCACTGTCCACAAAGGAAAACTAGGACACTGCATCACTCCAGAAAATGAAATGTTTATTAAGGATGGGAATTATTTGATCAAATGTAGATGCTTCTGACTATCTGACTTCTGAGCTGACCATCCTCATCTTGTTTGATAGCCAACAGCCCTCACGTGAGGCTGGATTCCTCTCCTCCTAATGCAGATGTCTAAAACAGGTCAGAGGAATTGTACCCTAAATATGCCACTTGCTCTCCACTCACTATCAAGGAAGTCCAGAATAAGCAGCAGAAATAGAGACATTCACACTGTAGAGGATTTGTTTGCATGTGTCTTGCTCATATCACCTCTTTTATGGTTTAGTTTCACTCCTGAATAACTGGCATGAAGTTATTTATTCTCCTCTGAAAAGAAATTTTTATCTCTGTGGACAAGAAATATCACAGAAGTTAAATTCTTTTAAGAAATTATTTTTTCTGTTTTACTAAATGGGCTAAAATTTGTTGTATCTAGTTAAATTAATTTCTTTAAATCTAAATGGAATTCCTCACAGAAATTATTTAAATTATATTCATAAATTGTTAGTCTGGTGACCCTTTGCCCACAGCACATTTAAGTTGTTTCTCACATGTAATCACCATAGCGTAAGAACTGAGTAACTCCTGTCGAAATGGAACAAAGTTCAAAACCATATCTGAATTTCTGAAATCACAAATGGAAGTTTGATGGCCTTTTAGTCCCTTCTGATGTAAAAAGAAAATCCAGGTTTATGTTTCTGCCCTAAACTCTGCAGCTTGTATCAAAAAAGGGTACCAGGTTTGAGAAGTCTAGTTCATAAAGATGACAGAAATAAGTTGTCACTCATCCTGCTGGGGACAGGCTTTTATTAGACAAAGACAGTGTCACATCCCCAGGAGACCTCTGCCAGAGAGCCCCAGGAATATTCCTTTAATTTATATTTGAGATGACAGGCTGGTATTTCTGCCTCACCCTGAGCAGAACCACCTTCTTCACCCACGCTGGCATCAGTCACTGCCTCTCTGTGCTCCTCCATCTTCCAGCACTCTTAACTCAACAAGAGTAAATGCATTTGACATCTCTAAGCTCTTCCAAGGAATATCTGAAAAGCCAGTTGATTAAAGTGGCTCTAGAACTTCAGTACAAAGCATTATTTAATCAGCCCCAAAAGGAAAAAAACATATAGAGCAAAAAAGGACAGTAGTAAAAAATCCTGTGTTTTATTCACCTTGTTTAGTCTTTTTTAAGAAGTTCCCCTCAGTTTAGGTAAATAATTTCAGGTTGAAATAGCAGTGTCCTGCTTCCAAAATGCCCTCTCTACATCATTCTTATGAATTTGCTTGTCATTTTTCATTCAAATCCCAGCCCCTCCCAGGTCAAGAGGGCCTTGACACTCATTCCTAAAAACCACACAACTGCAGTTCAGTTATGGAACAGGTCTGGCCACACAGAGAATCATAGATAATATTGAGTAAGGTTTATATCTACGCCTGTGGAAACTCTGCAGTGACTCCTCTCTGCAAACAAGCTCTGCGTTTTCTCCTTCTCTGCCAGTTCTCAGCATTGCCTGTGCAGCTGTGGCAATCCAGGACTGGGCCCAAGAAATCCCTCCTGAGCTTTGGAATTGGTTGCTTTGTTCCAGCTGTCTCCTGTATTCCAGCCTCCCTCACGAGTTGCCCTACCTCAATTTATACTTTAAGGAAGTTATGAAACAAGAGTAGTGACATTTCCCAGTTAGAAGAGACATCTTCAAAGCTAGTGCTGGTTTGCTGGAATTTGTTCTTCTGGAAAAATCAGATCCTCATTCTGGGTAAGGCTGCAAGTATCTTTAGAGGACTGCAGCACTGAATAACTCAATACCTGAACTATAAACAAAGCCCTTGAGCCCAAAGAAAGAAAATCTAAACTTCTGATAGTCCTAAAAAACACAATGAAAGAACACCACTTAACCTTTAGTTTTGACTGCACCTGGGAAATTCCACCACCTCTGGGCCATTACAGCTGTGCCGATTAGACCTGCTCTCAGCAGGATTACCCAGGATGGAGGACTAAAACACTGGTGTCAGCTGATAGTTCATCACTTGCAGATGAACAAGTGGGACACTTTTAGATTTCCCAGTGGAGGATAGGCCCTTAAGGCTGCTTTGTGCCTTATCAGGAAGGAAGGGGGAAGAAAAAACCTAAAAGCACTTTGCTTTGACATCTACCTTCAGTGATACAGCACTTTACTCCCCAGCAGGAGGCTCAACCTTGTAAAACAGATTGCACTGTAAAAAAATTCAACTGTCACTTGAAAATGCTGAAAAATAGACATTAATGCTGTGTTAGAGAAATTATGTATTTCTCTAGAATTGTATATACATCAAACTTAAGTTAATCTTATCAGTCAGTTCACTGAGAAATGAAAAGCTGGTTTTGAAATACTGAAATGGCTTTATTTGGAGATTTTAATAGACCAAAAAAGAATCCATATACACACACCCCTAGAAATCAATATTTAAACTTTTCAAGAGAAAATAAAGTAATTCTCAATATTTTCCATTTATGAAAGCAGATCTTGATCCTAACACACCAAATGTAAGTAATTATTACTCATTTTGGTAATAGGCAGAATGACATGACTATTTTTTGAACTTGAAAGATTTTTTGATAAGTTTTAGTCTGGAAAAAGACTTCTTAAAAGAAAAGAAAAAAAGTATTTTCAACAAATTAGGACCAGACATGAGGAGCACTTTATCAACCACTGTATTAATAAAACACACTCCAGAAAAGTAATTTACATCCAGATGACTACTTTCAGGCTGGTAGATTTCTTGTTAGACACAAATTTGCTCACTTCTTATCTGCCTTCATATTGATGATTTCCCGTGTCCTTTTGAATTCTTTATCTGACACTGTAGTCATTTTGGAGACTAATTTTTTCCACCAGTTGGAGTCGCAATCTTAAGTTATGGGGGTTTTTTGGGCCAATTACTGTTAGTTTCATTTTGCTCTGAGCACCATGGGACTGCTCTGTAACTTAGGCCTCACAGGCATTAAAGTCAGACTCAGTCATTCATAATTAAGGTAATGATTATATCATGTCCCAAATCTCACAGTATCTTTCCCTTAGCTGTTCAGTCAGGCTCACCAGTTAAGAGTATTTTCCTGCACTCAAAACAAGAGCTCTCCCAGCAGATTCCAACAAAATGGGCAGATCCTAAAATTCTGCAGCTCTAGCACCTTGTGCTTTGTGGTGAATGTCTTTCACCATTATGCTGGAAAACATGCCAATGCCTCCAGAGCAAGCAGTGGAAATGAGTAAGGTCAAAGAATGGAGCAAATCCCACAATCAAAACATAAAAGGGGCAAGTGGGGAACTAGATGGACTCAAGACATTTATCCATAATACTGGGGACAGGCTGGAGGAAATAGAGGACAGAATTCTTGTGCGTAACCATCAAAGAATAAAGATTCTTTGGGAATTGGACTTGGGGAGGATGAGAAATTGCTTTGTAACATTCAGTCCCATTTTCCCAGAAAACAATTAGACCCGGGTTTGCTTTTGTTCTAAGAAAAGTAGGATGTGGTTTTTGGGATAGGTCAGACAAGAAGAGATTAATTCTCCAACACCAAAGCCTTTCCCAGTCTTCATCCTTAAACATTGTTGAGTGGCTCTCCTTATTCCCACTCCTCTCCCTGAAGGAAAAGCCTTCAGTCAAAGAGTAACTGCCAACATGTAAATTTAAACCAACTTTGCATCCTTTCCATCAAAAATAGTTCTGAATGTAAAAAGCTTGGTGATAATTTATAATGTTGAGTAGCACTGAAATATCTGCTTTATGTTTTTTTTCTTTTACTTGTTACTCTTTGAAAATTAATTATTTTTAAAACACTGCAAATATATGAATGTGTACTTCAGCTGGCACCTTCTTTCTCTCTCAGAAGATGTGACAGCAGGAAGAAGGTGATGGCAGCACCTCTTATGATGGGACACATGAGGACCTCACTTTGTTCTGTTTTACTGTGCTGGATGGTCTACAAACCATTGTCAAACTCGTAAAAACTGCCAACATGAACGGACACTTACTTTGGCCCTTTGGGGATGCTTAGCACTAGTCAAGCAATGGAATATCACAGCACAAACCTATTTCACCTCCTCACGGATGCAGATTATGGGAACTTGACAGAAAACAAATTTCTTAGGCTGTCAATGCAGATTCATGAAAGGATTACTTGAGACCGTGGCCTACCCTGTGTTCGGATGGTCTTTGCTTAGAAGCGAATTCACCAGTTGTTAAGTTGGGGAGGAGGGGGTGGTGTTAGTTTCTGGTTTTTTCTAAGTACACACAGCTAACAAAACCAGCCACCTTTTTGCCCCGAACCTCACACTCCACAGAGCTCTGGCACTGCTTTCCTGTGAAACTGGAGGTGGGCTGAAAGGGAATTTACATCCTAGAATTGAAGTCAAATCAGAGTATCAGAGTTATAAGACCTAACACCAGTGAATAAGCTGCAGTGATCTTATAAACCTGTCCTGTGGGCAAACTCTGCTCTACTTTCAGAAGTCTATTGTAAATGTACTGAATGTGGGAGTTTGGAAACAAACCACAAGAGTTGTGCCCTTATTTGCCTGTTAATCCCTTTAATGCTTTTCCATGTCACAGCTGTTTCACAGCTGGCAGATATTAGTGTCAACCCTGACTTCAAAGTGAAAGGTCAAGGCCTTTTCTTAAGTGTGCACCAGACTCTACCTTGATGAATTAAACTGGTTCTTTCCCCACAGTTCTTTGGCTATACACTTTGAAGTACAGTGCCAAAAACAGGCACTGGTTGCAGATTTCTGACAAATCACACCAAATTCTGTCATGGTGAATTAAAATAAATCAAAAGTATTTTTCTCTGGACAGGACACAAATAGTGTTCAAAGCTAAGAAATGCACATGAAATCACATTTATTATTAGCCTTTTGATTACAGGCAAAAAGCAGGAATCTTTTGTTACATAACCTACTGGAAGAGGCCCAAACACTTTGCCTGTTGTTCCTTGAAGAACTCGAGTAAGCAGGCAATAATTACAGGAGAAATGACAGGGTGCTGTGCTTCCCTTCTGCTCTTTCTCTCAGTTCTTGCTTGCTCTGGGAAACCTGGCTTGGCTATCTCAAGGGCCCTGGCCTCCCACTCACAGTAGAAGCTCCAGAACCTTAGGTGAGGATGATGCTGTGCCTTAATAACCTCAGAGGGCAGCACTCTTCTGTTTTTCAAGTCTCCAGGGTTTCATTAGAGGATCTGCTAAATCAGGCTTGTATAGTCTGTCATTAACTGCAGAATTTAATTACGCTGATTTGCATTTAGGAAAGACTGAAGCTTGCTGAGTTTTTGCTGCTATCATGCTGTGTTTATCTTTTACTCTGCTTTCTAAGGGTTTTTTTTACAGTGCATAAAGGTCAGGGGGACAAACACTCTCAGTTCAAGGCGAGTCCTGAAGGTGCAGTCACACTGGGGACTTGGGCAAATGCTTACTGCTAAGGGAACAGACTCAGCAGCAGCACTGGAGTGTACCTATCCCACACATCAGAACAGCCAACATCAGCCTGGTAGAATCAAAAGAAATTATGAGAAGAGCAAGATGATCCATTGAGACTCTGAAATGCGCCCACGGGACACACATTTGCAAACTGCTTGTTTAAAACATGAGTTCCCCATACCCATAGTGTCATTGAGAAAATGCCTGCTGACTTCAACAAGAGCTCTGCTAAGCTTGACACTTTTGGTAATCGCATCTGTGTCGCTGAACTGCTGATCAAGCTGTTTGCTCTCTTTTAACTACATCACCCTGGATGAAGAATTGATAAAAAGACATCCCAGATTGTTCTCTCACTGTTGGAGTTTCAGTGATCTTGCCTGCAGTATTAATATGGTTCACGTTCTGAGTATTGACAAAAAGAAGTGATTTCCTTCAGAGTTCTTGCAGAGTGGAGAATTGGAGTTGTGCTGCTGTAGCTCAAAGTCTCTTTTCCCATCTTTCAGGGTCTCTACTGCACCAAGTTCCTGCTTCAGGTTTCTCTACAACAACATAGGTCTAAGAAGCCCTGTGAAAAGCTCTTTCTATTCTCATTCTAAACACAGCCAAACACAACCACTCTGTGCCAAAAGAAAAAGCCTGCAGCTGGTAAGGAAATTGAATTAACTCCAGATCATCCAGTAATGCATTATAACAAAAATGATGGAGCGATAACAATCAAGACATGCATAAAAATGTATCAGAAAGCACTTTAAAAGTTTGAGGCTTTATCTAAAAGAGCAAAAGCAACCCAGTAACCATGTCTTTTTTTCTTTTTGACTGGTGGATAGATTAATAAGAAAAGCAATGTATTAACAGTGCTAATATGACATTTACTATGTACTATTCATTTATCTCACAAGTCCTTTGAATCCCACTAAATGCTACACATTCTGCCATTTTTTTTTTTAATGGAAGATTGCAATTCCAAAACCCAAGACATTCAAGACAGATCATATTTTTTTCCTCCAGTGCAACCTGCTCCTTACTGGGCCTTATTGCCCAAAAATGCAGAGATCCTTCACCAAGAATCTTTAATGTGTCTTCTCAAACACTGGAAAAATGAAAGCTTCCTAGAGAAATCACTCTTGCAATTCTTGCTTTCTCACCATCAGAGTTTAAAAGATTGCATCTTAGAACATAAATAGTATTATACCTCATATTTTTTTTACATTTTAGTATATTTGTCATTATAATTTCTCAACTGAACCTGCATTAAAAAGCTCAAAAAAACCCCAGAAAATCTAAATTGCTTAGCTATCTTTGCACCCGTGCTAAACTCATGCTCAAAAACATTTCAATGTTTCTGATTAACAGGATATGAAGACTACTGCAGAGACTGACAGAAATTTTAAGATATGAAGAATTTGTGGAAATTTTTTCACTCTCTCTGAAATTGCTTTCAAGCACCTGGAATGCATTGCTAAGCACTATACAGACATGATGCTGTTCAGACTATTAGATTTCAATTTACATCACAGAAAAATGCATTTGTGAAGTATTTATATACACAAAGAAGCATAACATTAACTGCACAGTGGAGATGTTATCACTTACAGCCACTGAGTGCCTCAACTACAAATTAGAGGATAATTAATTTAAAATAGTCCTGTACTAAAACACAGAATAGAGTAGTTAAAAGAAAAAGCTGTAATAGTTCCCATGGTAGAATTTTCTTTATAGAAAGGACATGAATGTTACATCAATTTGCTTAACAATGAAAGTTTGGAGCACGTTGTAGAGTAGGGTTTATCTTACACAATAAAAAGCCTTAAGCAAGATCTAGAGGCACAGTTTGACATTAATCCCAACTTTGTCTCAGCCCCACCTTGAGGTCCTGTTTCACCAGACCTCTATTGACTGGATTCCAGACACACAAAAGTGAAGCCTGTAGCTCATTTTTTACAGGGCTACAAGCAATCAAAAATTATTTGATACATGCTTTGTGGCAAACACGAGTAGCTGTGGGAGACCCTCAGTCCCTGAAGCTGGGAAAGGGCAGGGTTGGACCAGTGCAGCTCCCAGCACTCGCCGCATCGCTGTTGGGTAAGACCTGGCCGGCAAACGCTCACCCACAGGAACATCCCTGCACGTGACATGGTCCCCAGGGAGTTCCAAGTGCAAAACACAGATGCAAGTTGCTCATGCACTTAAACATTCACAGGTTCAAAGCCTCAGCTTCCACCTAGGCCTCAGATGAGAGAAATTATGGCTGCTCAAGGCCAAACTGTTTCAATTGCATATTTGACTTTCCAGCAAGCATATTTTTTCTTATGGAATAGACCTTTTTTTTTTAATATATGCATATAATGTATTTTTCCTTTCTAAATTTTTCTTTATACATCTATGTAGAAACCCACAGTGTGGTTGGCAATTAAAATCAAGGGATAACCTTTTACATGGAGAGAATTTCATTCTTCTCAAGCACTTAAGAAGACACATGTTTTTGTGATGTTTTTTCCTCCCACCCCATTTACTGAGATATTGACATAAATTTATTGTAGGTTTTTAACTTCAGCTTGTTGGATTTTTTTCAGCATATTCAAATATGTCTGTAACCTCAGTCCACACACTTGGAAAAATGAATGCATATAACAGTAATGAATAATGTATATGCGTTAAACAAAGTTATTCCTTCTTGAGGTATACTCCATGTATCCTAAAGCCAAGCTGGCAGAACCCTCATATCTCAGGTAATTGTGGTCTTTGCATATGCTTTCCATTATTCTGCAGGAATTCTGGGACAACAAAACAGATTTTTTTTCTGCGCTATTTCAATGACACTCAAGAGGAACAGTCATTCACACCAGACATCTTCAAATGTCTAGGTAAGTTCTTACAGTTATTGTTATTTTTCATGTTTCAAAACATTATTTTAAATATAAAAATGTTATTTTTCATTTTAAAACTTATAGGAGGATTAGTGGCAAAGGATTTCTTTACAGTGGCAAAAACCTGTGAATTTCACAGCAATCATGAATTACTGCCTGACTTCCCACAGTCTTCCCAAAAGATTCCTTTTGTTGCAATAGCTGCAATAAAGTAAATCAACAGCTGTGCATTACTTCATGATAGTGTTACTATTAATGTTTTTTTCCTTCTAATGAGGAAGAAAGACTCTCTGTAGTAAAAATTGTGCATAAATCACAAAATTGTTTGTGTTGGAAGGACCCTAAAAATCGTCTTGTTCCAATCCCCCTGCCATGGGCAGGGACACCTTTCACTAGACCAGGTTGCTCAGAGCTCCATTCAACCTGTCCTTGAGCACTCCCAGGGACGGGGCATCCACAGATTCTCTGAGGAACCATTTCCAGTGTCTCACCACCCTTACAATAAAGAATTTCTTTCCAATATCCACCCCAAACTTGTGTTTTTCCAGTTTAAATCCATTACCTCTTTTCTCATCACTACATGCCTTTGTCAAAAGTCCCTCTCCGGGTGTCGCATAGCCCTGGTACTGGAAGGGTCTCTAAGGTCTGCCAAGAGCCTTCTCTTCTCCAATACAAACAACTCCGGCTCTCTCAGTCTGTCTTCTCAGGAGTGGTGCTCCAGCCCTCTGAGCATCTGTGGCTTCCTCTGAACTCACTCCAAGAGCTGCATATCTCTCCTGTGCTGAGGATCCGCTCTAAATGCAGTACTCCAGGTGAGGCCTTACAAAATACGGATTGCTGGAAAACACACCACTGTTTTCCCAGCAAACTAAAAAAATACCTTTTAAATGGCTTTAATAAAAGACAAGTAACTTCAATTTAAAAAAAAAAAAAAAAAGTTTACAGCCTGCTTCGTCTGCCTGAAATAAAGTTGCTATCTGTAAGCTACTTCCTGCAAACAAATCCTTATAGAGCCAGGACTCAAATTTGCAGAATGATTGTATCATCCAGAATGATATTAATTCTAAAGAAAAATTGGGAGTTCTGAATTATTAAGGAAGAATGTCATTGAAGTTTTCGTTGAACATCCATATCCTGAAGCCATATAAATGTCACAAAAAGCCACAGCACTTTGGCTCTGATTCAGGGCAATTCTTAACCAGTCAATCAAACTACCTGTGTATTTAAAGCTACGCATGTGTACAGTGTTTCCTGCTGAATCAGGCCTCAGATTCCTACTCCACTTTATGAATCTGTGACTATCATGCTTCTAAGCAAAACTGAGGGTCTTAAAGTCCACAGAAAATACTTATAGACCTCAACAGAAACTGCTTTGTCTATATGGAGGGAAAACTACAACATACTAAACTAGGAATTCACAGACCATTTGCTGTTGGGTATCAATTCTCCCTGTGAACAGTTGATGCCCTAGTTCATTATAAGTTTAAACACTTTCAAAGTATATTATCACACAGCAAATAAAGGTTTTCTTGATAAAGGCTAAAGAGCTGTTTACCCTGAGATTCTGAATGCTACACGTAAATTTACTTTGTAGATGGACAAGTTAGGCCACCTGAAGACTCTGCAAAGAGTCCCTTATGGAATTAAATGTCTTTAATTTAATTTAGCTTAATCCACTTCATGACTAAAATAAACAAAATGAAATGAAAGCTACTTTAATTCTGAATGAGAGTTCTGTGGGGCTTAAATAGCTAATTGAAAACTTTTTTAGTTGATTCAGAGAATCGTAGAATGGCTTGGGGTGAAAGGGACCTTAAAGGTCATCTCGTTCCAACCTTCCTGCTATCTGCAGAGACAGTTTGCACTAGACCAGATTGCTCAGAGATCCATCCAACTTTCCCTTGAACAGTTCCAGGGATAGAGAATCACAACTTCTCAGATGAACTTTGCTGAAGATCCCCAAAAGAGGGTCTCTAATAGTGGCCAAACAGAAATAAGAAGAGGCAGGTGGTCTTGTATAAATGTTCCTCCTTGTTTGCAACATACTGGTAAGCAACAAAGCAAAGAATACTAGTGTTGTGTTTTCATCCTGGCTCCTGTATGCCTAACTGTGGCCATATTTTAAGAAGATGACATTCTCGTGGTACTTTTGGAGCAAGCCTCTGTACAGTTCTTTGCACACAGGATTCCATTACAAACAAATGAATCGGTGTCAAATGAATCACTGTGTGCTGACTGTCAAGAAGACTGCTGAGATCTGTGGGCTAAAAAGCAGGGAGTGGGGCAGGCACTGGCCCAGCGATGTGCTGAGGGCACGCTCAGGCTTCCTCGCTGCCGGCGGCGGACAGCGCCCAGCACCGCGGACAGCGCCCAGCACCGCGGACAGCGCCCAGCACCGCGGACAGCGCCCAGCACCGCGGACAGCGCCCAGCACCGCGGACAGCGCCCAGCACCGCGGACAGCGCCCAGCACCGCGGACAGCGCCCAGCACCGCGGACAGCGCCCAGCACCGCGGACAGCGCCCAGCACCGCGGACAGCGCCCAGCACCGCGGACAGCGCCCAGCACCGCGGACAGCGCCCAGCACCGCGGACAGCGCCCAGCACCGCGGACAGCGCCCAGCACCGCGGACAGCGCCCAGCACCGCGGACAGCGCCCAGCACCGCGGACAGCGCCCAGCACCGCGGACAGCGCCCAGCACCGCGGACAGCGCCCAGCACCGCGGACAGCGCCCAGCACCGCGGACAGCGCCCAGCACCGCGGACAGCGCCCAGCACCGCGGACAGCGCCCAGCACCGCGGACAGCGCCCAGCACCGCGGACAGCGCCCAGCACCGCGGACAGCGCCCAGCACCGCGGACAGCGCCCAGCACCGCGGACAGCGCCCAGCACCGCGGACAGCGCCCAGCACCGCGGACAGCGCCCAGCACCGCGGACAGCGCCCAGCACCGCGGACAGCGCCCAGCACCGCGGACAGCGCCCAGCACCGCGGACAGCGCCTGATCCAGCGCCGTCCACTCCCTCCCACAGGATTTTAAGCCTTGCCAAAAGCCCATTCAAAGAAATGCCTTTGAATTCAGATTCAGCGGGGAAGGTAGCACAGCACAGGTTGTTCTGAAAGTGCAGTGTTCAGGCTGGGCTTTTCCAGGGCACTTGAAGGATTATTCTATTTCCAGAGAAACAGGCATTCAAATCTCATCAAGGTTTTTGGAAAACATTCGACTTAGCAGCAACTGCTATCCTTTAAAAAGGATGCTCATCCTTCAAAGCTCCTCACTCAAAGCTCACTTAAATAATGAGTTGATTCTGTGATTCCAAATGTCCAAGGCCTGCAGGGAACTGCAATTACTCTACGGCCTTGGGTTTCTTCCTTCCTTCTGTAAGTAAAGGCTGAGGAGGAATTATTGTAATATTTGACCTGGATGTAGAAGCACCTTCCTGGTGCACCCTGCTATCAGTTAAATATACTCAGGATTAGGTGACTTCATTCTTAATTTCTAAAGGCATTGTTTGTGCATGCGTGGTGAATACAAATACCATGTATTCCACAAAAACAGGTAGCAAACCTGCTTTTGTACAGGAGCAGAGTGCTGACATCTTGCTGTAAGTGCTGAGCTGGACTTAAAATGGACAAGAAGAGCAGTGAAATGGTGCAAAGAATCAGTATTTTTTTATAGCATCTGTCATCCAAGGATCTCTAAATGCTTTTTAAGTTATCCCTCATCAAGCTGAACAATACTCCCATATGACAGAAAAATGTTAAGTTGCCCACTTTATAAATGGCTGAACACAGATAAAATGAGGCCCATTAGAGAAAATTTGCAGAAATAGAGATTTTTTTTCGCACCAAAGTAGCTGCAAAGCCTTGCCATAAATATGTTACAAAGGAACCATATACCTTATTCTTCAAAGCAGGATCATACTGCATCAGCAGCCAGCTGCAGACTGAACCACATCTACCCTCAGTGTTGGTCCAGAATACCCTCGTCTCCAAAAGAGGCAGAATAGATACTCCCTCCACACTTGTCTGACAGGCAAGCAGTCAGCTTTGACATATATGAACAGGAGAAAGGACATGGTATTGGCATCTCAGAAGTAGATAGAAAATTGAGATCCAGAAAGACGTGCTAAGGTGAAAAAAAATAGAAAACCCCATACTGTCTTCTACTACTTTTACTGTCTCACAAAACTAAGACACAACATTAATTTTGTTCAAGTTTGCAAGTCTATAACACTAACGCCTGTAGAAGCTGTTTTGGCACAAGTATTAATACTTCACCTTTAGGCAGGTTTGAAAAATCAATGTACTGTGAGTTTCCACTGGAGACAGTAATTAAAAAAAAAAAAAAAAACCAATACCCAAACCTTCAAATGAAGTGATTCTTTTATATAATCTGCCCAATGACTGTCTGAAGTTTAATTGCTCTAACTTTTAGCAATGAATGATAGCCACCTGTACAACAATCTGATTAGAGAGCACAGATTCCATTTGTTATAATTAAAAATCGTGTTCAATGTCTTTCACTTCATTGGTAATTTGGTTGGAAAATTCAGAGTCATTTATGAAAGTGATAATCAGGGTCATTTATACATCACACCACCATACTCACAGCTCTGCTGTGCAGTGCTGGGGCAGACTAAATCTAAAGGAAACAAGAACCTTCTCTGCAACGAAACCATCTTTTAGTCTATTTGGGTCAGTCCACTAATAGCCAGGAATTCTTGTCATTACAACAGAGAAGACTACCGACAGCATGGAATACAAGTTCCTTGTGCACTGCATCTTTGCAATGAAGTATCAGTTCTGATTTTTTTAAAAGCCCCACCACCTCAGTCTCAGTAGCAGCTGGCATCCAAACTTCATTCTAGAGTGTACAGAAATATGCACCTACATTGCCAACAGCTAAACCCAGTGCTTTGGATTCAATATTTATCAATTGCATTTTGCAAAAATATGTACTGAAGTGCTCCTGGCCACATTGCTGAGTGGGGAAAAAAAAAAAAAAAAAAAAAAAGGAAAAAAAGGGAAAAAAAAAAAGGAAGAAATAGGAGCACCACAGTATAACATCCAAATTCTCTCACTTCAGTTCAAAAGACTGTCTGCCTCTCCCAGCAAAATAAACCAATGACCTACATATGCCACAGCACTGTAATGGTACAGAAAGACAAACCATGAGGAGGGCATGACTTTCATCCCACAGTACATTTGTGATCACAGAAAAGGCCTGAAGAAAGGAGAATGTGGAAGCTAGATCTTCCATGCTGAGGAGAAAAACAAGATTAGGACCACAGCTAGAAGCTTTGTTACAGACACTTTCATAGTTATGTTAGACAATGATTTAGAAGCCCACAGTCCATGTAAGGAGCAACAGCACAGCAAGAACTGAAACAGTATTTAAACCACTAATCCTTTGCATATTAGCTCCAAAGGACTGATTGAGTGCTATACTTCAGTACTTTTCTTCTTTTTTTCTTTTACTTCCTTCTGAGGGAGCTCACATGACATATAGCATAAATTTTGAAGGGTGTCCTTTAGGAAAAAAAACCAGTAAATCTCCAGGCCAGCTTTCATGCACAAGTCTTCTTTGGGTCAGTTGGTACCATTCTGGTAGATTGCTGATGGCTACCCTTGGACACTGGGATCTCTCACCACAAACAAACACCACACCCACCACCCAGGCAAATCTGCTATGGAATAAGGATTACCTTAAGAGGTAGCATTTCTCTAGGAGCTGTTTGCCTAAAGCCAACACATACATCTCAGCAGATTTAACAAGGCAAACAAGGACAGAACAAACTGTATTTAGAAAGAGCGAACAGAGTGGGGACTGTGATCAAGGCCAAGTTTAAATGTAGTCAGGGCATGACAGCAGCTCTGGTAGATCTATCCAAGCAGGTCTGGGATGATATTAGATTAGTCATAGGAACATGGTACTCACAGCAGCTGCCTGACCCAGATTCTCCCTGCCAGTGATTACTTGAAAACAGGTTAAAGAGTGCCTTTATGTGCTGAGGTTTCACCTTGGGCATCATCTCCCTCTCTGTGCTCATCTTAAAAGACACAACTCTATATGATATGCATGGAGAACCAAGATCTAAATGGGTGGTACCAGTACCAGAATGATTACCCCAGACGGGATTTGGATCCATCCAGGCATGTTAGAAAGTTTTGTCCATTTGGAGGTCTTAGAATGCTCTGCTTGAAACCAACCCGTGGTGCACGCCAAGGACTTCGGGGATGCCTGCAGTAATCAGTAGTGCACTCTTGGTAATGAGTGACTTTGAAAACCTGTTTTTTAAAGGAATATTCATGGTTGCAAAGGAGCTATCATATTCTTATTGTAAAAGCTGTAATGTCTCTCTGGGGCCTCAACACAAAGAAAGCTACGCACACCCATTACAGATCTCAAACAGCAGCTCTCTTTCTGATGAAGACAGAGAAACAAGGCACCTCCCAAGAACCTTTCATCCTGTAGAGAGTTCTAGTCTGAATCCTTCTCACTTTATCCCTGTCAACAGCCTGAAAGGAGTCAAATCAGGAACATCATGTTGACTATTAAAGTGGTTGTGAAGGCAGATTGTGGTCTTGCATAACCATAGGATGATTTAAGAACACACTAATATCTTATGTCTAAATATGCTTTTCTCAGTCATTTCAATTTACAATACATTTTTAATGGTATTGGCAGGCTGTAGATGGATGGGAAAATTATGTGCTAAAAAGCAAAACCGAGGTGAGAAGAGGAAATTAAATCTCCATTTAGTTGAAAAATTATTTCAATATTTGTTTTCCTTCCAAAGCAAGATGAAAACAAGGACTGTTGAAACTTCCCACTAAACAAAACTTCAGTTCCCATCAATCAAACCCTCATTTTATTAAAACTGAAATCATTAATTTTCCGCATATTATTTATGTAACATAAAAGCAAGCAACCACTAAGGATTACATTTCAAAGGGTTTTTTTCAGATATCAGACTTTGACAGAGTACTCTAATTCATCTTTTTCTAAGCACTGCATTATCAAAACCATAATGTTCCTAAATGAGGTTAATGGCAAATATACAGAAAGAAACATTTGATTTAAGATTTTTTACTAGACTCCACTATCTGCCAGAATTTTCTCATCAACTGAAATACTATCAATTTACTAATACGTAGGATATTGTCTGATTCAGTTAAAAAAAGAAAAAAATGGTTTCTGTGCACTATCTGTGGCAAATTCTGCTTTGGTTCACACTAAAACCGTGACTCAGCCCCAAACATGGACATGAATAGAAGACATTATCCTCAGTTTTCTTTGTAATTTGGTATAAACCTGTTCTACAAGTGTAGCCTACTGGTATTGTATGGATTTACAGATTCCTATCATCCCTCATTGAACACTGTATATTCAATAGATCAATAACATTTGTATCATTTAATGTAATTCTTATTATAGACAACCACTTAAATTTAGCACAATAAGGCACAGTTTATGCACTAAACAAATACAGATGGATATTAGGGGAGTTTAAATTTCACAGTCAAAACTTAGAAAGAAAGGCAATGGAAGGAATTATCAACCTTACTCTACAAATGGGAAAGGAAGGTAAAGCCCAGGCAGAAGCTCCAGGCAGGATGTGGTTCCCACAGAAGGAGGTGGTAGAGCTGCCCTGCAGGGACACAGCTATCCTGTGTATGGCGGCAGCATGAGATTTTTCCAAGGTCACACAGGAAATCACTATCATATTTGCTCTAAATTCAAATTTGTTGTGTGCCAATCCAAGTGTATTCATTGCAGGATACTGCTTCTCCTCAGAAACCATGAGATGTCTCAGAGCCTGCCTGAAGGAGATAAGCTGAGGATACTACAGTGGCCCCTGCTCAGCACCGAGCACCGTACCTGTTAGCATTTAAACATGGGGTTTCCTTTAAATTTCTTTTTTTATCACTAGTTCAAATGCAATGCCCACTGGTTAAATATCTCACCTTCTCACTCCCATGCAAAGGCCCTACAGTTCAACAAATCACAGTCGACTTGCACATCCCGGAGCCTCCAGTAGTCAGGAAACTTTTAAAGCCATTTGACTCCATGCAGCTTTGGCAGACAAACAAAGTGGGAACAGGGAAACAGAGTTACCACACTCTGCAGTCACAATGGACATCAAGGGCAACATACACTGTGAGAAGGAAACTGTAGACTATGGGGCTCAAGTGACACATTCATATAAAAGATTTACTGTTCAGATTAACATGCTGAATTTTGATCAGACACTTTACATTTCATTACCATAGGTTAGTCCTTACTCTCGTTTATAGTCAAATCTCTAGACTTACTTTTCTCCCCATGGCAGGACACATTTGCATTAACAACTTCTTAAGTTGCTCCATATCAGGGCAATGTGGCACGGGCTTTTCAGTCAGATTGCATGACATACACTACTACTCCAGCACAGCACACACAGAACTCCATCAATATTCCTCTGCTTCTCACCCCAATCTGTCCTTGCTCTAGTTAATTGTTAATGACTTTCTTCTCTTCATGAAGTTTTTTCTCTTCAGAATCACCAATACCATTTTTGCCTCTCCTCACACCTTCAGCATACATTCCTGCTGCTTGCAAACAAAGTGTGTAACAAACAATACCATTCATTAGGACTTTCAATAATAACAATTCTCTCTGCCTCACACTCTCCTGTCCTCTCACGGATGCGCGCACTCCGTTTTACTGATGCCGCAGATTCTCAAATGGACTTTCTTGCTGATGGTGCTCTATCTCATCTCGTATCATAAAGTGTCTCCCTGCATCTCATCTTCACCCTTCCTGGTTTTAATCTCATTATTTACAGCATTTACAACCAGCCTTTCCAAAATTAATGCCCTATTTACCCACAGAAATGATAGGACTTGGTTAGTCTCCCTTTAGGACTCTATCTAAGAATGGAAAAGTAGTAAAGCTGAAATGGGAGTCAATTAATAAAGAATTAAAGGATAGCGGTATAATTAATGTTACTCCATACCAGTTTCTGGAAAATAGGTCCTGTCAAATCCAATTTCATTTCTTGATGAAATTACAGATTTGATTGATAAAGGTAATGGTGTAGGAATGACAGATTCAGACATTTGGAAACGCACTTGGCTTCATTATTTGAACACATTCCATCACTGGATTTCCACAGCCCCCAACTGCCTGCTCTCATCTTTTCCAGTCACATATTTCAGTGGCACGAATGCCATCACATGGCTGGGGACATCAGATGTGACCTTCCCTCATTCCCATATCCTATGTGACCTACCACAAAGTACAGATCCTTCTCCTTAGCATTCAGCAAATGACCGACATCTATTTCTGAGCATGTGTGAAATTAGTGTAACAAGCTCCAGTGCAATACCATATGGAAGAAAATGGTATTTATTAGCAAAATTTGAATATGCTGGTTTTATCTGCTCACTCATTCTCTCTCTGAGTTCATCCATCACGCTGTCAAGTGCACCAAGATGTGTGTTCAAGTAGTCTGGCTGAGATGATTTGCACATGTCATAGTGGACAAGGGTTATCAACTATTAAGTTGTCATCACAACACTCATTTTTTTCTTGACTGGAAATGACAAGTTAGTTTTTTTGGCTTATCTTTTATAATTTTTATGAGTCAACAGTTGAGAACAGGTGGTTCTTTGCTTCCAAACTTTGCCTACTTAGGCATTCCTAAGTCTTAGTGAGGTTGCAGGTCAGTAGCTGATTTTGTTTATATGGAGTATGTCTGAAAAATAAACATTTGTTGGGCTGGTGTAGCTCCCTGTTGGCATAACAGGGAAAGAATTGTCATCACACACACAATGTGCTAGTACCTTGTGGCCTTTTAGTGTCCTTGGAAAGTGAGGTCTTGTGCTGGAGAGATGTCTGCACTGTGACTTTTTTGGGCTTGACAGTACAGCACATTGCTCAGTTTTACTGGTGGGAACAATGTTCTCTATTATCAGCACATGTCATTCTTCTCACACTTATTTCACTGTTTTTTCCAGTGTTTACAGAGACATATTTGCATCTGTATTTCATTCATACCAATGTTAGTATTTCTGCTACATGTCTCTACATGTTTAGTTACGTGAGAGGAAAACCAGCTTACTACAAGAATCTCCAAGAGGAGAAAGCACAAGATACAGAATCCAGCAGAGTGGATGTGTCTGTCTGACACATTTACAAGGCACAAGAGAAATAAATTAATTCACTTTTCAAATAGCAAATGTGTTTACTGGGCTTAGCTTATGGGATCCAATGGACTCTCCTAGCCTCAAGCAGAATTTCTCCATTGTACACCAGTAAAAAAGATGCTGTGCTATGGTTACTTTAGACAGCTTGGAACTAGACTTTGTATCTTCCAATGCTGTGAGTTGCAAGTTCTTGATGTGCTTCAACTGCAACTTTCCTTGACATACAGACTCTACCCACAAGTGGAGACTGCACGCGTCCTGACTACAAATTTAACTTGCTCATTAGTTCACTCCAGGAACCAGGATTTGAGCATCTGTATTTCCCATGTGGCAATTCCACCTCCAAGCTGCCTTCCAAGCAATGCTGCTAGCTCCCTGAAAAAGGGGCAATTCACAAAGACAGCCCATTCCAGAGCCTTCCCCACAGAGATGGTGCACACTTAGGACACATCTCTTCCCTACTCTGCTCTAGCCTTGTCTCAGGTAACCTTGTAGCCTCAACCCTTGCATGCAACAAACACACATTCACACATCACAGAACAAAATAATCTTTTAGGACTGAATCCTGTTCTTCAAGCTGAAAAAAACCCATGGAATTTATTTTAATTCCAGTAGCAGCAAAGCCATTTGGGAAGGGAGGTTCCTGCCCAGTAATGAACAACGTGGACACATCAGTCACCTCCAGAGAGGGCCTGAGTGGTCACAAGGTGGCTCACGGCAATTCCTTATGCAGCTGGGACTCTGTTCCTCCCACAGCACCCAAAATTGAGTGAGCAGGCAATGAATGTTAGCAGCCATCAATAACTATCAGTTTAGGATGGATTCAAAGATTGAAAACTTCCCCTTACACAAATGCAAAATGCTCAAAGCCTCCCAGTCTTTCCATTGTTCTGCCTTTCTGCAGTCACATCTATTCATAATGTGTCTTCTTCACCACAGCAGGAAGCAGAGAGAGCTCAGGAGAGTGCTACAGCCATTTGTCACCATTCTGCAGGTTAGTCCACTTTGTCTCAATGTTTTTGGTGATGGCACTGTTAATATGCAATGTTTCACTAGCATATAACTCTTTAAAAACTTAAGGGGTTAGGCTGAAACCAAACAATGTACCTGAATATGAAAATTAAATACTGGAGAACTCTCTAGAAATCAGAAATTCAAACATGATAGAACTGTATAAATGGTGAGAAAAAGGGAAACTTTAGAGGAAACCAAGGCAGCCTCTCTCTGAAAATTCTGAAAAGCTAAATTTTGTGCCACTGAATTGAGGTAAAATGATCATACTCCTCCGCATCTATTTAATATCTCTCTGAAAGTGTGTGCTTTGTCTCCTCATTTTAATCCATCAGAAGACCAGAATAGATAATGTGATACTCAGTGCTACATTTTTACATTTTGGCAAGTTGCTTCTAGGCATTCTCTGGGGTCAGAATGCCCCCACATTTGGTAAATAATAACTCCCTTATTCCTACAATAACCCCTTATTTTTCCATAGATGGATTTCTCTGCCTCCATCTCATCTTGCTTGCTTTATTGAATAGATGAATAGATCACCTTTGACTCCACATAATTTTGCCTTTTCTTGAGAGACTCTTGAGCATCAAGCTCTCTTTTTTCTCCCGTACTGAATTAGAATTCAATTCCATTTTTTTTATTGTAGACACAAGCACTACGGATTCTAATATAATGAAGAAACCTGTAAGGACTTTATATTTTATGAAAAATATCTGCAATTTATACATATAGCCAGCTTCAAATCTTAAACACTCCACATCACAGCCAGGTGAGGTTTAAGGACAAACACATGCATAATTCATGAAAGCACAACCGTTATTGGTAGCTCTGTAGAATAAATAGCCCTTGGTAGACACTGTGCATTTGAAGGATGCACCATATTCATGCTAGCAATATAGAGCCAAATTTGTATTTATGGTGCACTTGCAATCCATTCAATTCTGTTTCCATTTGAACACACTGGTGAAATAGAGTGCAATATTCTGTTTCAGTTACCAGCACATGATGCACAACTCGAAGCAGAGCTCCCGATAGCCAGAGAGCACAGAAGAGCTGATGACTGCACAGAGTCCACCAGGGATCTTGTTATGCCAATCTAATTAACCTGGAAAATGCTCAGCTAGCACCGTGCTCTGGGCTTGCACACAGATGGAAAATGGGCTGTTCAACTATTGCGTGTGCAAGGCAGGCTTCTCATAACTCCCAAGTCAGCAGAAACATTTAAGCATATGCTTACCATTAATGTTAAACAGGTGCTTAAGTACGCTGCTGAACGGGGAACATAACAAGGAGCACGCCTCCCGAGGACGTGATTTTTGCTTTAATTGCTGTTGCATAGGATTTATTTGCTATCCTTAGATATTACCAACGGCCTCCTTTCCCTACCAAGACTGCAATTCTGTTAAAATTTGAGTTGGAAAATAGTGATAAATACTCTCTTTATTAAAAAAAAGAAAATGAAAAAAAAAAAAAAACCAAAAACCAAATCAAGGTGTATCTGTAAAACCCAAGATACCGGAACAGAGAGGAGCAATTTTAAACTTTCTAGAATCTTTTATAGATTTTGATTCCTACAAGAATGGCCAAAACCAACCAAAATGTACCATCCTTAATGATGTTTTTAATGCATTACAAATGTAGATGTACATGGTTAATGCAAATGAAATAAAATGTACAGAGAATAACTCAAAATCCACAGAGAATATAACATGAACTTGTCTTCCCTGAGGAAAACTCTTTAGAGTGAGATCAGGAAAGGCTCAGTCATACTGATATGAACTACAATTAATTTCTGAATTACTGCTCTACCCACAGCATTTTATACATCCTTCATGTAGACCACAGATCCAGTTTTTAACAGAGTCAATAAACTCAGAGCTCATGAATAGTCATACTCCTGCATTACAATCACTTGCTTTACAAACTAGATCTTCATAAGTGGTACTTTCAGCCCCCTCACAGCCAGATGAGAAGGCATTATTATGAGCATATTTTTTACATCCTTACAATTAGGCACTAGAAAAAAGCAATACAAGCTTATTTCTAGGTTACTTTGGTTATATCATAGGCTGCAGAAGAACTACTCAGTATTTACAGAAAACATGCCAAGCTATAATTTCAATTTTTCTCCATGTTTTTAATAACGCCAGTCCCAAATGATAAACAAATAAAAATGTTTCATTTTCAGCATGTTTTCTAGTTTAACATCATCAGTGAAAATAAACATGGCAGAAGTACAGGCACACAGAATGCTCTGAGGAGCAGCTGATGGAGGAGCTCATGGGGGTCTCCATGGGGGACAACTTTTAAAATGAGATGAAGTAAAATATATAGAGTGCCTGTCTTAACCACCTCATTCTGCTTTTCTTCTGCTTGCTTTCTTACCATGCAGTTCACCTTTTTTATTTTTTTCTTGTCAACGGCAGTATATTTCATTGTTGTTACCTTTTAAAAATTACTGAAAATCCCTGGTGGCACAGAGCATGGTGGGGTTATGTGTTGAGACTCATCTGAAAGCACCTGAGCCTCACACAAAAGTCTTACTCATTTCAGCAGGAGTAGTAAACCCATTAAGTTTGGCAAAAGTTTTGCTTGAGTAAGTGCTGAATAATGACTACAGAATGAGGCTATGCAATATGTGACTGGAATACATGCCAAGTCTGTCTACACATGCCTGAGTTGACAAAATCTCCTGGCCAGTATTCCCTGTAACTTGAGAGGGATTTTCCACAGCATTGACCATTTTTTTTTCCACAGCATTGACCAGTCTGTTTGCTTGACCTGGGCATGCAATGTTCACCACTGCAGCTCATCCCACTGTCTTGGATGGTTTGTTTTCTCATACTTGCTTTGATTGGACATTCATGTGCATCTCAGGATAACTCCTTAAATCATCATTCCATAGTAATTAGGGATGAGATGGTGGGAATACTTCATAGAAACAGAGACACACTATGAAAAGGGCCTTCTCACAAACAAAATCCTGAACTAGCTGCTGGAGGTGCACAGAGTTTGCAACTCTTCTACTGTGCCTCGAAAGTGTGCAACTTGGGAACCACCTATTTACAATTGAGGGTTGGACTCAGATCCAGTTACACACATAATAATTTTCCCCCTGATCAAGATATGACAGGCAATTCCACTGCTCCTGCTCCCATGCTTCACTTCTGTAGTGATGAAGAGGATATTGCTGGGCATACAGAACCCACAGGGAAAATGTTGTGCTCAGAAATCACCAGCAAGGCACACGCTTCTTCCCAGAGCACAGCATAAACATTACAACATAGGTGCTCCTGGAATTCCCAAGCCCTCACCAATATCTCCACAGATGCACAAAGCTGGTTTTTGCAAAAGCAGAATTTAGACATAATCTTGATAATCCACTCCAAGGGCAACAGGACGCTACAAAAGCAAACTTTGCATGCTACAATGCAAGCTGTGTTTGTACAGTGTCCTTAAGAGGATAGAAAATCTATGCAATCTACAGGTGAATTCAGGCTACAGCTGGGTCCCAGTTCTCTGCGTATTGTAAGCATTCAGGCTCTAATAGTTTACATTTATTTTTAAAATTGCATTCTCAACTGCAGCCTTTTCAAAAGAACTAAATACTATGGGAACTTGCTAAAAGCAATGCTCCATTGGTTAGGAATGCCAAGCTTACTAAGTGACAGCATTATGCATTAGTGGATTACATGAGATTTAGAGCACATAAAACAATTTAATAAATGGGCTTTGCTTGTTAATCTCACGTGAGTCACTGTGTAGTACAATACTGTACAGACAGCACACATGCAAACACAGACCTAGAAGAATAAATCCTCATATTGCACTTGTGATGACATTAAACCATTTGGATTAAATAATTTTAAAGCCAAGCGTGCATTATAATGTTCTAGGACAACTCAGTTTTTACAAACTACGGACCAAGAGATTTCTGCTACAGGATGGCATCTTGCTGAGATGGAGCTCCTCTCCTCCTACAGCTGGGCTGTGCTGCTGGGAGACTGGATCTGCTTCTGCACAATGCAGGGACCTGGGAAGAGCAAAGCTCCAAATGTGGAGCTCATCCATCTTCACATGCTACTGCAGATGCAGTTGACAAACCCTGGGCAGACATGCAGAGTAGTTTTTGTCTGATGTAACAGAGGAGGTTGGAAAGGGTTCTTAGTTTCACTTAAGATGCTCTGGAATATCTATGACTACGTTCAAGCAACAGACAGACTCATCACTTAGATATCTGCAGGGTAGATGTTTATTGTTCAGCCCATAATTCCTTGAGTCAATGGAGAGAAGTTGCCATTTAAGAGTGCAGGTACTCTGGCCCATTTTACACATCCACATGAACATGGGATGAATCATGCCCTAGACTCCACTGACTAATTTGTAGAGAGAGCCCAGTCTGACTAACTTAGATATAAATGTCTATACTGAAGAAGGCAGTGTTTAGTCAGAGGAATCCTATGCTCATCTTGTTCTAATGAAGAATTACCACACTCCCACAGAGACTCTTCCAGCAGTTCATCACCTTCACTGTAAAAACCGAGCACTTTATCTTCTAGTTTGGAATGCTCTAACTCCAACTTCCAGCTTTGAATCCTCTTTTGTCTTTGTCAGCTGCGTTAAAGACCCTGTTGGTACTAAGGGTTGTGTACAAACCAGAGGTGTTCTTGGGGCATGATTCTCTATTGCCTTGCCCTTTACATAATCAGTTAGGCCAATACTGAGAGTGCAAAGCTCTGCCAAGAAATGAGACCTCTGAGATATATGAGAGTGACACTGGAAACGTGCTGTGTAGTATCTGCTGGCAGTTGAAAGACTCATTCCACAGTGCAGAAAGAGAAACTCTCCTCATCAAATAAAGCCTCAGGCCATAAGCATCTACAAAACTTACATTTCAGGTATTTATCTTAACAAGCAAATCCAGACTTCATTAATGAATAAATGTAACCTCTCAAATATAAATGCTGTCTTCCCAGCTGCACAGACAGCTCTGTGGCTCTGTTGCTGCTCAGGGCTCTACAGCCACCTACTCAGCTGTCATTCACTAAAATCATCACAGTCCCTACAACTTCTCCTCTTTTACTATTTGGGAAAGCAATGAAAAGAATCATAAAGAGAGGGAGGGGGTATACTGTCCCATGAAAAGTCAGACAATTCAGAGGAGGAAAGGAGAAATTAACACAAAGTGCACCTTTTCCCTTGTAAGTAAGAGGAACCAGAGAAGCTGCTGAGGAATACTAAAGAAAAAGATGCAGGTGTGAGGAGGACCATCAGATTCAAGATTTTGAACCCTTCTGACAGTGAAAATTAAAGTTAGACCACATACCCTCCTTCAATCTCACAGTGCTAAATAAAGAGGCAGCAATGTGTAGTGCTCCCCACAGCTCCCGAGGTTATTCTGAGACAGCCTGGCACCTTGCATTTCTCACAGGTCCTGCAACTTTAGTGGATCCCTTATAATTCCAGGCTCTGAACTTCTTTATCCCCTAAATAAGGATGTATCTAAAAGGACATTACATTATATGGACAATATTAGGATCCTACAAAGCTTGTGGAGCTCTCTGCCATCCCACCTTAAATGTAAAAACACTCCTGATTTCCATCAACTAGCAACATGATATTAGAACAGTTTCAGCATGTCTTACACCTTTCCCACAATGCAGCAATTCCAGTACCTCCTATGGATTGTACACCTGCTGCACATAACAAAAGGGAACCCTTGTTTCCCTTTATGCCTGACCCAGAAATGGCAACAGAAAGTTACAGTCCTCAAAACATAACTTCCCTTTCACCAAGCAGCCATAGTCCCAAAGATTTTTTTGCTGCAATTCTTGCTATAGTATCAGCAATTGAATTCCTGCCTGGCTTTAAACTTCAGCTGAACTCATGATAGCTCACCTGGGAACTGCTACCACAGTTCCCTTGCTTTCAGTTCGGGAGCTCCCTGTGTTTCAGCTGAGCTAGTAGACAGCTAAGGAATAGTACACAAAATCTGGATTGCATCTGGCTTCTAAGTCAAGCTGAATATAAGACATAGGGAAGGCTAAAGTAGCACTGGCTCACAAACTCCACCAATTCAGTGTGGGAGTATAAAAAAAAAATTAATCTTTACACAGCTTCTTTAGCCCTTGTTAGGACAACTGCATTTTTCGCTGAGAAGAATTTCACCCTGTTTCATTGTCATGTGATTGAACACTGCAAGAAACACACCTGTGGGTAAATTATAGCAAATAAGGGAAATTGCAGTGGAACACCAAGGTCTTATTTATTTTAGTAAGAATGTATTGCTCCTGAAAGGCACCAGAGTTGTGTTTCTAAAGGAAGAACAGGAGCAGTCCTGGGATGACAGAGTAGCTTAGTCTTCATGTCAATTGTACCCTTGTGGTCTCTGAGGCCTCAGAGGTGCTAGCAGACTTCTGAAGAGATAACAGTTGCCACTGGGCTTATTTTATTTGGGTTTTTTATATGTACATCAAAACTAAAGCTATCAGATTTGGAATTTAAATTGTCAAAATGAAAATCTAAATCTCCAGACTCTCCTTCAACTCCTCTCAATGAACCTGAACTGTCTCTTTTGCCCTATTCATAGATTTTTTCATCAGAGTAAAGCAGAAACATGACACATCCACCATGGTTTCTCTTGGCAGTTTCCAAACAATTGAGCAACTGCAGGTTAGACTGAAATTCAGAACACGAGTTTCACAGCAACATCCTTCTAACACACATACATAGAGCAGGGTGCTCACTGCTTCCACTGACCACTAACTGTGCCAAAGTAACAGCCTGCTCACACACAGCACATTAATTTGCCTTCAAGACCCTTCTCTACTCCCCCAAGCCCATTGTTCCCACTCACCTAATTGTCTACAACCAAAGGTAGTAGCTCCTTATTACCCTTGTTGCAATTGTACCTCTAACAAATTAGGATTTTCATGAGTGCTTGTAAGAGACAAATCTGGCACTACAGAAAAGGCCCTCTTCCAAACAGCTGTTCTGGATACATTTGTTTGCAAATCCACCAAAACCAACCAAACAAAAAGCCTATGTACATGATAGATCAGACCCCGGGGAGACACAGGGAAGTGTAGAATAAAGCATGTAGTTGGCACTATTGTCCTTGACCTGACAACTGGACGTGTAAAGAGGAAGTCTGGAATATTCTAATGAAATAAATTATATAGCCGTACCTAAAGTTAGGATAAAATGCAAGTGCATTAAATTTACCTCCAAATGTGATAAACATCTATCTCCATACCATATTGTTGCACATTAACTTCAGATACACTGTGGAATACTCAAGGGTACGTCAGTTCTTACTAGGAGAAACCACTGTGTATTAATCACTCCCTACAGCTTTTATGTAGAATTAAGAGAAATCCTATTGTAAGAGCCTGAGCTATTTCTGTAAGTTGCATTCCCCTGGCTCAAATGATGAATGGGAAATACAGCAGTAAAATAAAAATAGGCACCTTTCCAGGTAAATGCTGTTGTTTAAAAAAAAATCAAACAAAGCCCTGGTAAAATACTGCCACAGGGATAAAAACATTTATCTCAGTGTCACAAGAACGGCTTCGTTTTTTGCTGGTCTAATTAGGTAATAAAGAAATCACAGGTGAAGTGAGTCCATGAGCTATTACCACACTTAAAAAGGGTCCACTGCATGGCCAGGGACTACTGTGTCAGTATTATCACTTGCTGTCACATCATTTTAGGAATGAAATAGCTCAATTTAACAAAGATTTTTAAAGAGAAGAAAAATCAATACATAGTTAGAAGCTTGTCAGGATTCTAAGCAGCAGCAAAACTGCCAGAAAACAAACAAACAAAAAAAAAGTCATGGTGGGCTTTGAATTTCCAATGACTCTTTGAATTCTGCTGAGGCACTTAATGCAGGACACACTGTAATGCACCTCCTGGGATTCCACACACCCTAACCCTGTATTCTCAATCACTGCCAGACATATGAGGGAGGGCATCCACAGCACAGGATTTGACATGAGTAGTTCAGGATTCTAATTTGAATTGTAACAAAAGTGATATAAAAAAAAAAATACTGTTTTTTAACAACAGCTTAAGGAAAAGGATAAAGTACTTGGCTTAACTTGTTGGAATTTCCATCTAAAATGTACCTCAGTTTTCAGGACTAGGCCTGCTAAATATTATCTTGAAGAAATATAAAATCTATTCAAGTATCTTAGAGCTCAAATATTCACCTAAAATTAATTCTTGCTTAAATAAACTACAGATCCAACTGCAACCACAGATCAGACTAACACAGAAACCAGGTGTGGGTCGTTGTGGTGACCCATAAAAACAGACATTATCTAAATAAACCACCTGTCCCCCCACCAAAATCAAATGTAACAATTTTCCTGCCTTTAAGTTTGATTCCCAGTGTCTCAAAAATGAGGTGTCCAAAGAAAAACTTTGCATTCAAGTCCAGGGAGACTGCCCCAAGTGACAGAAGTAACTGTGATTTAGCAGCCTGGGGGGCCAGATCCTGCTCCTGTCTGAGTCAGAGGCAAAAGCTGTTGTCTCTGGCTGAAGGTTGGAGTTGTGGGCAGCCCCTGCTACCCAGCCCTGTGTGCAGATCGATCACCCAGCCCTTGCTCATCCTGCAGAGCTGTGGATATGTGGATCCATTTTGCCACACTCGGAAGCACCAGCCAGAAATCCCAGCAGAAGCTCCAGCCCTGTGCTGACTGGCAGTGGGGGAATCCCCGCCTGCTCCTCATTCCCTGACTTCAGAGACCAACAAGGAAAATGTGCAAGAGGTTTTTATTAATTCTGTGATTTTACACATTCTGTGTATGTGAATTAGGCTCACCCTGTACTTGAATCAAACAGTGTCATCTCAGTTGGTTGATTATTTTTCCTTACTGATAGAGAACATCCTATCCAAAGGCTATAATGACCACTAGGATGAGTAGCTTAAGCAGATAATAGTCTAAATTTTTCCACGTTAAAAAAGTTCCAGCACTAGCTATTTCCCAGGCATTTAAAATGCACAATAAAAGGAGCAGACTGCAATCACACAGACTATGCAATTCTCCTGGAAAAAAAATGTTTGTAGAAGTTCCTGTTCAGTTCCCTTACTTGAATTCACAGGTCACATAGCATTGCACCTTCCTCTTAAACACTACTGCTGGAAAAAGCAATATTATTGGAGTTGGGAAAGGAGGCACTTCCTTAAAAAGCCAGCAAAGCATTTTACTACAGAACTTGATTAAAGGATGGCGAATACTTTGGCTGCTTCTTGAACACGTCAACAGAAGGCATGACAGAAACAGATACTACCTTTGTATTAAATATTTAGCATTTCCCCTCACAGGGGAGGCAAAGCACAGACGGGAGTGCTCTGCCTGAGCAGAGAGGGGAGAGGAGACCAACAGGTACCCTTTACGAGCTTCAGGTCATTTGAAATGAGTTGGTTTTAAGGCGCAGCGCCCTGAAGCCTCTCCCAGCCTGCGGTGCACCCCCGCCCCACCGCAGCGAGCTCCTCCCGGCTGCAGAGCCGCCGCATGCGGGGCCCCGCGCACCCCCAGCCCCGCCGCCCCCAGCGGGTCAAGCCAGCAGGCAAAACACACCAATATATTTCCATCAGCACAAGATGGCAACCAGCACTTCTTCCGGCAGAGCAGCTGGATGCTTTTATTTTTTCCTTAAGGGAGGAGGGGGATTATTGAAAAGCCATCCCGAGCAGGGATTTTTTTGTTTTTTCTTAATGGCATGAAGACAAATGTTTCCAGTAGTAATGCCGGAGGAAAGGCGAGGCAGCCTGCACAGCCCCCTGCTCACGCACACACATCGTGGTCATCAAGTTGGCGAAGTTGGCCGTGCCGGGGCGCGGTGCCCCAGCGAGCCCCGCGCCCCCCGCCCGCGCTGCGCCCCACTGCCCCGGCAAAGGGGGACGCCCCAGCAGCCCCAAATCCCCCGCGACCCCCTTCAGCGGGGGGACAGACACCAAGCTGGCAAGGACAGCAAGCAAACCCCCCTCTCCTGTCTCCCCGGCCAGCCCAGCCCCAGCAGCGGGGGCTCGCACCGACCGCGCGGGCGGTGAGCGGGGTCTGGCAGCGCCGAGCCGAGCAGGGAGCCCCGACACTTACTTACAGTCACTGGAGGCGCCAGCAGCAGCCACTTACCAGCATGTTTCCTTGCATTTTAGCCGTTTGAAACATTGCCTTTTCCTTCATTTTTGCCGTGTGTGTGCGTGCGTGTGCTGTTCCCCGAGAGTTACTTAATCCAGCGGCTGGATCACTTTAGTGAAGAACTGGCGTGCACTTGCGATGGCTCTTTTTGGTGTGGAGTGGAGGGGACTACGAGCAGCGGAGGGGGAGGGTGCCTGCTTTCTATCTTTTCCTTCCCCACCCTTTTCAATATATATTTTTCCTTTTGACCGAAAGGAAAAAAAAAAAAAAAAAAGGCAAGAAAAAATAAAGCACCCCTGTCAGAGGAGAGGCGAGGCGGGAGCAGCGGGGGCACCCAGCTCTGTCACCACCCGGATCCAGGTTTTGCCCTGCGGGAGCCGGCGGGGCGGGGTGGGCAGGAGGGAGCCGCACAC